>LOEQ01001831.1:12184-42453 GCA_001685075.1 Bramus lutescens
TTTTGTCCTATCTTCCTACCCTGAATGTGGATTCACCTTGCCTGGTAATTTCTTTTCTGAAGAAAGAGGTTTTGTCTCATGGATGATAACGCAACAGCTTACTCAGAGATGAAGTCATGAGCACTGGTGCCCATTATAGACACTGCACAGTTCAGTAACACCTTAACTGGGCAAGTGCTCTATAGAGACCACAGGACAACAATCAAGGCTGTTAAATAACTCCATGAACACTAAAATACCTTGATTCTATTATAATAATAAGTATGCAAAGCTGATTTCAGGAGGCCTTAAAAGAAACCTGAGTAGGTACCAGTCTGTTTACTCAGGTAAACGGATTTCAAGAAAAGGAAATGGAGGCCTACACATGAAGATGCTTCCACTCTGTCATCCTCACCAATAAAATATGTACCTTGCAATTAAAACTTAATCGGGGGAATTTAAACGGCATTTTAAACACTGTCTCAAGATCCTTATTAATGGACCAGCCTGCTGGTACACGTGAGTCATCTGCCCACCTCTTCACACCAAAATAGACTCAACAGGCCCGCCTTCCTGACATTTCGAAGTCTCTGAAGACGTTTCTGAAGATGGAGATTCTTTGGCCAGACCAGAGAACAGTCCGGATGAATGAACTAGGAGAGAGAGCGCCCCACAGACACTGCAGGCAGCAGACACCCAAAAGCACACTTACAGCCTTTTCATGGACTCCAAGTGGCTGAACGTCCCAGGAACCAAGTGTGTGATACGGTTATTGTGTAAAAATCTGTGGAAAGAGAAATCAGAACAAAGCTACATGAGAAACAAACACACAAAACTTCCTAAGCATGCAAAAAGGAGCCCAAGAGGACACATGTCTTATCCATTGTGTTTACTTGGTATGACTGCATTTGATAGCCATGTGCTTCAGGTCAAGAAATAACTGGATCTCTTTTCTATTTTATTACCAGGCCCAGATGCCTACTTCTGATTATTAGTCAAGAGATCAATTTTAGACCAAGGAGTGTCAAGTAAACATTGACCGTCCGGCAGCATGAGCTGGGCCCCGAGTACAAATTAAAGAGAGAAGCTGAACTCACAATCTCTCCAGCTTCGGTAGGTGCTGGAAGGATTCCGGGTCCAGAGTTTCTATCTGATTGAAGTGTAGGTACCTAGGGGATTGAAAAAGCAGAACAATGTGAACGACCTACCGAACTTTACAACCCAGATTTTTGGCTCTGACATTTTTTTCACACATCCACACATCACTAGGTACTGCCCCGTGCTCTGTATAGGTGTGGAGACAGGAAGACACAGGTGAGAGCAGGCAGGCTGTCTTATAGTCACTTGACCCACAGGTGACACCTCAGGACTTAGCAAGCCCTGGGTCTCCATGAACCCAAGTGGTTGGGATAGTGGCCCAGCCACTTCACATCAATCTATAAAATACTCAGTGACAGGTAACAAGGAAGAACCAAAAGCAGCCTAGCAGAAAGGACCTCTGTCCATGAGTGTGCATAGGACTCCTGCACTCTAAACGGTCAATGCTTGCACGTGACACTGAGAACACAGTAGTTATATAACTAGGCACCCAGGCAGGAAATGAGATGAAGTGGTGAACTTCCTCGGGGTCCTTGTTCATACAGAATACCCAGAGTCCATACCCCTTTCTATTTAAGATGTCTCCTTAGTTCAAACAATTTACAATTCCATTCTCCCGAAAGCTAGTTTGCTCATTTTGAAAGTTGGTGGGAATTTTTTTTTTTGCTCAATAAAACATTGGTCATCTTTCCTACCCAGACTTCATTGGCCTAGAGAAAAGCCTTCATGCAGGTAGCCATGGTAACAGACACTTCTGTTCAACAAAGGGCCAGAGACAGAAACAAGCAGCAGAGCCAACTGACAGCCTAGTTCACAACTGCACATAAAGCCTTGTTCTCCGAACTCATTTTTATTAGCTCCAAGATTAGCATGACTTCTGGGTTCCCAGATCAGTTTCTTTCCCTGGCCACTCCCCAGGCATAACTAATCCCGAGCCTCCTAAACTCTGGGGGCCACAGTCTACAGTCTGCCTCTCCTTCCTTGGGCACACAGCACCATGGCCCTCTGACCCTCCTCAAGTGCAGGAGTGTACCCCTCACTCCCATGTGACAGTGTGTTTGCAAGACAAGAAAGAGAAAGGACATTGAGGTCAGTGATTGCTCCAGCACTGACTCTGATCCCAGAATACCAAAGGAGACAGGACCGAAGAGAAATCCTCAGTCCCCATCATGTGTGCCTGGTATATGCTAGGAAGCTGTGACCAGTTCCTTATAGTCCCCACGCCCCGGGGGCTCACATGAACCACCAACACTGGGGAGCTGCTGGGGAGTCTCTGGTTGAACCTGTGAGTCCTGTGCTAAGCTTGAAGGACTCCCAGGGTAGGTAGCACGGTTTGTGTTCAAAGCCCTTTATCCTGTGTGAAGTGTGGACAGGTGGGCCTCAGACACCCTGCCCTAAGAAGCACCAGGGACAGTGGTTTTCAGAGTTTGCAAACCTCTGGACCATTGCTGACTCAGTGTGTGGCACTGAGAGGATGACAAGGGTCCCCTGAGGATGGATTTGAAAATGTACAGCAGATCCCAGCACTTCCCCCAGGGCTCTTCATCCAGGCTCCTCCAGCCTCATGGTGTCCCTGCTAAGTGGCTAGGACCTACCACTTGTGTAGGCGAGGGAAGAGAGTCTGAGGTAGAGCCAGCAGGCACTCTCTTCCCAATCACAGACTCCACACAGACAGAGCCTGAGGCCTGAGGCCTTTTTGACACACTGACCTGCTCCTCTGGCCACGCCTGCAAGGGGTCCTTTGTCCCCAAGTCTCACTACAGCATTCACTTCTCAGAAAGAAAGCAGAATCCCAGCAGCAGCAACCTGCCTCCCCTAGTATGAGGTTTTCTAAACCCCCTGCTGACTCAGGATGTTGCTCCCTGTCACCAGAAAGCCTCACTGGCTACTTCATGAGAGCCACTCAAACCCGCTTGCTCTTTATTCCCCCTGGCTGGACTCTGTCACTGGACTCGCTGCCAGCTAAGTACCAGGATGACTTCGTGAAAACAGAATGTGCCCCTTGGTGAACGCCCACAGCAGTCAAGTCTCCAGATTTCCAAGAGTTTTTGCAATAAACCTGGATTCCTTGTTTCATCTGTCTGAAGAAATTTATGCAAGGCCTTACAAATAACCTCTTCTGAACACGCATGTGCCCCTCCCTATGCTCCCAGACCTGCCTACTGACTAAGGTCCTATGTGGATAGAGGTGTACCACGCAGGCTGCTGCAGCACACGGCCCTGCATGCTGCTGCCCTGACCCAGCTGTGCCAGTCCCCCAGGATAACACGGGAACAGGCACAGGACTAGGGTGCAAGGCTACTCCTTCAGTACATCTAACAGCTGGTTTCCATCCATGAAATTGTAAAGCCAAGATAGCCTAAGATCCCACAAGGATTGCCTCAGCTTACTGTGTGGAAGGTCGCTAGCCAGACACATAAACCAGAAAATCCTTCGCAACTTTACTGGAACCTCATGCAGATAAAAACAAAACAAAACAAAAAGCACAATGACTTATTTTATAACAAAGTGCAAGTTCATATGTGGCTTAGGAAACAGAGGGCACTTTGGCACACTCAGCACCTACATGGGGGTAAGGCATGTGGTCTCCAAAAGAATGGCACCGTGATCGAAACCGCACATGGCTCTGAACACAGATCCTGTCCCCTGCTGGACACTCCTACCACAACAGAATCTAGCTTGGGCTTGTTTGCATGTCTGTGTTTCCACTACCACGTGAACACCAAATTTCTTACTATTAGACAGGAAACCAAGTTATGTTCCTGTTCCTGCAAATGGCGAACCCAGGGCCAGGCTTTGGTACAGAGATGAAACACAGCAATGTCTGCTCTCGGGTGGGCGCAGGGTAGCAAGGTGGGTGAAAAACGCCCACTGCTGCTTCTCCTCGTCATGCACATCCTCCCTGCACCCCAGGAAGTACAGACATGCATCATGCAATCAGTCATCTGTCCCTAGGGGAGGCAGGAAGGCAGATGACAGGGAGGGGACACTTACAGTTGCTCTAGAGAGGCAAGTCCCTTAAATGCTTGCCTGTCAATTGACTGGATCTCATTCTTGTACAAATAGCTGAAACAAGAAACATGGAGGAGTATTAGCATACACATGAGCGCTCACCTCCAGTGGGGAAGAACTGAGCAGACACAAGGAAAACAGTTTAAAATCAATGACTGCAGGAGGGCACAAACAAGGCATTACGCTGTGGGTACCAGGCCACTCTCAATAGTCAACTTCTCTTACACTTCAAGGATCAAGAGCAAGGGAGTCCATAGATTCTCCTACGTGTCTACTGAGGTCCTGACATCTGCTTCCAAGCCTGGGAAGATAAAATGATTTCTCTACACATGACAAGGCATTGACTGTAAGTTCAAAGCTAGCGCTTTCAACGACATAGAAACACTAGCACAGCTCTGGAAAAACAGGGAGTCTGAAGGTGTCTTGAATTCCTCTGCCACCCAGACCCATTCTTCTACAGCAGATGACTCCTTCCTAAGAGTCATGTGTGCTACAGAGTCTGTTTGGATTGGCCTATAAGAAGGGACCTTACATTTCTAAATGGTCGAAATTAAAACAAACAATTGTATTTCATGCTAACAGGAGCATTGCGTGACATTCCTAACTCAGGGTCTTTCAAAAGTCCATGGGAGCAGGATACAATTATCCTTCCATAGGTTCCTTCACCTTTGTTCTGCATGAAGGGTGACCTGATCCTCTGCAGAGAAACCCCAACCTGACTCAGCATAGGCAAGGATTGCCACTGTGAAGTGCCACAGTTCCGGAAGGAGCCACCCAGCATGTGTGCAGGAGCTACCTCAGTGTGACATCTCAACATGTGAACAAGCCAGGCCTGCACTGTCCCTCAGCAGAGGGCACTATGACTTAGAGATGATTCCCCTGCCATCTGGGATTGGTGAGTCTACTGCATCCTTTTTAATAAATGGTTTATCCTCATTTGTGACTCAGGCAGAAGTCAAGGCAAAGGCAAACTCCCTGCCAAGAGAAACTTATACTTCAAGCTGATGGCTCAGTATCTACTATTACTACTGTGTTCAGATAGTTTCCATGAACACACATCAAGGGTGTGCATGTGTGCGTGCGTGCGTGCGTGTGTGTGTGCGTATGTGTGCGTGCGTGTGTGTGTGGTATGATGAAATTTAAAAAAATATCATGGAAGCAGAGAATGGGACGTTAAGGGAGGTGGGAAGCAGAGGGGGTAATGAATTTCGGTAAGGACAGAGCCGAAGTTGGGGTTGAGGGAAGGGGGAAGCCAGTGGGAGAGAAGGCACACTGAGGGCAATGGAGTCTAGAAACAAATGAGAAAGCATCATGACACCTGTGTATGAAGACGCCATAATACAACCCAGCTCTTTGTGAGCTAACATTAGTAAACACAGAAAATTAAAACTGAAAAATATGAGTAGCAACAAACAAAAAGATGTGCGAGAAAAAGGGAAATAAAATCGAAAACAGACAGCATTCTTTGCCCTAATTCTTGGGGTACGACATGTCCAGGACCCCACTTCTTGGGACTGGACCTTCTCAAAGGGTCTCCCCCTTCTCTCCGTGAGAATCACTAAAGTGGCCCCCAAAGAACCATAAACTTCAACACCAACCACCAGGACCTGCCTGTCCCCAACAATAGCCCAGCACCTACAACAAAAGCCACATCAAGAATTGGTCCTCCAGGCTCTTTGAAACCATGTACCTATAGTAAAAACTCAACCTTTCTGCGCCCCAGTTTTTTGAATGGACTGAATCGCTGAGCTAAACAACTATGCGCAAGGTTTTTAGGAACTTCCTGGTACATGTCCACTTCTTAGGCCTGAGTTGCCACAGCCTCCTATGTCCACTTCTTAGAGCAAAACACCAAAGAATGTTGCCTTCTTCTAATGCAGAGATATGGAGTCCTTCTGAGGGGTGTGTAAAATAATTCAATCCAACTAATATATATGGATGTGTGTATTTATAAAGATGCTAGTGGTTCTGGGGGTACAGCTCAAAAGTAGAGGGGCAAATCTCTGGATTCCATGCCCAGTACCACAAAATAAGACATTTAAAAACAAAAAGACACTGGAGCACAATGCATTTCCTTAAGAATAAAAAAGTTGATGTTCTAATAATTCATTGTAATTTCTTATTTTACGCTTGATCCTTGTACTCTGTCTCAAGCACCCATCTCATAATTGGGAAATAATGAAATAAAGCTGGTGACCAGTGCCTGAATAGAAGTAATGCAGGGTCCAGGAAATAAGGACTACCCAAAGTTAAATATATATATATATATATATCCACAAGGCTGAAATAATAAAATTTAGACATATTCTTTTTCCTTTTTAAAAATATTTATTTATTTTATGAGTGTTGGTGTTTTGCCTGCATGCACGCCTTGTGTGAGGGTGTCAGAATCCCTCAAACTGGAGTTATAGACATTTGCGAGCTGCCATGTGGGTTCTGGGACTTGAATCCGGGTCCTCTAGATGAGCGGCCAGTGTTCTTAACTGCTGAGCCATCTCTTCAGCCCCTAAATATATTCTTAAACATGTAAAATACTATTATTATAGTGATGTTCAATGTGATCCCAGGGAACTGGAGGACGAAGCCAGCAGGGACTTGCATAAAGCACGCTGCGGGAGGCATTAGGCTCCAGTCTCGGCAGCCTGTCTCCCCGTGTGACCTGGTGTAACCGTGTCTATGGGGACCTACTGTCCTGACCCCACTCTAAGCGAGGGGAGGGAGAGAAGCCAGAGTATGGCTGATTGGAAGGGAAGCAGCCAAAGGGTAAGGCCAGCGCGTATGATGTAAAAGACGTTGTGGAAGACATTCCCCAAACTTCCTGAGACTGAGTGTATTCTCAGAAGGAAAAACAAAGTGAAACATAAAATGGTTAAAAATACAGGTGCATGCACAGCGATGCCAGCATCAGCTGACTCCACTTTCCAGGAAATCAATCCTCCCTGGTAGAACTTGGACGGCAACAGCGAGGAGGGCAACAGCAAAGGTCGGAGCAGAAGCCTGCCATCCTGGCTGCAAGCATCAGCCCCAGAGTGTCTATGCCAGAGGAGCCGGGGCGCAGGGTTTGCAAACAACACTGGCACCGAGTAAAATATATTCCACTAAACAGAGCTGTATGGAGGTCCACCGGCAGCTCAGGTCAAAACCGATTTCCAGTACTAACACTTATAAAAAACTACTCGGAGTGTAAAAAAAAAATCAGCTCAAATTCAAGGTGTTTCCATGCATTATGGTATAGATTTCCCTAACAAAAATAACTGACAAAATGGCTTACTTTGGGAAGTCAGCTAAGGTCCTAAAAGAATCATTCTTATTTTGGGCACAACCCATAGGACACCATGTTTTCCTCAATCCTTCCCATTTATACTAAGCACCTAGGCAGGGTACTAAGCTGGTACAAGACAGGATATTGCTCTGTGACCCCAGGCTAACCTTAAACTTGAGGGGGTCCTCAAGTGTTAGACTCATAAACAACACTCCTGGCATGTTTAAGCATGTTTTTAAAGAGTAACGATTTTTCTAAACTTCAGAGCTGACTTCAACAAAAGATGATCCGAACCATAAAAGTAAATATTCAAATAAAAAAACGCTTCACTAGATAAAAATCAAAAGAGGCAAAATTCAGGAAGATGAAAACATTACCAGAAATTAATGACACTCCAGAGAAATTAGCACTTCACAATCAGAACCCACCTACAGCTGGAAAAGCAGCTGAGGCCTCATTAACTACAGCATGCATTTCTCTGTGCATATACCCCAGGAGGCTGTGTCTGCCCAAGCAAGCTGTGTGCACTGCCCCGCCCACAGCTGCCAAAGGCAGTACATATGTGTGTGTCACTCAGCCCACATTGCCACATCACTTATACAGACGACAATATGTTGTAGAATTTCACTCACCTAAAACTGAAACCATGTGGGATGGTGTCTTTACAGTAACCCACAAACAGCACAAACCTTGCTTCTACGTTTAAATACTCTAAAGACAGACAGCACATGTTTGTAGGGCTGAAAGCCACCCCACAACTTACAGGTATTTTAAGTTCTCCAGGTCCTCAAAGGCACCACTGGGAATCCTCTTGATCTGGTTATTGTTGAGAAGCCTGTGGAAGAAAATGCCAAGAGATGTTTGTAAAACAGTCAAAAACGTTTCCAAATTATACTAGGGAAAACAATTTCTGTAGCCTTGAAAGTGTCAGAAAATGATGAAATATAGACCTTACTGCCAGCGGTCATTAAATCCCAGCTCGGGAATCAGCTTGAGTTCCTATGGTTACCAGATCACCTCTCTCTGCCATGGTCATATACATTAAAGAGGTAAACCCTCTCCACTAGACACAGGAGGATGCATCTTTCCACAACCACCTTTCCATGTCTGTGATCTGGCAGGACTAAGGGCCCGTTTACCACACTGAATAGGAGGTTTGCCTCTGAGGTCTGCCATTCTTCCACAGAATGAGGACCTGTGTGGAGCCACCACCCTCTTACTCTGCCCTTCAGGACTTGCTTCTTTATTTCCACACCCCTAGGATCAAAGCTCTATGGTGTGACTCAGTGGCTCCAAAGCCTTGTCTACGGCCAGGCTGAGCTCAGGAGATGACTGTCCTCCTCAGTCATACAGGGGAGAGATGAATGCAACGCCCACCTGCGAGGCCAACCCAGGCAGCTGAGGGAGGTGTGAAGTGGGAGTTAGTCCCATTGAGGCAACCCAGGCAGCCCAGGGAGGTGTGAAGAAGTGGGGGTGAGTTCCACTGAGGCCAACCCAGGCAGCAGAGAAAGGTGTGAAGTGGGAGTGAGTCCCACTAAGGCTAACCCAGGCAGCCCAGGGAGGTGTGAAGTGGGAGTTAGTCCCACTGAGGCCAACCCAGGCAGCCAAGGGAGATGTGAAGAAGTGGAAGTGAGTCCCACTGAGGCCAACCCAGGCAGCCGAGGGAGGTGTGAAGAAGTGGGGTGAGTCCCACTGAGGCCAACCCAGGCAGCTGAGGGAGGTGTGAAGTGGGGGTGAGTCCCACTGAGGCCAGTCCAGGCAGCTGAGGGAGGTGTGAAGTGGGAGTGAGTCCCACTGAGAGCAGCCCAGGCCGCCAAGGGAGGTGTGAAGAAGTGGGATAGTGAGTCCCACGGAGGCCAACCCAGGTAGCCTAGGGACGTGTGAAGTGGCAGTGAGTCCTACAGGAAGTCTAGGTGTGCTGGTCTACATGCAAAAAGGCAGATAGGTCTCCACCATCCTGGCTTCTACCATTCATCCCCTCCATCTGTGGCAAATCAGAGGACGGCCATAGCACTGACATTTGCCTACAGGTACATAGTACAACCATCTTTCTTTTTTCTCTCTCTACTACCAACTAGATCTTCTCACTTACAGTGTGTTCAAGTTCCTCAGCCTCCTGAATGCCCCAGGTTGGATCTCTCTGATTCTGTTGAACCGAAGATCCCTGTGAAGAGATAGGAAATGTATTTAATCAATTAATTAATTAATTAACTTTAATTAATTAATTAATTAATGCACAGCTGCTCTCCTTAAATTACTTCAAGATAAAAAAAATTTAAAAATCACATAGGCCACCATCTCTGGGTGAACTCTCTCATTGTAGGAATATTTTTCTTTCCGAGTGAAGGAACATTACACACAAGAAATCTGTTTAACTGATAAGTTTGGGTAGATTAAAACAAACAAACAAAAAATGACAGGAATGAATGCCCTACACATTCCATCCTTGGCCAAGCCCATTGAACATTCTACTTCCAGAAAGCCTCGGGACAACACACAGGTAGATCTATGTAGATCCAAGGTGTCATGCCTGCTGTGAGCACAGAAACCTTCAGCATTTGCCAGCAAGGGCAGGCACTGAAACACCTGAGAGGCAGTGTTATCTCCATGATTTAACTGGCTATCTCAAAGTGCTAAGTCATCTCAACAGGGGAATTGGGAAAGAGCTAGCCTGCACACAAACTACAGGCTAGTATTCCCAAACAGGTAGATAAGCAGAGTTCAGCTTATATTGTACTAAAATGGGTCCTCATTTTCCCTGGGGGGGCGCATATGTAGGCAGCAGCATATGGGGACTGGAGAGCACAAAAGAACTGACTTTGGACTGATCAAGCAACACCAGGGCTCTAAACCCAAAAGAACTGAGCTCAGAGCGAGTATGGAAAGATTTGGAGCACTCACACACCACTGCGCAAGCCCATAGACAGGACAGCCAGGTCAAAGGCCTTCGAGCAGCTAGGCATTGACAACGTGTAGACACCCCTCTCAAAAAGCTCATCACTAGCTTGAGCTGAAAAGTCAATTTATAGGCTAGTGAGGTGGCACAAGGGGAAAGGCACTCGCCACCCACCATGAAAACCAAAGTCTGTTCGCTGGGACCCACATGGTGGAGGGGGGAAAGTGACTCCCACAAGTTACTTCTAACTTTCACAAATGCACAGTGGCATACACACACACACACACACACACACACACACACACACACACAAACACACAAATACCTGTAAAAAAAAACCACCTGAATTTCCACATGTGAATGTTATTGAGTAATAAACAGAAGCCCACATCTTTAACAGGTCATTTCAACATGGATTTTGTTGTAGGTTAAACTGTGTTTTTCCAGAATTCACGCATGTAAATCCTAACCCCAGTGCCTGGGGTATGGCTGTGTATGAAGATGCAGTCTTCCATAGAAGATCAAGTTAAAACATAGGTCCTAGTCCAACATAACTGGTGTCCTTATAAGAAGGGAAACAGGGAGACAGATATACAAGGATGGGGGATAGCTAGTGAAGGTCACAAGTCTACCGGAAAGGAAGAGGTCATGAGGTAAGGGAGGGGGTGCCCTGATGAGCATTTCAGTCTCCACTTACAGCTGTGCACATCTGGCTAAGCCACGCTGTGAGACATGGGACAGAAGAGGAATCACGGGATGACTCACAGCCAGAGTAATGGGAAGTCATTTCTCCTAGGCTATCCTCCACCCTGAAATGTTCACTGTCTCTTAAGGATCTAATTATTTTGAGCAGATTCAACAGATGCCAGTGACCTATAGAATCAGTTCCACTTCATAGTTCAAAAGGAGACTTCACAAAATGCATCTGGGTCACCAAAGTGAACTGTTTGGCTGAGGAGCCAGCAAAGGGATGTGGTTGGTCCTTCTTGCTATGGTCAAGTTCTCCAGGTGAAGGGTAAGTCAAGGTCGCCTGCCTTTCTGCTCCCAGAGTAGCCCAGCTTCATTCCAGGCTCCAAACCACGCCCCCTTACTCACTTCTCCTCTAAGATTTTATCGTGGGTCCTGCTCTTGCCCTCACCAGTCCTTGGCACTGACAGAGATGTGTTTATTTAAGTGAGATTTTACCTCACAGTGCATCCAGCAAGACATGGGGAGAGTCAAGAGAGGGGGTAGGCCGCAGGTGAAAGATCTGTGGAAGGGTTGGAGCCAAACGGATCAACTGTTGCTAAGATGTGAAATCTGGTTAGCCAGGCTTTAGGGTGTTCTCAGACGTGGGGCAGAGGCTCTGACCAGACCTTAGTGTCAGACATGTGATATATTCCAGAAGGTGTGCCACACATCAATACTTAGAGACAGAAAACACGCTCAGCGTGGGAACAAGTCGCACTACCGCGAGCTCATCGAATTCCATCTCAAAGGACAATGCTCATGAATCTCTCAGAAGCTAAACAGCAGCTAAGGAGGGCCAAAAGGTTGGTCAGTTAAGATGAGGTCTAAGCAGGATAAAGAGAAAGCTACAAAAGGCACCGCCCCCAGTCTAGAGTTGGGGCCACCAATCCTCGGGTCCTAGGGACAAGCGCTGACTGTGAGCACTCAGCTCATAGCCAGGGCTCAGAGGGCTGTGGTGCAACTTCACACCAGTGAGCACAGACTGGAATCTGAGTGCGTGACAAGCAGAGGGGGACAGTAGCCTGCTGAGTTGCTTCTTGCATTTTAATGTGACTGCACCTTGGTCACAGCGCATTTCTGCTAGATAGTAGACGATTTCACAAGTTGTACCTAAGCAGCCAAGGACTGCCCATCTCAGGCTGAGGCTAAGAGGGTAGAGCCTCCCCTCTGAAACCAAAGGTGGCGCGCGGGGGAGGGGGGCTCTTAAATAACCAACTGAAACCTCAATGAACCAAAGCAAAACTTCAGAACTGGGAAAGGGTAGCTGAGATGAAAAGCTCACTCCGCATACCTTGCGACATACTTAATATTGCAGATGCGGGACCGTGAAAGCCTGACTGAACGCTGGAGGCACCCGACTGGAAAGACAGATGTTTATCCTTACACATGTATGCTTTTCTGTCTGGTGACCGCAGCACAGGAAAAGAGCTGAAGTGGGCACGGGTAAGGGGAGGGGGGCAGGGTAACAATCCAATCTACACGTCCACACCTCACAAAGACACTGGAACAGCTTCAGACACTCTCATCTTGCAGAGGAAAGAGAAGGACAGATGGCAGAGTTCTATGCTTCAACTCGGAGACAGGCTGTGGCCTTGGGATATCACAAGAGGAAGCAAATGCCCTTTCAAGGATGAGTTGCAAGTTCAAGGTCCTGCAGGTGCATGACAGGACTTCATTTCTCCTGAATGAATACCTTTTTAGGGAGCCACAGGGAAGGCTGTCCCTTTACAAGGTTCCTGCAGGGCCCTCAAGTCAGCAGTGGTGGCAGCATTAGCGGTAGTGGCTGAGGCGTCATTTGGCAGTTTTTAGATGGGAATTCTGGTTCACACCCGAGAGGACAAAACAGGAACTTTAGGACAGAGCAGAAGTGTGTGTTTTAGCAAGCTCTCCAGGGGAAGCAAGATGAGGCTCAAAACCAGCACCCTTAGGTCTGCTAGGGAGGTCACAGCACACATATGAATTTGTACATGGTGTACGTGAACAATAGGGAAATGGTATTTATACATGTTTACTGGTTGGTGTGTGCATAACTCTTTTCCAGCCCCTAATCTATTTATCACTACTGTGACTGTGACACTTAAGTATGAATAGACCAACCCTTTGACATCTGTGCATGTCTTAGGAAACAGACCCTAGAGAACTGGAGTGTGTGGTCCTCTGCCCTCTTCATCATAGATTTAGGACAATTCATTTGGCCCTGTGGTTCTTATTTTTAAAATCATAATAGTCCTACAAAAAACTCTAACTAAAAAAAAAAAACTGCCCCAAACTTTACAAACTAAAAAGCACTTCAAAGTCTCTTCTTGGCTCTGAGTTCTCTCTCCTTCACTGGGCCAGGAGTGGGGAAAGTGCACCAGTGGTCAGGGAGTCTCGGCTCCCCACCCACTTGCTAATGACTAGGCCATCTGGTGCCCACCCTCATGGTTCGGAAAAAACACTTCCCCAGCAAATAACGAATGTCTCAAACTTCCTCCGTGGAGTTGGCATGAAGTAAGAGTGGAGGTGGATTCTAGAAAGTTCTGGAAAGGTCATAAACAGAATGATTACTTCAAAACACCTGAGTGTGAACCTCAGAGAGAGTAAATACAGATGTTCCGCTGCCATCAGGGCCCCAACCCAAAAAAAACTCCTTACATCAGCTCTCCATGGTGAAGAGCACCTGTTTGTTTTGTTTTCTAAACCCTGAACACTGGGTCATAAATACCAATAGAAGTGAGACCAAGGGCATGCTGTGAAGGACACAGACCCCAAGTGAGCATCCTTTTCAGACCAGAAGCCTCAAGAACACTCATCCTGAGTATCACCTGTCCCCCACAGAACTCAGAGATTCTCCCAGTGAGGCTCAGAGATTCTCCCAGTGACAGTATAGCCTGGGTGTCAATCTCTGTTAGGCAGGTTTGACACTTGAGTAGCCCCAGAATGCATAGGCGATCACCCAAAGGCTCCCCAGATGGTGATTGAGGAGCAAGATCATGGCTTGTCTCACAGTCCCTATCTGGCTAGAGTGGTAACCAAGGATTTCCTCTGGAGAACTGGCCCTGGGAGAATAGGCTAAGGAATTAAAGGGTGGGTTAGGGGAAAGTAACTGGGGTGGGTGTGGGTAGACAACAGCCAGCCAGAGGAAACTCCCCTCCATGGCAAGTAAGAGCTCTGAAACTAGAAACCACCTATAGTCTGCCATTTTGTACATGGCAGAAGAAACACACTGGGCGGGAATCTGGCTTAGCTGTGAGCACAGACTCATGCTGGGGAAGGTTCTGGCAGTTCCCTACCAGACCCTTCCAGACCCTCCTGTCCTGATAACACCTTTTCTCCTCTTCCCCAGGTTACAGCACTGCCATTCTGACCCAGCACAGCCCTCTCAAGTGCAAAACATCTTCAATAAGGTTAAGAAAATGAAACACAAAATTTCCCACTCCAGCTCAGCATCAGAACAGAGGGAAAGAGAGTCATGTTCTGTTTAGAGGGCTAGCAAGGAGTTTCACGGTTTTTTTCACTTTTAATATTTCCTTATTTCTTCCATCATTCCAAAATCTCAATAGAAACACAAAACCTACCAGAAGAGCAAAACCAAATGCTTGGAAAGAAATAATCTAGCTCAGGTTTATATTATATATCAAAGCTGTAATTCATTCATCTAGTGAGATGATTTGGCATGTAAAGGAGCTTGCTGCCATGCTTACCACCAAGCCTGACAAAACCCAAGTTTCCCCAGCCCCACATGGTAGAAGGAGAGAACCAACCCACAAGTTACCCTCGGACTTCCATACGCATACTATGGCATACAAGCTCACACACACACAAGTGCACACATGCCCAAACAAAATCAATAAATGTTAATACAAATGTTTAGAAGTCATAATTCATCAAAGAACAGAATAATAAAAACAAGATGCAAGATTTTCCTTTTGGTTTGTTGTTGTTATTGTTGTTGCTTTGGGATTTGGGGTTGTATGTGAGTGTGTGCACACATGTATATGCAAGTGCACATGAGTAGAGGCTGAGGTGACAAGGAAGTAAGTACACGGCCACACCAGCTCAGGTGCCAAGGATCTAAACTTGGGTCCTCAAGCTTACACAGCAACTACCCTTACCCACTGAGCCATTTTCAGAGCCCAAAATCCGAGTTTAAATATTTCTCTGGGAAATTTGCCTTAGAATCCCCTTCCACAATACCTGAAGAGGCACATTCCACTCCGTGGTGCTTACTTTAAGTAGGAATTAACTATAAACAAAAAAGTAACATTTAAGGATTGCATACAAAGTTTACTTACTGCAATCCTCCATGACATTACTTCTACAATAATACTGGATTTTTTTCCTGTTAAAAGTGCCATGTATTTTCATTTACTTTGAAATTTAAATATTAAGAATGATTTGGTCAACAAATTAAAAATAGTAAGTGCCTTCTGTTCGGTCTGAGAGCCAAAACTACTCTTTTGCTCACAGATGAAGAAGGCTGTCAGTGTGTCAAACCACACACAGTTACTTCTCAGGTATGACGGCCACACAGCCTGCATCTCATGGTGGTTTTGTAGTTTAGTACTTGGTGCTTATGTCTACTAGCAAGAACCTGCAAATACCCCATGGATAAGGCTTCCCTGAGCTGAGCTGAACGCATGCGTACTTGCTGCGATTTTATTGCTACTTTCTCGTTACCCTCTGGGGTTTTCAAAAGTTCATTTACAGATTACAAAAGACATCTGAGATCTCTGGTATCGCAGCATCAAAAATCACTGAGTACCAGTGCAGTTAACCGAGTACCAGGGTAGTTAACCTTGCGTCTTTGCTCTCCAGGCACAGAACTTGGGTGTGGGTGTGCTCCAGACTGGTGAATGTTAAATTGATATACTCCTCCCAGGAATGTAGACTCACGGGCACTCACCTGAAGGAGTGGCGGCTCCTCTCCTTTGTACAGAAAGTATTTTAAATGTGTTCTAGTTTTTAAGTCAGAATCATGGCAGGACAGGTTCAAGCCCTCTCTCCTAGCACAGCCCTGAGTACACTTGTACCAGCCCCACACATACTAGCACCTCACAGTGAAATGCTGAACAGCTACTTAATGGCGGCTGAAGGAGAGGGCAAAAAGAATCCTAAAGCTAGACCTTGTGTCTTTCAGCAATATTTGGCTGCACTAAAAGAATTTCTACCCCATGCTTATGAGTGTATACTCATTAGTGAAAAAGAAAAAAAAAAGCTAAAATCCGGTACTTTGATAGTTAAAGACAGCATCATTCCCCTATGGGGAATTAACTCAGAAATCAGTTCATTTTGCATTTGTTAGGATGTCTTTTGGCTCAGTCTTACACAGCACACTTAGTTTTTGAATGACTGGAAATGAATACCTTTGTCCCATATACCACACCGCTCACAGATAAGAGCAGTATTTACAAGTAGATCACCATAGGACAGCAGGAGCCAGAGTGTACAGAAAGCAGAGGCCTGGGAACAAGGTTACTTCAGTCTACTGATGGGAGGAGGAATAACCATAGGGATGAAGGATGCTGACGTGGAGGAAAGCACATAAGAGCTGTGTGCGGAGGGAACTGTGGAACACCCCTTTCTTTTCTCAACTACTGGGGACTGCTGATCCCGGCTGAGGATGGAGGTTCACAGTCTGAGGTGTTAGTAGTGAAAGGGGCTTGAAGGAATCAAGGCCTTGTTTTCTACAAAAACCACTGACCCACTGTAGCTGATAGGGAATTCCTGGGGTGGAAATTAGCCAAGTGTTTGCCCAGGGTTGGAATGACACTTGTGGGAACTGAGAAGAGGGGAGGGGAGGGGAAGGGAGAGGGAGAGGCAGGGCAGGGCTGATGTGTGCTTAAAGAAAACAAATGCAGTTCAGAAGGAGAGTCCAGAGCCTGAGGGAAAGCATGGTCCTGAACTGCAGGAAAGAAGGTGGAGGAGGTGGCCTAGAACTCTAGGCTGATCCAGCAGCTCTTGGAAGCCTTGCTACAGCCACCTTCCCTGAGGGATGTGCTCAAGCTAAATGGCCATGGTCATTCCCAACCTTTCCATTATGGAACTCTGTGTGTGTGTGTGTGTGTGTGTGTGTGTGTGTGTGTGTGTGTGTGTATCAGGGTGTACACGTGGAAAGGTCTGGGGACAACTTTGTAAATCAAATTTGGGTCTCCTAGACATCTCCTAGTAGTTCTGAACACATAGCTGTCAGTGTCCTTTCTGAGCTCACTAACTTGTGTTTGAGGGGGATACGGGGCATTTTCTGATGGGAATGATTTATTCATCATCAATGATCTGTGGAGGTCTCGCACAGGGAGAACACAGTAGAGGTGGCTGGTACACTCTGCCTGCAGGGCCCCCATCAGCGAAGCACAGCAAGGAAAACCGGTCTCCAAGGGTAGGAAGATGAATGGCCTCAGCCAGAAAGCTGAACCGCCTGGCTTCAGGAGTGTGGGTTAAAATCATGCATTTTGCTGGGACCTGTACCATCCAATTCTAGCTTGCTTAAGCACTTCCCTTCTTCTACTCAAACGTTAGGAGCTCTTTGAGATAGGGTATTTAGAACAAAATCTTTTCAAATGATTTAAGGAGAAGAATGTTGGGCATTGTGATTGACAGTCCCCCCACCCTCCCACCCCCAAGGCACACCCTTATTAGCTCAGCATGGGAATCTCAGAGGGGCATCTCAGAAGCCCCGGCCTTCCCGACCAGGTACAGGAAGGTGTTACGAGACTTCACATCTGTTTCACCCCTTCCAACTCCATCCACCATCCGAGTCAGTATCACTGGTGCAATCAACCCACTCAGTAATTGCCATGACTGTTGCTACAAAGGCAAACCACAAGACCCCCCTTACCTCCCTCTTTTCTCAGGCTCCACACCCAGCCTTAGCCCTCTCCATGCTGTACATAGGTCTCCTCCATCCAGCACTGAGATACAACCCCTAGTTCCAGGGCCAGACGCATGATGTCCTCTCAACCCAGAATCATTTCTCACTGCATACTGTGAGCGCCTTGTAACCACATTAGTTCAGGAAAGCTGGATCCAGTCTCGAAGGCTATGACAAAAAGCTGTGTTAGGTAGTGGTGCATGAATTTCATCCCTGCACCATCGAGGCAGGGGCAGGCTAATCTCTGCAAACTCGCAGCTGTGGTGGTTTGAAAGAAAATGGCCCCCAAAGAGAGTGACACTATTAGGAGGTATGTCTTTGTTGGAGGAAGTGTGCCACTGTGGGGACCAGCTTTGAGGTCTCTTTTGCTCAAGCTTCCCTTAGTGTGACACTAAGTCCACTTCTTGTTGCCTTCTGATCAAGATTTTGCCAGCACCATGACTACCTGCAGGCTGCCACGCTCCCTGCCATGATGATCATGGACGGACCCTCTGAAACTGTAAGAAAGCCACCACAATTAAACGTTTTCCTTATAAGAGTTGCCCTGGTCATGGTGTCTCTTCACAGCAATAAAATCTCTAATTAAGACAGCAGCCATGTTGGTTTTATGTAGCAAGTTCCAGGCCAGCTACATGGTAAAACTCTACCTCAAACAGAAAGAAAAAGAAAAATCCTTTTGGGTTCTTTCTGGATCCAACTGTGACTTTGCATACACTCCTGGGGTCCTGGGCTTATGGAGCAGAGTGAGCCTGAGTTAGTGAACTCCCCACAAGCCTAACAAAGCTTCCATGTGAGCAAGCACTGTGACCAGGCCCTGCTGATATGTTCAGGCATGTTAGGAATTAAAAGCCACAGGTTCAGCTCTATGCTGTCCCTTCATGAATGAGCTTCTTAAAAAACACAAAACCAGGCTAGTAAGGGGACTCAGCTGGTAAGAGAGACAACCTGACTTCTATCTCCCCTTTCCACATAGTGACACACAGACATATACACATGTACACATACAGTAAATAATAAACAAACAATAGAATAAATTTATAATCTTAAAAACAAAACAGAAAACTCAGCAAAGTTTTTAAAGGCTTAAAACTTGGACAAGCATGAAAGCGGCTTGTGGCTCAAACCCTGCTTGTCTATTTGTTTCAGGGTTTGAGTCCCAGTGATGATTTTAAACGACCAACATTTTTTTTAATCACATTTCCAACTTTGAGCTCTTTAGAAAATAACTTTAAACTACGAGCTACTCACTTTTAAAAAAAAATTAGCCCCAGCACCATCTGTCCCCAGGCAGGGGTTTGCGCATTCAAGCCCTCAACCCCAGGTTTTCAGAAGCCCGATTCCAGCGAGGCTACAGCCCCAGCCTTCCATCAGGTCCTAGCAAGTCCTCCAGCAAATACGATAAAGAGGAATTGTGCAAGCCACAGCCCCTCAGGCACTTTGAAGTCTCTCCTAACTTTTCTGATCCATTGAACAGTTAAATTGAATTAAGGTATCCTTTTTATTTTTCTGATAGTAAACCATAGGGAAATTTATTTTAAAAAATTATTTGGCATACATGCAATTTTCCCAGTTATTAAAGACAAAAGTAAAACTACATGTAAATGAGACAAATGTGTCTATTTTGTTATTTATTACACATGTGAACACATTCCTGCTGTGCTTCTCTACACACCCCCTTTCCCCTCTCCCTGTCCCATCAGTTCCTTCTGTCAACCTGAACAGTTCGCATCCATCTTCCTGTCACCTGCACATATTATTAGGTGCATCTATAAAGTCTAGGGCCCACAACTGAGAAAAGCATGCCATAGTTTCTCTGGGGCTGACTTAATTCACTCAATGACCAACTCCAGTTGTATTCATTTTCCTGCAAAGGACAGAACTTCATTCCTTAGGGCTGAATATTTTTGCACAGATTCACTTTTAAGCAATCCCCCCTGCATTAGCCAAGTCTTGCGAAAATTAAATTGCCAAATGCAAGCAACCAAAAAGCAATTCTACTGTAATAGCAGGCTTTTCTGCCTTCTATAGACAGCATATCACAAACCCAGCTCTTTCCGGACTGTCTACTGACAGGGATGCCAGCCTTCCATGGTGGAACAAGAGTGAGCCCCACGCCCACAGCGGGGTACCTCTGCATCAGACCAGGATACCTGGTATGGCAATGGAAGACTGTGTCATCCACAGCAGAGAAGCCAAAGGTTTTGTACCCTTGTCAAAATTCCAGGGAAGAGAATTGTGTCCATGTGCCCAAATCAGCCATCTGCCAGTGCATGCCCAAGAAGATCACTCAATAGAAGGAACATGAAGCCTTCGGTGCTTAAGAATAACCAGTCCCCTTGCCCAAGTGCCTGAGACAATTCCTAGGGCTGCTGAGGAGTCCACAAAGCCTGTGGTGGAAATGACCCAGGAACCCTAATCAGAATCCTGCCCCAGCCAGAACAATGACCCTTGTCCCAGGAACACATGGATCCACCCAGCCCTGCAGGCTGGGAAGAATGGCCCTTCTTAAATTATCTTCCCATCTCTCCCTGTCTGTAAACCCAGTAGCTAATATTTGCTTTGGATTCTCTGTCCTGCTGAGAAAGTCCAAGGCCTGGACTGTTTCACAGAAGACTCATCCTTTGTCTCTGCATGGTTCCAGTCAGAGCTCAGTGGGGGAAATGTGTCTTGCTTTCTGCCAGAGCATAAGGCTCACACAGCTAGGGTGATGGGAGAGTTCTCCATCCTCTCAGCTGCTTGACCTGCCAGCCCACTAGAGGTCTTCATCTACAAGCTCTGACTGCATCTGCTCTTACCAAACCTCCCATCTATCTCTGGCCTGCCATGAAGCCTTCTCCTGACGGAAGAGATAAAGTCCTTAGGATCCCCAAAGGATATTCAATGGACCTTTGCACGGGCAGCATGGACTTTACAAGGCTTCATTTCTCACCTGGGACAGACAGAGCAGGACACACATATAGAGGAGATCAAACTGGGCCCTGATCTAAAAAGACTCCACATGGTAAGACCATGGCTTCAGGCTGTGGCCTGCTTTGGATGACTACTTCACAAAGTAGTGGTAGACTCCATTTTGAATGAAAATGCACAGGCAAGATAAAGCACTTGTGTGTGTAGACACCCAGGAAACAAAGACTCAAGGAAAAAGTTACCTACCACCTGTAAACTTTGATCAAAGTAGACCTAGAACACATAGACACATCGGCAGTGTCTACAGTAGGGCCCCAAAGCCATTACACACACCAGCTACAACCTCTTCACCATAAGGCTACTGGGAGTAACACACCAAGACTGAAGGGCTAGTAGGATTCCCCAGCACCTGGTCAGATGACTCGAGGCTTATTCTGAGAAACTGTTAAAGCTCAGGACATCTGCCTCTGTTTTTCCCACCTGTGATACCCAATCCACTTCAAGCTAACTCTTGAACAAGCTGTCACCATGACCTGCATTTGACAACGGTGAGCTTGCAGGGCTAGAAGCCCTGCGGTTCGTTCACAAGAGCCTCAAATCTGGTCCCTGACAGATTCTTCCTTGAGGCTGTGTGAGCTCTCCGTCTCTGCCTTCAATGCAGCTTCCTTAACTTGTTCATAGCCGTCGCATAACCTAAATATAACTGTGCGAAGTGTAACGTTGTGTCCAGAGAGTTAACATTATTATAGTAATTAAGACTGGAATAAAAGAATTGGGACTCTGTGATTGACAATGGCAAGATGACCAAGTGAAATCAGAATTACTCGGTGAATTACAGCACAGACAATGTACACACATTCTCAGCTTCCTACCCAACATGGGCCCCACATGGGATTAGGGAGGAAGAACCCCAGGGTGCTTGCTCCTTTGCTTCTGTGTTCTACACCATACAGAAAACACAGCGATAAGGTGACTGTCAGCAAGCAGGAAGACCTGGAGGACAATGGCATCTCAAGTTCACACTCCTAGTCCAAGAACCACTGTTCAAGTCCCACCCCCACTCGGTGATGGTTTGCTTCAGTAGCTTGAGCTGGATGATACAAGTGCTATGTAGATAGGGTTCTAGGTCCTCCGTCCTTTGCACAAATGCTATCCAGGTCCTTCTTCCTTCAGTTGTTGCCATTAGGAGCACTGCAATGCGGCTTTCTGTGCACCCACTTTCAGTGTATGAATGGGTGTATATGTCCCTAAGAGTTACTGCTGGGTCTGAGGACAAACAATAGGTCAGCTACATTTGGAGGTGATGTCAATCATGTCCATGAACATACTTATTTATCCTCATTTTCAGGAAGCTGGCGCATCCAGTAACCAGCTCTAGTCAGTAATACCAGGCATGATGCTGTTCACCAGGGGGTGGAACCCATGCTCCTTCCCAAAGTGACATGGACCATGAGCTCAGGAGGGGCACAATCAGGAGCAAAGGCCAGCCATGAAAAGAGGGCTGAGAAGCACAGCCTGCAGGACAGGATCGCCTGTAAACAGTCAACATTGACAGAACCAGCGTGAGGAGAGGAGAACAGAAGAACAGTGCAGAGACAATGTGAGCAACGGAGGATTGGTGGGATCTCTGCTTTCCTGTCCTGGAGCCCAGAAATAAAGTGACAATCAGGTCTCCAGACCTCAGGACAGAGAGCGTGGCTCTGAGACATCTTTCCATGTTTTGACAGCAGGGCTAGGCCCCACCCCTATTCCTCCCAGCCTTAGGACATGGTGCTTTAGCACAGCTCTCTTGCATGCACAGTGAGAAAGCCGTGGGTGCTGACTGTGCCTCGGGGAGAGGCTGTCAGGGCCCCTATGCACAAGCCTAGCTGCATGTTCCTGAGAGATGGCAAACCCTGGGTTCCCATTCGCCGGAGCCATTTGTCTGAGTTGCATTTCTAAGGTGTAGCATTGAAGGATGAGACAGTATCACCTCCCTGCCCAAGAGCAGACTGTCTACCAGTCTCCATGGAAGTAGTGATGCCCTACTCAGAGGCTCAGTGTTCCCCTCCCATAATGAGCTGTATCTGTCAGCATCACAAGAGGATCCATGCTATGTGAGGCTAAGTGATATACTAGGAGAGAGCAACACCCTGTGTCTCTAGCCCAGGGCTCTCACATCTCAGCCGGCATCCATGAGGGAAAAAAGCAGACCTGTATTCACCTTGACTGGAAATGGCCCTTCCCTAAATAATGGACAACAACCAGGTCAAGCTTTGTGGTAGCCACAGCCAGCTATACTAGGTTTGAAGTATAACAATACTCTTGACTTAAGCATAGGAATGGCTGTGAATTAACCCCTATAGCCTGAATACAAAATATCCCTAAAGGCTCACATTTTGGACATTTGTTCCTGGGACGGTAGTATTATTTAAGGACTCTTTGGGACCTCTAGGAGTTGGAAGCAGTAGGTTACAAGAGGCAGGAGCTTAGAGCTCATCCCTGGTTCCGAACCCTTTGCTGTTTCCTGGTCCACAGGATGTGAGGAACCTCTACAACATGGCCCTGCTGTCATGCCCTCCCCGCAATGAGGGACTGAACCACTCTGAGACTGTGAGCCAGGTCCTCCCTGCCAGGATGGCCTGCACCCTCTGAGACCATGATGTATGTATGCCCTTCCTGGGATGATGGACAGCATCCTCTGACTCCCCGCCACGATGAACTGTTCTTTCTGACACGGTAAGCCAGGGCTCCCTGCTGTAATGGACTTCTCAGACTGTGAGTTGAAACAAACCTTCCCTCTTTTAGGATTGTTTATCACACAAATTTGCCAAAACAACGCAAAACCAAGTAATAAGATCCCAGCCTGAGAGGTGTGCAGCTCATGTTAAAAACTTGCAAAGCTGGTGAGATGGACCAGCTTTGTGAAGACCTAAGTTCTATCCCCAGAACCATGCAAAAAGCCAAGTACACTGAGGTACTAGTAATCCCAGTATACTTGGAAAGGTTCTAGATCAAGGAGAGACACTGCCTTAAATAAAAAGTACAAGGCACCGGAGGACCCATGCGTGAGGTAATCCTCTGGCCTGCACTGAAAATGCATATAACATGTGGACCTACACACATAAACATGCATACATACATGTTTAAAAATAAAACTATAGTGATTTTATGTACCACATGAAAATGAAACTCCTCATGATCTATGCCAGCTAAAGCAATGAGAAAAGCAGAAACCAGAAGCTGCCCAGCACCCCAGCATCTGAGGGGCAGTCCCAAGGGAGCAGCCAGACTGATAACACACAATGGCTAGCACAGCCATGTGATTTCACAGCAGGGTGCACACTGATTAACATCCTCGCCTTTGTGAGTCTCTTGTTCCTTTCACAGATAATTAGGGCAGTACACAGGGCATGCACAAAAGCCAGGCCGCACTGGTGCTGAGGGCAGAGTCTGGGCATTCAGTGTCAGTGTCGCTGTCCCAATAGGCAACATAGAAAGGAAACCTGCTCAGGTACAAACATCAGTGGATCCAGGACAACACCGAACCAACTGTGGAGGGGAAGTAAAGACACTGCTGGGACTGTGGTAACCGCAAAACGTTTTCACATGAACCATAGCTAACACAGCGGCTGAGCACGGCAAGAGTCGGCTCTGCTTGCTTCTCTGGCCTCCCTGTAGCCCAGGGCACAGCTTTAATGCACAATGCAACAAGAGCCGTAAATAAATTTCACCCCACTTCTCTCGGCTCACACTTTCAGCCCGCAGAGGCCTTTGTGGACCCTGCTCAGCACAAATCCTCTCAGGCACAGATTCACTCTCCTTTATCAGAGTTGCTAAAATTAAAACTGGCACAGATCTGCAAAGGACAAACTCAGGAGAAGCCTGAAGCTGGGGTCCTGGCCTGTGTCTACATTAGTTCCCTGTTGACAAGCTATCTCTGCACAGGGACAACTTGGAAACCCCACTTGCACCATCAGGTGGGTTCTCAAACCTTGCTCACCAACTCCATGGGGCTCCAAACAGGATTGTACTTGCATAGAAGGACACTGGAGAGGGAAGATTGAACTAAGCCAAGAGCTAGCCCCCCAGGTTCCTCTGAGGACAAGGCAGCTGTACATCCTGGGGGCCCCATGACAATCTCTGACTCTAACATTCTGGACCACAAAACTTCTAAGAAGCCAGTTTAACCTCTAGTGATGTTAAATGGTTACCCCAAATGCCTAACTCAAATCTGCAGACATCCTGTCCCCTTAAACAACTCTGTGAGACTTCAAACGCCATGAATGAACACTAGGTTCAGAGGGGTGGGGCTAAAGGTTCTGCTTGTGAACATAAGGAAACAGTCATGCCTACACTGGGCCTCGCCTCGGGAGGACTGAGCAGAGGCTTAGCCTTAGAGGCACGCATATAGTGAAATGTCATCCAGAAAAGTCACCCCAGTGCCTGCTTTATCATTCACAGAGGGTTTTCTGATATAAGCTCTGATTCAGGGTATTTGTTTAGACTACATGATGTAGCTCCTTTGAGACTTTGAAGAATGTGGTTTTACTTTCCATCACAGAATAGAAAGACCTCCCTCAAGTTCTCTGAACACTTCATTCTCAAAGCTCACTTGGATGAGTCACCTCCACATAGAAGTAGAGGAGAATGGATTCAGGAAGTACCTTAAAAGGAGCTATGATCTAGGGCCTAAGAAGGAAGGGCCGAGAGAGTTGTTCCCCCAACCCCCACCCCCATCTGTCTGTCTGTCTCCTCCATCACTTCTCACTTAAAAAACAAAGAAAGTGATAGATACAAGGGCAACTTGACTTATAAAGATGGGGTGGGAGATGGCTGAAGAAATATAACAACTGTTTCATAGTCAGGACTGTTTCCTGGGATGGTAGCCGAGAGCGCCTTCCTAAAGCACCCAACAGGAAGGCTGCCAGACATCCATCCCCATGTCCCATCCAGTCTGCCCTTCCTGTGCAGCTATGTGTGAGCTAGCGCACTGAGTCAGCAGCTGAGCATCACTCATTACGGCAAAGTCAACGTGCTCGGTTTGCTCAGCCCTAACCTACCGGGAGCTGGCCACTTCTGCATAAAAAAATCATTGCCTGAATGATACACGTGTCGAGGAGCTGCCTCGGGTACCCTCGTGTGTATCCGTCCAGTTCCTTTACCTCTTCAAACGATACCCATGCAAGCCCACAGACAGAGGCTGCTTCTGGGAAAAGGTGACCAGGGTACAAGATGAAGAGGTACCCAGTAGGAACTGTGCACAGCTCTGCAGCACTGATCACTGAAGAGGAGGAGAACATCCAGGCTGCAAAACAACCCTGTTGTGGGCCTCTCACATGACGGATTAACCGAGCAGCTCCCCCAAGAGATGGGTAACCAGATGAGCAAGGCTGGAGTCACAGTGGAAACCAGGCGTATGAAAGCCACGGCTGTGAGGAGAGAGCTCCAGGAGCAGGCATGTTTCACCGAGATGGCTCCCGGCCCACATGTGCTCCATGAGTAGAGAGGACTCTGGTTTGGGATGTTTAGATTTAATTGTCTGTTTGATGCAACCTAAAATCACCTGCACAGACGGGGAACGGCCAAGATCAGGCTGTTGTGCAGGCATCTCTGTGGGGAACTGTGATTCCATGAACTGTTACGGGAGACCCTAGAAGAGAAGCGGGTGGCATTTTCCCCTGGGTTGAGGCTGTATCAAAGAGAAAATGAGCTGAACACTGGCAAGCTTGCACGCGTTCCTTCTCTTTCTGCTCTTGGTGGTCCTCTTGCCTTGATTTCTCTGCAGTTATGAAAAAGCTTTGGGCTGCTGGGTGTCTTGGGGCCAGTGGCTTCACACTGTGTCCTCTACCGGCTCTACAATTCACCAACCAATGGACTTAACACCCACCACGCCGGATGCCACTTCATGAAACTCTCGCCAAAGTTTCATTCAGTTAAAAGTGTAAAATGCTTAGTTGGACAAAAGCAGACTGAAATCTTTCCTAGGCCCCAGAGAGTGAGGAAGGAGAGAATGCAGAGCTTGCATGCTACAGGCCTGGCCAACTGCTGGGCCCCAGACGGGCAACCCCTTTTCTAGCTTTTGTTTACTAGAGCACTGTTCTTCAGGCCATTTGCAAACACAAGCAATCACGGCATGGCCCCTGCTGTGCCTCATGAATAAACAATACAGATGCCCCTAGTCCATGCATATCATTTCCTGGGAACAAACCCAAAATATTTCCCATGGATGCTGGAAAAAAAAGTCAGTATTCTCCCTGCTTCCCAAATAATTGGCCAGAACCCTGTAGTGGGAGACTTCTGTGAAGGCCATTTTATTCTGTCCTAGAAAGCTCCCCAGTTTGGGGTCAAGAGTGAGAACAGCAACCTAAGAGAGAGGGAGATGATCTCAAGGTCTTATTCTAAGCAAACGAGGAGGTTGGAAAAAACAACAGCACAATAGAGCAAGACACTCATTATTAGCCAGCAAGTGTGTCAGTGAAAACATAACTGGACGGACATCTTCCTAATCAGAACCAGCCAAGAAAACAGTGGTAGAGAACCCCTTCCCAGCAGAGTGACGCAGACGTGGTCCCAGCAATGGGAGAGGGGATCCTGAGCTGAAGCTGGAGGACCGCACAAGCCTTCCTGTTAGGAAAACAGGACACAGGTGCTGAGTGGCTGCCACTTCTAATTCAAAGAACAGGCCTTGGTTTAGGGCTGGTGTCTTCCCTCCCCGGACACAGGAGTGACTCACTGCCCACTGTTTGGGGTGTGAGGTTTCAGAGACCCCTGGATGTCTGGTATTCTGTGGCAAGGCAGCATGGTGGCCAGCTCAGCTCTGTTCCTCATACCCCTCAATGTTCAGAGCCCTCCCCCAGTTTGCTTCTGGACCTGGAAAATCAGACTAAGATCAATGCTTCCCGTGGGCTGTGATGGGGGTCCTATCAGAGAGTACAGTCCAAGGCTCAGCAAGATAATGGACACCCTCAGTGGAGTGAGAAAGAGGTGCGGGGACCTATTACAGCCTCAAAGGGGCTCTTCAGCTGACAACTAGAACTTAGCATTCACACAGAGTCACGTGGAATGAAACATACATGCAGAAACACAGAGACACAAAGGGGCATGCACACAGGCATACACAGTGTACACAGAGACAGACAGAAGCCAGACACGGCAAAAACCCACACACTCAGAGAGCAGGCAGGCAAAAAAAGGAAAGACACAAGGGCCCAGGAAGCATGGGTTTTCCTTTACAAAATATTTGAAAAAATTACAGATGTGCAAGGGGAAAGAATCTGCATGCCCTATGGATTACAGTCCTCACGGTTATCAAGTTTTTAAATGAAGGTACTTCTTGAACCTTATAGCAATGGCCTTACCTGTGTAATAAGAAAGAGCTCTCCTTCCCTTCTTCTGTCCCTTCCTTTCTCCATCAAGCCATAGCCAGGAATTCACCACTTTCCACAACTCCTGGTGCTGAACAGGGACAGAGGTGGCTGTCCACTGGCTCCTCTCAGGAAGCTCCCCAGCTGACTGCACTTCTGGGGTCCCACCTTCCACTCCCAGGAGCACTTTCTGGTTCTCTTACAGCACCCTCTGGACTCTACTGACACAGCTTAACCTTCAGCTCTGGCCACGGGCTGTCGCTTCCTTTTTCAAAAATTTCTTTAGTTTTCTTTTTAAAATTAGCATACAAAGTACTTGATTTTGTTACGGCATTTTTATAATCTGTTTTTATTGATCCTTTCCCCATCCCCTGTCTCCTTCCTCCCCCAACCCCTCCTCCTGCTTTAAAGACACATGTATTCTATGACTCCCTACCCCCATTCATTCCCTCTGTTTCTTGGTTTAAGTTCTGAGGAGACAGCATAGTTTTTATGCTATGCTCGACAGTCAGTGATAGTGCACTAGCTTCGATCAGGACTCGACCAGATCCAGTCACTCATGATCTACAAGGATCTGAATCAGGCAGCAGATCGCAGGGACCTTGCTAGTCAGGGATCTCAAGAGGATGCTGTGGACACAGAGGGGAAGAGGTCCAGAAGTCTGAAGGTGGGCGAGCAGGCCAGCCCCGAAGAGAAGCTCTGTGAACATGAATTAAGTTCACAGACTGTCAGCAGAATCCCTTCCTGCTCAGGGGAGACCTATTCCTGCTCTATTAAGTAACTGATTGCACAAAGCCCAGGAAGGTTTTGGGGGCAACTCTGCCTTACTCACAGGATACCCGTTTAGTCTCAGTCTCATATAAACACCGTAACAGAAACATTCAGAATATATAATTATATGTTTGGAAGCTGTGCCTAGCTACACTGGCACGTGAAACTCCCCATCATGGACAGCTAGTCTGGCCATGAGGTGAAGGGTCACCCTTCATCTGTAAGACCTGGTAGATTACCAAAAACATTGTTATCTAAACAACTAAGCAGGTTAACCAAGGTTTTCTGCAGAGACCAGAATACTCTGGGTGCAGCCGAGGAGATGGATAAATCATGTTATCTTACTGGGCAGCCATCCAGGAGTCAGTCAGCCGCCTGGCCAGCAGAAGGCCACAGGCCAGCATGCCCTCTACCCAAGGAAGAGCTGATCCCAGCCTTCCTGGCCCCAGCTGATCTTTGCTGGTTTCCTAAGGCTCAATCAGGCTGACTGGAGGAAGCAATAGTAAATCAGAATCTACAAACATGCATACCAAGTAGTAGAAATGTTTAAGCGATTCTATGTATCAGAGGGGCTACCTGCATCCTCAGCACTCTGGGAGCACCAACTGAAATAGATGGACCATTATAAAGAGAACAAAAGTAACTCTTAGCCAAGGAAGTCCCTCTGAAGGATATGGGGACTTCATCATATCCCTTCCTGGGGTTCCTTTGTCACCATCCCAACTAATCCCCTACCACCCTGCCCCAGTGCCAATCAGTGTTTAGGCTCAGAACTGCTCTTATCTGGGCACCTGAGAAGCACAACAATCCACCTTGGTATGGGAAGGGCTTTCTTTCCTCCAGATACTGACCAGGGATAACCCTGGAAAGCTAGGCAAATAATCATGGTCTGTAGGGAACCGATGAACTTGGACACAGGACTCTGGGGAGCCTCACAGCAAACAAGGTTGAGCACAGGAGAGAAGAAGCCTTCTGCTAGGCTCCTTCTATAGCTAGCTCTTCTGTAATGAGGTGGCTGAGTATCAGTCCTGTACTTAAACCAGGGGATGGGTACTAAGTAGGTAACACTGCTGCATCTTCTAATACTACTGGATATGCTTCATGGCTTGAGCCCTTCTCCTACAAGTACCTGACCATGGGGCATGTACACACAAGCACAAAGACTCCCTTTGTGAGTCACTAAGGATGGTGAGCTGATGACCGTGCCAGCAGATAAACTGGTTGTCAGGAAGGTGGGTGGTTGGATAGAGAAAAGTGTGGATGGGTAGATAAATGGGTAAGTGGATGGATGGATCAGTGAGTAGATGGCTAGATGGATATGTGAGTAGATAATGCTGGATCAGTGGGTGGCTGAGTGGTTGGATAGGTAGGTGGATGGACAGATGGGTAGGTGGATGGACAGATAGGCATGTGGATGGA
>LOEQ01001831.1:57037-68300 GCA_001685075.1 Bramus lutescens
AAAAAAAGCTACCTGAAAAAAGACGACTCACTAGGAACCAGAGTAACACCCTTCGGCTGGCAGTGTAATAGTCCAGATGGGAAGACAGACATCTGTCTGTCTAGGTGCACTCTGTGATTTCTGTCTCCTTGAAGGGAACTGCCCAGCTCTGCCAGGCCCTTCTGGACAGACAGGCGGAAATCTCAGAAACTGAGACAACATAGACCTTTCTCCCTGAAGTTGCTTGGCCTCGGTGTTTAGTTACTTTGATGGAAAACCAACACACCTGATAGGCCTTGACCTGCAGACTGCTGTGCTCCCACTGATATCAGGCAGGGAAGGGTGTTTGTTGCTAGGGATCCAGCATCAGGGTACCGCTGAGGGATCGGGTCACCCTCAGTCACTGTCACAAGGCTTCAGCTGCACTGCTGACAGGCTGTGTCAGGGAGGAACTGAAGGTCGTCGTCGGAGGCGCCAGTTCCTATGGGACATCTCCATGACTGGCACACTTTCAGCAATCTGCAGCTTGTATTCCATGGGGAGAACAGGATTGCGGCCTTCCCGCTAAGCTTGGAGCATACCATCGCTCTTCAGGACTCCTGCCACACTCCCCTGAGTAGCCTCCCAGAGTGAGATTGATCACCACAAAGCCTCCAGTGAGGCTGCCCACCCCAGGAGCTCTCCACCCTGCCCCGAGTCCCTGCAGAACCAGAGCTAGGTTTCTATGAGGACAAAACTTCCAGGTATGTATTGTAGTAGAGATAAGCACAGGTCAAGACGGGGCAGTCTAGCCTGTGTACTGTGATGGAGACCAGACATCTCTGGCAGTTAGTGCCAGCCATGAGCCTGGTGGACCCCAGCACTGACAGCCTTGCCTTCAACAGCAGCCACAATCCAACATCCCTAGGCCACTCATGTCTCACCTAGTTAAAAACTTAGTCAAGTGTATGATATCAAAACCCAAAACTATTATTTTCTCCCCCAAAATTGCATTTTCCTACTTAATACTTATCCCCACCACCACACACACACTATACTTTTCTATAGGCAACAACCTTGAAATTGTCCTCAGTGCAGGCAGTCTCATCTCATATTTAAGTTATTACCAGGCACAGCGGTCCATTTCCCCCATCATCCCTCAAACGCAGTGGGTCCACTCCTCACATCCCAAACACTCCCAACCTGTAGTGCCCACAGCAGGAGCCCTATTTCCTGGTGACACAGAGCACTTGCTCTTTCTTTTCAGTACAGTCGCTGCTGTGTCTTAAGCGATCTGAGATGTGAGGTCTTATGTATCCATTTGACTGGTAAGAGCATCCAATGACTGTGTGAGAATAGATACTTCCCCTGGAGGTTCTCCGTAGGTGTGGTTAAAATTGATCTGTGGACTTTGATCCATGGACTTTGATAAGGGTGATCTCACTAAGTGTTTGATCTTACTAAATCAACAGAAATCTTGGGAATAAAAACTGAGCTTTCCAAGAGAAGAAATTCTGCTGCAAGGGCCTAGGGAGAGAGTTTGGTCAACAAAGTAGCTGTTGTATAAGCAGAGGGACCCGAGTTTGGCCCTCAAACATCCATGTGTAAAAGCCTAGTATAGTGACAGAGTGTGTGGACTTTGGTTGGAATGGAAGGAGACAGGTGGCCCTTTGGAACTTGCTGGCCAGCTAGTCTAGCCTGTTTCAAAAAATTAAGATGGAGAGTGATTGAGAAAGACCAGACATCAACCTCCAGTCTTCATAAGCTTACATGGGTACAAGAAACACACTCAAACACATACTGTACACAGAGACACAAGGAAAAGAAAAAGGGAATTCTGCTGAGCAATTACTGCCTCAGTTTTTGGTTTCTTACTTTCCCATAGGGGCCACACTAGCTATTGTTTAAAACCATCCATCCATCCATCATCCATCTAGTGGCACCTATCCTCTTTTCTTTCCTCATCCCCCTTTTCTCCATTTACTCACCCACTCAGTTCACTCATCTGCTACCTACCCATCCACCCATCCATCCACCCACCCATCCATCCACCCATCCACCCACCCACCCATCCATCCATCCATTCCATTCCCCTGTTGCTTCTGGGTCTCAGATGATGCCCGATAGGCTTATCTGCCATCTGTACAGCCCTAAACAATGAAGTACGATGGGGACAAGGAGCCAGGACCATGACTAAGGACCGAAAGAATGTGTTTTCCCCATGAATTTCTTACCCTGAGCCCAATGTCCTTCCCATGCTGTTTGTTCATCAGCACCTTCCTGCGCCCTCTAGAGGCACTCAGGAGACTCAACTCCATGCTGACCCTGGTGAATTCCCATTTCTAATAAGCAAGCACTTTTGGAATCCTTCCATCTGTTTATTGTTCCACAGAAAACACATCTTTCAGGTGTTAACTGTGCTCATGCAAAGAGAAATGCTCGGTGATAGCATGTTCTAATACTTCCACCCAGTGATGGGACCAACTGAGATCATGTGAACAGTGACTATCCCATTGCCTGCTCCCCTCCCAGCTATTCCTGACTCCTGACATCCATTTATCTTGTGATCCCCCCCCCAACCATATACACATAGGTGTTTCCGTTTTGGAGCCTCGTGACAACCTCTGGGGCAAATGTTGTCATCAGAGAGCTTTGGTCAAAGCCTGGGCCCTGGTAGCCCCAAGAGGATAGGCACAGGCATGGGTCCTGAATATGCCAATTAAATAGATGAGAATTTATTGAATGTGACCACACTGGGAAAGGGAAAAAAAGTAAGTAGGCCCAATTACCTACCCACCCTCCACACACAAACACACAAGTCCATCTTCAGGGTCCTGATGAGCAGTTTAGGCTTTAAATAGAGCAAGAGGTAATGTATAACTAAGTGGTCCTAGTCAAGGTGTGGCCCCACCCATAGTCAAGGTATGTGTCATTGTCTCAGCTCTGGTTTCTCTTGCAAATTGACAAGTTGTCACAACTGTGTGAGATCCCTACCACCACCCAAACCCCACCCCCATCCCCTACCCACTACCCCCCAACCCAGGGCAGGCATTAGGGCTTCTGTCTTTTTTTCCTCCCTCAGCATGAGATTCTTGGGAAATTCCAAATCCTGGGGGTCATTGTTTCAATCATCTCCGAGCAAAAGGGCGGGGCACACAACCCCATCTGGATTCCTGTGCTCCTAGTCTGTTCCCTTTTGTGGCTGAGAAAACCAGTGCTTAGAGCAGCACACCACACCTCAATTTCCAGCCTCAGTACAGGCGTCAGGATCCTTTCTTCTGCTCCACCAAGCTGAGCCTGGACTTGCAGGCTCTTCCTCTTCCTTTTTCTCAGCTTCAGTTTCTCCATCTGTACAGCAAGGTCAGCTGCTACCCACAGTCAGTGAGGACTGGGTGGGCACATGTGAGGTGCCCGTCTGGTTCCTCCTGGGTCAGTGTGGGCTGTGCAAGTGAGGTAATGAACCATGAACACATTCTCCCTGGGAGCTTTCCGGTATAGGCTGGATGACCTTGGTGTGGGAATACTTGAGAACCCTCAGCAAGTCAGCCCCACCCCACCTGCTTCCCTGACCCTTCCGCCTGACTCCCAGGCAAAGTTAATCACTATACACACATACAGCCTACTGGGAAAGCTGGGGTCACCTTAGGTCCCACAGCTAAGAGCCTGGGAGCTTTCTTCTCAGCCTCCAAGGAAGCACAGACAAAGTAAGTCAAGGATCAGTAATGTTCCTTTCCCTAGTCCTGAGCCAGAAGGCAGGCTTCTATCCCAGTCCTGACATCCTGTGTCTAAACATGGACACACATTCTCCTTGGTAAGGACAGTGAGGTGTTCGGGCTGCACTCCAGGCCTAGTTGGCTACTGGTCTTAGTATGTTCCACCCGGGAAGCAACAGAAGAGAGGTCGCTTGAGACCAGGAGTTGGAGGCTAGCCAGACAGGACAGTAGGGACTGGTTTTCAAAAGAACCAGAATACCACTTGAGTGTGAGGTGACCAGCAAGAGGGTAGACCCAGCCCACATGCTGGCTCAGGCCCCTTTGTAGTCACAGTAAGAATAATGTGGATAATGTGGGCAACATATGTCTTGCAGGAGGCTATGGCTTTGAAAGGCTTCATCCCTGAATGCACCAGTACAAAGCCCAGGGGCCTCAGGGGCCTCAGGGGCCTCAGCACTGAGCCTGCAACTTTCTGTGAATTTATCATTATTTCAAAATAAAACTTATTAGAGTCTTAGAAATAGTAAATTATTAAGAAGCATTGTCTCAATCTTAACTTTAAACTGTAAAAAGGAACATTTTATGTATGTGAGAAGCATACAGCATGGACAAAGTGGTCCTTGAGACAATGAAAATGGGCTAAGATAAAACAGGAGAAGGCTAGAAATAAGGGAAAATTATGGGGACATAGGAAGAGAGGAGCCTCTCACCCTGGAGTCTAGCTGAGACTCAAGAATTCCAACACAATTGGTAACATGTGCTGTGAAGGCTGCCTACATAGAGACACTATTCATTTCATACAGAGCTATTTAATATAATAATGTTAAAACAGCTATCAACAGGGCTTAAGTATGTAAGACTTTGTCCTTTTCTGGCTGTAAACCTGGAATTTCCTAGGAATCTCACCAGAAATCCCACTTGCAATAAAAAGATATGCCCTAATCCCCTGGGCAGCCCACAGCTGATGATTTTATTTTATCAGATTGTAATTATATTCAAGGGACCTAGGGAGCCATCAGATAATCTCACTTATCAAAAAAAAAAATCTTAGCAACCCGCCAAGATGTAACTTGAGGCCAGGTGGTGGTGGCACACATCTTTGAACCTAGCACTTGGGAGAAAGAGGCAGGCACATTTCTGTGAGTTCAAGGCTAGCATGGTCTACAGAGTGAGTCCCAGGACAGCCAGGGCTGTTATACAGAGAAACTGTGTCTGTAACTTGTGAGCCCTCAAAATGGTGTTATAGGTCAGATCTGAGTTTGAAGGGTACCCACTGCAAGTTCCAGGTTCTGTGGCTCTGAACAATAATTTAGATAGGACATGTGGATACTCACAGAAAGAGGAATAGTTCATTAAAAAGGCAGAAACATTTCCAAGCTTGGAAAGGGGCCAGAACTGATACAGCTTTGTGCCTGAGCAGAGAGGCCTCGAGAAGGGAACTCCTCAGACGGCTAACATTGGAGGCTGTCTCTGGCTACGCCACCACACGGTAAGCTGAGGCCCCGAGAAACACTGAAAAATGCACACCTCGAGATTATTTTTTATTTTCACAAAATGAAGAAGGACCTTGAGCAGATTGCTGAGCCAGTAGAGAGTGTTGTCTTAATGGTGAGGGACAAGCTAGAAAGCCCCATTTTCTGTTCTCAGACAGGGTAACTCTTCAGCCAAAGCACCCAGGGTCTCACTAATGAACCTGTGATCTGCTGGATGGCTAAGTGCTCTAGAAGAGGGGCAGCCAGCACTCTCTGCTGTAGCAAAACCCTCGTTGAGTTGGGAGTGCCCTGTGATGGCTGGAGGCATGTTTCTAATTTATCACAAGCTTTGCCAGCGTGTCCAAAGCTACCTGACCTTTTACCTCCCAGCGCACACCAGACAGTCAAGGAATGCCAAGCACAGCGCCTAAAGGAGACTTCACCTCCCAGCTGGAGCACGAATGAGATTGTCTTCAGAGTGCTCTTGATGGTCCCACAGCACACAGCAATTTAGGATTTTGGAGTCCTGGGCTCCAAAGCTCTGCTCTGCTAGAGAAAAAACCCAAACTTCCTGCCCTGTGGCTGCCAAGAGTCATCTTAGCAGTGGTGGGTAAAAATATGAGGTCCTTTCTCTTTCCATCTGAGTCTAGAACCAAAGGCAGCTCCATGGGCCAGCTTCCTAGCTTTGGAAAGACTGATCATTTCAGTTATGAAAAAGGAAGACTGTGCCTTGAGACTGTTAGGAAATGGAAAACCNGCTGGCAGGTGTCCTTGTTTGGAATACAAGGAGAGTGAGCCCCAAATCAGTCTGCAGTTTTCTAAGACACCCAACTCTCTCCATCAGTAAAAATGTGAGTGGCATAGACCCTTTGGGTGAGATTTTAGTTCCCTTCCCTTTCTACCATCGTTGACAGGAGTCTAGGCCATATCGACCTCACACTCACATTGTAGCTAAAGGTGATCTAAACTTTTCATCCACCTGCCTCTATCTCCCGAGTGCTTAGAATTACAGTTCTGCCCTACCACGCTCATTTGTATAGCGCTGGGAATCTAAGCCAAGGCTTCACGCGTGGCAGAAAAGCCAGCTGGGCTACTTTCCTACCTTTTACTTATATCTTATGCTGTCTTAGTTAGGATTCTCTGTAGCTATGAGGAGACCCCATGACCATAGCGATTCTTATAATTAGAGTGGTTCCCTTACGGTTTCAGAGACTCGGTCCATTGTCATCATGATGGGAAGTATGATGGCGTGCAAGCAGATGTAGTACTGGCTACATCTTGATATGCAGGCCACAGGAAGTTGACTAAAGAGTCACTCTGAGGGAAGCTTGAGCAAAAGAGACCTCAAAGTCTGCCCCTGCAGTGACATACTTCCTCCAAGGCCACACCTCCTAGTAGTGCCACTCCCTTTGGGGGCCGTTTTCTTTTAAGCCATCACTGATATGTACAGAACAGAAGTTGAGCTGACATATTTCTAAATCACCTTGTTGACGTGATCTCAACCAATAGAAGCACTCATTATGAGTCAGGTGGTGGTGCCACACACCTTTAATGCCAGCACTCAGGAGGCAGAGGAAGGAAGGTGAATCTCTGTGAGTTCAAGGCCAGCTTGGTCTACAAAGTGAGTTCCAGGACAGCCAGGGCTGTTTCACAGAGAAACCTTGCCTAGAAAAAACAAAGTGTTCTCTATGACTTTGAATGACTTATGTTTCCTTATTTTTAAACATTCTCCATATATTCTCCATACAGATTCTGCCTAAGACATGCTCCAAGACAATAATCATGCAGAGAGAAACTCATGCTGAGACCGGCACTGAGCCTCCTTTCTGCTGGAAATTTCCAGGTAGGCCATATGTTAATGGCACAGGTCTGGGCTTCCTCTCCAGCAGGATCTTTGGTGAGTGAGACCAGAGCTAGAACCATACAGGGAACAAAGGATGTCTGGGCCAGGCTCTGACCCTCCCATTTTAGGAGATAAATGGCAGGGTCCTGTCAAGGTCTTGAGTGTAAAGGTCCCTGTGTGAACTGTGTTGCCTTGTTATGGTCTCCATTTTGATCCTTTTGAGTTTGGATCTCTGCGGTCAGGAGATTTTACTTTGACTGAACGTTGCCTCGTCTGAAATAGTGCCTTGGGAAATGAAGAAAATAAAATCAACATAATTGTATGAAGAGCCGGGCTCCACAATTTTCTTTGTGCCACTTGGCTTCCAGTTTCCGCAGGAATTTGGGGGCTGTGAGGTGTGGTTCACTTTAGATGTCTGCCTGGATGTGGGCTTCTGAAGTCACATTGCCCATGGATGGTCAGTATTAGAAGCAGGAGAATCTACTATATTATATCTCCTACTACACCAGTGCTTCCTAGAGGTCAGTTTTGCCCTGCCATGGAGCAGATGTCCTGGATTTCTTTGATGGGATCCAGAAAGTGAGGCCAGAAGCTTCTGTGATTCCCCTTCAAACCTTCTAGATGTGATGTGGGAAGTCCTTCTGTATATGTGTTGCTTTTATTGGTTAATGAATAAAGAAGCTGACTTGGCCTGTGATAGGGCAGAGTAGAGCTAGGTGGGGAAGACTAAACTGAATGCTGGGGAAAGAGGCAGAGTCGCAAACCACGATGTAGCCACCAGAGGGGAAAGACACGAGCTGCCAGCTGGAACCTTGCCAGGAGGCCACGAGTCTCATGGTAAGATATAAAATAATGGAAATGGGTTAATTCTAAATGTAAAAGCTAGTTAGCAAAATGCTTAAGTGATTGGTCAAGCAGTGATTTAAATAATATAGTTTCTGTGTGATTNGGAAGTCCTTCTGTATATGTGTTGCTTTTATTGGTTAATGAATAAAGAAGCTGACTTGGCCTGTGATAGGGCAGAGTAGAGCTAGGTGGGGAAGACTAAACTGAATGCTGGGGAAAGAGGCAGAGTCGCAAACCACGATGTAGCCACCAGAGGGGAAAGACACGAGCTGCCAGCTGGAACCTTGCCAGGAGGCCACGAGTCTCATGGTAAGATATAAAATAATGGAAATGGGTTAATTCTAAATGTAAAAGCTAGTTAGCAAAATGCTTAAGTGATTGGTCAAGCAGTGATTTAAATAATATAGTTTCTGTGTGATTATTTTGGGAGTCTGGGAAGCCAGAAAATGAACAAGCGGTCTCCTACAACATAGATGTGGTCTTGTGTTCTGTGAGGTGCAACCAACGACAAGAGTGGCAGCTTGGAGAGTCACATGTGCTTCAGGCAGAAATTTTAAATTATAGGAGTACCTCATTTTATTATTAAAAACTGCAACAATGTTCATAGAGACAACAGAGTCTCCCCAGATTCTTCTGCATCCCATTTGGCTTTCCAGGCATTCACAATGACTGTCAGACAGTCTAGGCTCCAGTCCTTTCTGTAAATTAACAGTTTTAGACTCTTTAAACACAGTATTCAAAACAGGTGTGTTGGTGCACGCTTTTAATCCCAGCACTTGGGAAGCAGAGGGAGGTAGGTCTTTGAGTTCAAGGCCAGCCTGGTCTACTTCCTTAGCTCCAGGACAGCCAGGACAACACAGAGAAACCCTGTCTCAAATAAACAAACAAACAGCACCAGGAAAGAGCTACAAAGTTCTCTTAGCACACTGGACCCCAGCCCAAACTGTTTATAAAACAAAAGAAAAAACACAAGAAAAACAAAAGAAAAAACCACAGACTGGGGATACAGCTCAGTTAGTAGAGGGCTTTCCTATTGTCCTATTTTCATGGTTTGTAGCTTTAGATACAATGGGCTTGGCCCTTACCTTCCTCTGGAATCAGCCAGTGATGGAGAAAGGCTGGGGACCAGCTGGGTCAAGCTGTTAGTTAGCAAGCAGAGGACGAGCTTTACAGTCAAATGAGCTGCACTTGCTTGTCCAAGGGCCCTGATGCAGCATGTCTTTCCCTTTCAGAGTTGTCCCACCCATGGGTAGGTGCTGCATAGCTCCTTAGTTTCCTACAGATTGAAGGGTCAAAGACATCATTTCCCACCATGGACTCAGGCTGGCAAGATGAGCATTTCAGTGACTGCCTTCAGCCTTCTAGGGATACTGTGGAATGAAGAAAGCTTGACTCCTACAATCTAAAATACTCTGAGAAGTTCAAAACCACAATATATATGTTGCAGGATGTACAGAAGTAGAAGCAAAAGCTATGGAAGAGGCTTTTGAAGTTTTCTGGGGAGGTCAGAGAGATGTGTTGTTAGCACCCATTTGAATAGAGAATGCAGCTGTTCACATAGTGTGTTCAGAATCAACGTCGTCCACACTTCCCTGGATGCTGATGGAGACAATGTCTCACAGAAAAGAGAATAAACGACCGTAAGTCTTGCTGGAAGTGAAAGAACCACACAGACTAAAGCAGAAGGGAACAGATAACGTGAAGCTAGTCACATTAATAAGTCACTAATGATGCTAAGAACAAGTGTGGGAGTCCTGAGAGTGAACCAGACGTACGGAACTAAGATGGTTTCATATCAAGATTCAAAGCTAATTCACCTGTTCAAGAACAAGAGAAGGTGCAGGTGATTGTGTGTGTGTGTGTGTGTGTGTGTGTGTATCTGTGTGTATGTGTGAAGCCAAAGGCTGAAGACGATGAAGAAAGCTCTCTTCCACCTGCAACATATCTGCTTGCTCGCTGGTGGCGTTGCCTTCCATTCAATACTGGCGATTGGGTCTCTGACCAGGCTAACCCCCTCTGACCTTTCCCCTGGCTGTGAGGCTGCATTTCTGGAGCACAGTCCTTCCCTCACCTTCTGGCTTTTCTTGAAGTCCTGGTACCAGGTGACTGTGACTCTCTTGGGCTCAGGACCCTGGGCTCCTGCTCTGTGTTTGATGACTCACTGAACAGCCTATGCCTTCTCGAAATCAACCCTTTCTGAATCCCTGGGATATTGCACGGATTCTAATTGGTGTTAATAACAAAAACCCAGAGTCAGATACAGAGGTTAATGCTGAAGATCAGAGAAACAGAACTGCCAGCCACTAGAGAGTTCCTAAGACCAAAGGGGTAATCCTGCCCTCAGACATCTTCCTCACACTGCTTCCAACTGCCTAAGCTTCTGCTCCCTCCTGCCTTCTTGTCCTCTCTCCATCCAGCCTTATCATGCCTGTCTCCACCTCCCTAGTGCTGGGATTAAAGGTGTGGGATCCCAAGTGCTGGGATCACCTATGTGTGAGCTCTGTTTCTCTTTTAGGCTGGATCAATTTCCTGTAGCCCAGGGTGTCCTTGAATTAACAGAGATCCCTCTGCCTCTGTCTTCTGAGTGCTGGGATTAAAGGTCTGTGCCACAATTGTCTGGCCTCTATGGCTAACTAGTGTGGCTAGCTCTTTGCTCTGATCCTCAGGTAAGCTTTATTTGTTAAATAATAAACAAAATATCACCACACTGGCACACTAGGAATTGTAGACCCTTGGGTCTTACTTATCTGCCTCACTCATGGGAACCATCATCGTCTATACCTCCCCTCCCCTCCCTTCCCTTCCCTTCCCTNTCCCTCCCCTCCCCTCCCCTCCCTTCCTTTCCATCCTTCTCATATCTCTTCACCCCATCTCTAGCTCAAGGTAGCCTTGAATTCACTATATCCCTAAAAAAATGACCTTTAACTTATGAATATCCTACCTCTAGGTCCTGAACTCTGGGGTTACAGGCATACACCATCACATCTGGTTTATGCATCACTGGGGATAAAGCCCAGGGCCATTTCTAGCTTCCAGATTATCTAAAGCCTTCACTTCCTGAAGACACCTCCACGGTTCACCTGCTCCGAGTCCTTCTGAAGCAGTGATAGTGGTGGTCAGACCCAGGCTCCAGTGCTTCTGAACACACAGCCTTTGACTGTTCCTATTCAGGGTCTTCACTAATTTCCACTTGGGAAAATTACCTTCCCAGTCTACTGAGGTTCAGAACCCTGAGTGTGGCACGGGCCCAGAGTAGGGTTGGGAGCTCTTAAAATAAAGCATCTCCTTTGGGTGCTGCTGGGAAGCCCAAGTTTGAATTTTTCCTTAATGAAGCCTGTGTTCTCCCAGACTACTGTGGGCCATTGTCTATTGTAGTGAAGGGGAGCGGGCCTGCTTTTCATCCCGCCCGGCTCCCGCACGTCTAGCTTATA
>LOEQ01001831.1:81454-92856 GCA_001685075.1 Bramus lutescens
TTCCTTCCTTCCTTCCTTCCTTCCTTCCTTCCTTCCTTCCTTCCTTCCCTCATTTCTTCCTTCCTTTCTTTGGAGACAGGGTCTTATGTGGTGCAGACTAGACTCAAACTTATCATGTAGCTAAGGACAACCTTGAACTTCTAATCTTCCAAGTGCTGGTATTACAATCAGGTGTAATGATACCCAGTTAGTGCGGTGCTAGGTATGGAATCCAAGGCTTCCTGTGTTCTAGGCAACTGATCCTAAAAGTGTGATTTGTGGGATTAAAATATAATTCAAAGCAGTCACAGGATAGCCAGAGGTGTCAAACACTTCAGGCAGGAGGCAGAGCAGAGGGAGAGGATGGAAGTGGGGATAGTGACCCTGGTAGCTCCTTGAATGGATATCATGGCTTCATTGCTGGCTGGGCAGTTACGCTTTACCTATTGGTCACATGGGTCCCCAGGAATCACACCTCACATTTGTACCTCAGGAAACCTCTCAGGGCTCTAGCTCCACCTCTCTGTGTGGGCTTTCTCTCTGCTGTGCAATGGGTTTACACCAGCCAGCCTGACTTCAAAGGAGTGGTCAGAGCAGCCTGAATGGGTCAGTCTCAGGTTATGCCTAGATATACCGACCAACGTTCCCTGGCTATTTCAGATCAACTTCCCCTCTAACCTGCATTTCCCACTCATGTGTCTAAGGGAGGTTATGCATCTTTCCAGTCAGATACAGCCCATCACTTCCAGGACCACCGCCCATGAGAAGATAGAGACTCAAGCTGCATTGTTCCCCAAATAAACCAATCTCATGTGTAGATGCCACTAAGCCATGGAGATAGCTATGGAGACCGTGGTAAGGCCTAGCGCAAGTTCTAATAAGAAAAGGGGCTTGAGCTGCAGCTGTGACCTAGAAATTCCAATCTCCAGGTGTAGACTAAACCAGCCGGCCCCAGGTTGTTCAGACACACACCTGGCCCATGTGTGGGGTACCTGGACCATCCAGAAGAGTGGGTGGGGCATTCAGAGGGGTGTCTGGATACAAAGAACTATAACCACCTCTAAGTCTCACAGCCTATTTTGGACCTCAGGGAAGAACACTGGCTCTTTACTCAGATAGCATTGATCTGGTTTTTGGGGACCCTCAGATCCTCTGTCTTCATGACAGGAGGTCATGAGGTTTGGGACATGCTTAAGCCAAGATGGAGGTCTTCAAAGGGCAATTACACACCACAGATTTATTCCTCTGGAGGAAGTCTCATGTCTACCTGCCTGGCCCAAGTGTTTTCCAGGATGGCCTCTGTCAGAAGGAGTTATTAGAGATCAAAGACAGTTCAAGGCCCATTTTTTGAAACACATGTGAATCTCTTTTGCTACTTTTAGTGGCTACTGTAAACCCAACAGAATGACATCATTTTGTGATGTGTTATGCTTGTTTAACTCACACACAGTGCCGGACAGAGCCGTATGGCAGCAGCCAAGAGCCTGGAACAGAATATTATGACAAAGGTTGTGGGCTCCAGAAGCCAACACATTTGCTCTATGATTCCTGGATACTGAAAACCAAGACCAGTGTGCCATAGCTCACAGATGTGTGCAGAATATGCACAGACAAGAGAATACACCCATTGTGAGGCCACTGAGGGGAGAGATCTGAGGAAGGCTCCACAGCAAAGTGGTCCTCTTGCTGTCTACCACAGGAGACTGAAGTGGGATCAAGGGAGGTGTTCAGGGCTTAGACCGAGACTGAGTTACATAGAGAATTTTAGGTCACAGAGAAAACAAATCCCAGTCTGATGAGTAGTTCAGAAATGCAGCAGCTGAAGACCAGCTGCAGGCCTGACACCAGTCAACGGAGCAGAGGCAAAGCTGGAAAGTACAGAGCCAGGCGCCAGGTTATTTCTCATTAGCAATCTTGTCTGAGATATAATTTCTCTCTCGTGTCCTAGCATCTCTTTCTCTTCTCCCTCCCCAATAAAAATTGGTAAGCCCAACTGCCATCCTCAATAGGGGACAGGCTCTTTACAGACAGGTTTCCAATGTGAACCCTCCTCCTTCTGCTCCTGCATTTTCTGTGCTAGAATGTTCCCTTCCTATCACCCATGGCATCCTCTCTTCCTCCTGAATCATCTCCCAGCCGCTCAGGGACAGGTTACATCCATCTCACTCCTCCTGCCCCTGCCCCCAGGGCCTTGTTCCCTAAGTCATAGTCTCTTTATTGTTCTTTACCAGGCATATATTCAATTTCTATGTTTTCCTTGGTTCAGAGTGTGCTCAGCTCACTTTTGTAGCTCTCTGCTTGAATCTCTGTGTAAGTTGTTAAAATTGATACACAGTGGATGAGAACTGAGTTGGACCGGATGAGATGTGTTGTACTTAACTTGCTAAATTGAGACTCAGGTCTGGGAGGGATTGGCTGGGTGCCCAACACACCCTGAGCCCTATTCCCTGTACTGCATTGAATACAACTAAATTGGAATAAAGTGCATTTTATCCTTGGTCATTCTGCTGGCCTAGAGAGGTGTCTGAGCACTTAGGACCCTTGACCCAACTTTATATAGGGCCAAAGACCTAGTCCTTTGCCAGAGTTAAGTCTTGGCTCTTCCTGAGCAGGACTCCAGTCATCTAAGTGAAACCACAACTGCTGTGACTTTGTCTAGTTCTGGTTCCAGTGTGATCCTGACAGAAGTTATTTCAGCCTTAGTCTGTTTCCGGTTTACCTCTGAGTTAATGTACAGCCTAAGAGGATGCAGCAGCCTTGGGAGAAAAGTGCTTCACTAAGGATCTGAGTGGGCATGTGTGACATGTGTGTCCATGGTGACACACTGAGTGTCACAGTGATTGTCACACGGAGCTGGGAAGGCTCCTCTCCTAGTAGACACTCATACAAGTGCTCCAAGAACTTCTCCCCTTGCCTTTCCAGTCGGCCATGAAACCCTGGGAATTCAATATAATGCAGGACCAGCTTCCCACCAGCCCACTTGCTAAAAGACACAGGCAACAGGCAATGCTTAGAAATCTTAGGAGCTTCCACCATCACTGCTGATGATGCAAAATGATCAAATAGCACTAGGGCCTAAACCCCTTGAGAGAAAACCCACATCTTTCTAGAACAGTGGTACTCTGGGAACGGCTATCCACAAACAGGTCTGGTCGGACACAGAAGCATACATAGGTAGGTGGACAACACATGGGAAAACAAAGAAACCGCACCTTCCCCAGGAGGTGCTTCCAGTCCTTCTCCAAGCAACAGCACAAATTCCTACTAGGACAGAGACTTCTTGTTAAGACAAGAACTGAGGCTGAATTGCTAATACTAGAACTGAGGCATCATTACAGGACTAGAGCTCGGGTTTGTCATTGGGACAAGGGTTACAGCTCTCTAAGAAGTAGATTTGAAAGTTTCATATTGGAGCTAGGGATATGTCTGTAAGTCCAATGCTCTGAAAGTTGATACCGGAGCATCACAGGAGCTCTAAGCCACCTTAAGCACATAGGGACACACTTTATCAGTAACAGCAGAGACAGCAACCACAGAGAACAGAAAGCAGGCTCCAAGCTGGAGTTAGGATTGCGGCTTCACAAACTGTTACCTGAGTTCTGAGTTTGATCATGTCGGCCTCCATTTGGGAATTGGACTCATTAAGCTCCTTTATCTCTTCATCTAACTGCTTGATTTCTTCATCATTTTCTATACCTGTAATGGCAAAAATCATCATGTTAGAGCTAAAGTGCCTGAAAACATTGCAGCAGAAAGACATTGTTTTTCTCTGTTCTTTTCCACATGAAATTGAATTTTCTTGGGGAATGTATCATTGAATTTATAAAGAGTCACTGTGTGCATGTCTTTTTCCTCATTCCAGTCTGCTGTATGACCAAGGAACTTAGAGAACGTGAAGACCTTGGTAAGATAGCTTTTGTACTGATTGGTAAGAGCTACAGCTGAATGCCCAAAGCCTTGGGATCTGGCCTTTTGATGCTGGGCAGAAGTCACTTTGCAGACCCTTGCTATGCCTAGTTATACCCCTCACCACTTTTTGTGCTTAGCATTTACCATGCTTAGTTTTATTCTATCATCCTAGGCACACCAGGCTTCCACACTGAGCCCTAAGAGACTCTGACCCCAGACTTGTTCACAAGTTGGGAAGGGTATGAACCTGACTACCTCAGGCTGAGCAGTCCAGGCCAGCGACTGCCAATGCGCAAGGGCCTAGGTGTCTCCTTAGGCCAGCACTGGAGAACTAATGCTGTGTTAACAAAGGGCATTTCCAACATCGGGTCTGCTGTGTTCTACTGCTGGCACCTTTATATAATCAATGCCAATATGACAGCGATCCTCTTGTTTAGGACTATGTGCTTTTACACGGTTGAGGACACACAAAGTACAGAAGAATTACAGGTGCCATTATCCTCAAACACGACAGTCTTGGGCTTGTGGGTATTACTGGTTACTTGCCCCTCCTGCCGACCAATGGATAATGATGCAGTAGGCCAGACCTTACAGAATCTGTTTTTAAACTTTGCAGACAGAAGGGCCCAGGATGGAGGCCAGCAACACCTCATAAGACTGAAGTCTGGCTGAAGAGAGGTAGAATTTGGCTAAGAGTCCAGGAAGAGAAGAAAAAGAGACAGGTCTGTGGTGGTTGAGCCTTTGGGGCTTCTCTTGATGGGTAGAAAACAAAAATGTTTTACTGTAAGATAGAGGGTTAAAACAAACAGAGCTGCCAACAGAGGGTGGAAGTCTGAAGCTGAGAGCTGGCTGCCCACGCTGTCTGGATAGTGCTGTCCAGTGTGAGCTGTCCCTTCTCTAGGACATGCATGTTTGACCCCCAAGCTTCTTCATTCTCTTTTCCTTTGAACTGCCCCTTGTCTAATGGCTACTTCCTTCATTGAGTATCCTGTGGGTACAGTCTTCGAGCGAGCTACTAAAAGATGTCTGCCTTAATGTCAGGCCTAGTCTGTAAGATGCAGTGCTCAATGTCTAGCCAGTGCCTGCTGCCTCGCTGGAGTTCAGTGCCTATCTTCTTTCTGGCAAGGAACTTGGCTTCTTAGTGAGAAAGAGAGTGGTGGACATTGCCTGCAGGTGTCTCAATGCAAGCTCTTTGTGTTGACTATTTGGGGCTCCAAGAAGAGAGCATGCAGATGGGTCACAGGCCTTCTGGAAAGCAGAAACTCTAGTTGACTTCCATTTCCCTGGCCTTTGTATTGGGTTGAAGGGACACCAGCTCACAGCACCTCAAGTCCCTAAGCTTGCACCACATCTATGGGTATGTCTCTGAAGAATGATGAGCCACAGGCTAGTATTTACACCTATCACTAGCAGAGAAAAGGTTATATCAAATAATATGAAATGATAGGCAGAAAGGGTATGACTTGAGCCTACATATCTGCACACTGTAACTGTCCTTCTGCTGGGGTTAGAGGACACCCATTGACCAGAGGTGTAACTTAGGGGTCTGAACTGGGATGTCGTCGTGAATCCACCAGTATGGTGTGAGGATCTCTCAGCCCTGGCTACTATATTTGTAGTGCATCCAGAGCTCTGAGTTAGGATGTGTCATATAAAAGGGGCCTCAGAGTCTACCTTTCCTGCTTCAGGGTGACAGCTTCTGAGTGAGGACACTTTCTGCTCCTTGGTGAGGACACCCCACCACTTTGCAAATCTTCCTCACAGTTCTGCTTAGTAGTTACTGGAGCCAGCTTGGGTGAGTGCTAAGCCCTGGGTCTCTTACTGGGACCAGCTTAGGTGAGTGCTGAGCCCTAGGTTTCTTACTGGAACCAGCTTGGGTGAGTGCTGAGTCCTGGGTCTCTTATTGGAACCAGCTTGGGTGAGTGCTGAGCCCTCCTGGGTCTCTTACTGGAACCAGCTCAGTTGAGTGCTGAGCCCTAGGTTTTAGGGAGACTTAGGAGGTGCTGCCAGACACAGACATCCTGGTTCTGGTCAGCTCCTCAATAACTGACATGTCCTATGTGTTTCTTCTATGTGCTTTTATTTTATTTTATTTATTAATTGCTTGTGTGTGGTGTTATGTGCAAAAGGTGCGTGTGTGTGTGTGTGTGTGTGTGTGTGTGTGTGTGTGTAGGCTCAAATTCTGTTGAGGATGTCTTTATTTGGTTGTTTTCTCTTTCTCCTTTTTTAAAAGACAGAATCGAAGACTAAACTAGAAGCTCACTGATTGGGCTATCCAGGCTAGCCAATGAGCTTCGGGGATCTGCTTGTCTTCTTTCCTCACAGCTCTAGGGTTACAGGAGCATGCTCTCACCACTGGCTTTTCTCATGGGTCCTAGGAAGCCAAATATATGTCCTCATGCTTGAAGAGCAGAGACTACCTACTGAGCTTTCTTCCCCAGCCCTGTCCTGTGTGTTTTTAAGAAAGACTCTTTAGTCCAAGGATCAAAATTAAACCCACATCCTGAAGCACATTAATGTTTCCCACAGGAGACATCCCTTCTGCAAGGGACATCATGGCTTCATGCTCTCAGAGACACTAGTCAGTGTTTCATCTCTGCGCCTGAGGACCTGTGCCCACAAGAAAACTCACCAACAGATACACAAAGAAAACATGTAGCTATACTATAAGAAGAAACTCATTTACAGTTTGAGACCCCAGACAATAAGGCAGAGCATTCCTCCATCGTGGCTTGGACAACAGGTTGGAGCATTCCTCCATCTTGGCTTGGACTGACATTGGCACTTAGCTGCTGCCTCTCTTTGTGCTTATCTATGGATAACTCCAAACGTGCCACAGCATTAACTCTGAGCTTGGAAATTAGTTTTAGCTAGTGGCTGAACTATGTTTATGGGATCCAAAAGTAAAGAGGATAGACTATGGGGTATGTCTAGGATCTGTTGACTAATGTGGCTTACATGGTACAAAATCTTCCCCAAGTCTCTGATCTTCCTTGGTAAGGAAGATAAACACATACAAACTAGTTATCAGCAGTAGGGCTTCTTGAAGTGGGTGGACTTTGAAGATGAATTCAAGACAATCAGTTATTGAACATGCTGAGAGAGAGGAGAGGGGTGGAAGGAGGCGGCTACCCTTGTTTTGTGTCCTTAGAGCTCTAATGCTGGCTCCTAGGTTACAGGCTTAAGAATGGGAGCCCAAGGAAAGAGGAAGGAAAGGTGTGCCATGGTTTTGGTGAGAAAGCTGACCTAGTGCTAGAGATCCTGGGATATGGGATAGAGGCAAGTCTATCTATCTCTGTTTCTGTGGTCTCAGAACAGTGGGCTAAGTCACTGATGCAGAGATGGCAGGCAGTGACATCCCACCTCTCTAAACAGCAGGAATGCTGGGGACCCCAGGGTGTGGTTACCATTGCTGGCTCGCTGCTTAATAGTCAGCATCTGTTCTCCAGACAGCTTTGCTTTCTTCATTGCTGAGGTGGCTCTTGGACATCCTGACAAGCTGTTAATAAGACAAGAGATGGCTGTTAGCCATGGGCTTCAGCAGAGCCCAAGCTCTGCAGTGACAGGTGGTATGTCAGTGTTTATCAGTTCAACTGCTATCACAGGGCTGCTGAGAAACACAGGTCAATGGTGCCATGTGCCAGCACGTACACACAAGGGTAGCTTGGTCAATACATACATGAGCACACTCATGGGCTGATCATGGGTGCATGGTTAGTGTCGCCTCAGGACTGGGATCTCCAGAGCGGGCATATGAGATAAAGGGACACACGCTCCTTCTGGTATAATTCATAGAGTTTTTGCAGCTTCTATGGGGTGATTATATTCCTTAAAAACTTGTTTCTCGTGAGCAGCATCAAATTTATGTAATAATAAGGTGCAACCCAATCTCAAACACATAAAAACAAAGTAGTGTAAGAATGTTCGAGCCAGCTTTGGTTATCATGACCCCATAGCAAGCTCCCCTTCACCCCATCCCTCCACAAACGGCTTGGGATGGAAGCAGGTATAAAGTCAACTACAATACTGTCATCACGGTTTCTGAAATCAGACTTGTTACTCAGCCAGCTGTGCAGCCTGGTTTTAAGGTGGCCCCGCCGTAATGTTCTTCAGCATTATCACTATTACTAGATTTGGAATTGCCTCGGAGTCATACCTCCGGTTGTGAAATACCTTCAAAGGAAGGCATTTCCAGAGTCCTAACTGAGGAGGGAAGAGTCATCCCAAATGTTGGTAATACCATTCCACATACCAGAATTCTAGACTAAACAGGAAAGGTTTTAGAAGGAGACAGCTGAGTCCATTTCCTTTTCTCTGCACCCTGATGTGCCCAGATGTGAGCAAGTTCTCACCCCCATAGCCTTGAACAGCTGCTGCTACCATGCTTTCTCTTCCATAATAGACTGCTTCCTCTGGACCATGAGCCAAAGTGAGTCCTTCCCCCTGCCAGCTCCTCTTGGTCACAGTAATAAATACATGGCTCTCTGGTGATTCTTTAATTACCATGCCTAATCTAGTTCCACCCTAGCTCTCCAACTGCATCTCTGATGGACATGTCTGATGGGACCTTTGCAGAGATGCTCTCCTGGCTGAGTGTCTGCTGGAGCCAGAAAGGCATGTCCTTCATACAGAGCTCTTCTCCATGGACAGAATATGTGGGCCTCCTGGTGCCCATCAAAACACAGGCTCTTCGGCTGGCAGTGTAACAGGGAAAGGAGGACCCCACTGGGAAAGAAGGGCCCCACCAAGAAAGGATGGCCCCACCAAGAAAGGAGGACCCCACCAGGAAAGGAGGACCCCATCAGGCAGTCACAGACCATCACCTACTCACGATTCCTTCAAGGCCCCCAGCCATGTACAGACCCATGTACAGTATGGTTCTGAAATCCAACAGCAGAGGGGTGCTGAAACTGAAGTTTCCCATTGTCTTGATAAAGTCACCTCTGACTGTGCGCTTCAGACTCATATTATAAATGAAGAGCAGTGGAAGACTTGTGAAGCCCCTCCCCCCAAAGTAAAACCTTGCCATGTTGGCCTGGGTATGGTGGCATATTCCTATGATCCTAGCACTTGGAAGGCAGATTCAGAAAGATTAGGAATTCTTGTTCCAGTCACAAGAAGAGGTCAAGGCCAGTCGAAGCTAGACTAAGTCCACTACTTAGATTTCTCCCTCTGGGGAGAGGGCCTGCAGGCTCCAGGAGACAGCTCTTGTCATGTTTTCTTACTGAAAATCCAGCCTCACACCATCTTTGCTGCTGCTGCTGCTACTCACATGGAATGGTCACAGTCCTATTCCCTTGGACCCTTCTTGTGCTTGGAAAAATGCAATGCCAGGTGATCTGTACAAGCGAATGTATCACTGTGTGCTTGTACAAACACGAGGTATTGGATGAGGCCACTGTCACAGGATACTGCAACTGCTTTACAATTAGATTTCTCTGGACAATTAGAAGGACCTCACTCTGAAATAACAGAAGTCTCCTACAGCCAGACTCTGCAGCAGCTGCTTGCTCACAGTTATATTATCAGCACCATTTCTGAACATAATCATAAGCACCGAGCTCAGATATGAACAGCTTTGCTGGGGTGGGGTATCGTTTACAGCTTTGCTTGTAACATACATGTAATGCCTGGGGTATGCCACTGTATGGCTCATATTATAAATGAATAATTATAAATATAAATGATAGGTATGGTATCCCAGGGACAAGAGGCCTCAGCCACAGTATGATCTGTGGGATCTCTGTCAGCTGTTGGCGAGGATGTATCAAGGGCATGTGTTGTATAGAGCTGTGTTGGTTCACTTGTGAAAGGAGAGTAAGGTCATACTAGAACTGGGCATATGTTTAATGACTTCAGTAACTTCTGCACATTGCTGCATTAGTCTTGCTAGTCAGTTCCTGAAATGAGAGCTTCTGGTCTGATGTCTGATGAAGCTACCCATCCCCAGTGCCAGGATAGATCGGACACAGGTAAAGCTTCCTGTGGATATTCCCAGGACTGTGGTTATGGACAAGGACAGCACCTTGCTCCAGCCTCAGGCCTGGCTCAGCCCCACAGAGCGTGAATCTACCAAATTATGGCAGTTACTATCTTCTCCCAGGCAAGCCTCTGGCCATTCTTGCATCTTATTTTCAGGAAGCTGGACAGAGAGTTTCAGAGAATGGAGTGCTGGGTTCCAGAGCCCTGCCTCTTTTCCTTACTGTGTACCCAGGCTGCTGCCTCAGGATACATCCTAAGCCACCTATCATTTTTCACGATGACCTTCCCAGGGGCCCATGTATGTCTCCTAATGGAACTGCAGGGCTTGATCTAACACACCACACACCCCGTGAAATAGTCCTGAGACCTCAGCTCATTTCTTCAGATCCTTAAGACCAGTGTTTCCTAAGTGCCCACACTGTCAGCAGAAGGTTCTGCATCCGAGTGGCTCCTCTCTGCATCTCTGCATAGACCCACAGGCCCTCTGGTCTTATTTTCCTCCCCCAACACTGTGTACTGACAGTGCAACTTTCTTTTCATCCAATTATCTATGAAATATGACCATGTTCTTCAGGAAGCCTCTGACACAGTCTCCACCCAGGTCAGGTTTCCTCTCCCAATTCAGGGATACCTGCAGCCCTCAGGGATCATATTCCCAGACATCATACCTGTGCATCTCAGGCTGTTCCCAGACCAAGAGCATATTACACTGGGAACTTTAGGAGTGTCTTTGTAGACTTCAGTAAAATTGCATGTAGTCAATGATGGGGGCAAAATTGGCAGCAGATGATACCCCCCCAAGATTTAGCTTTCATGGGACATGATCTGGGTTCCCACCTACGAGAATGTCTCTAGTTTCTTCTGTTTTCTCTACAATGAGGATTACAGAATCCATTTCCGTTGAGTTCCCAAGTGCTGCCCCGTGGATTTGCTGTATCAGGAGCTAGTCAAGGTCTCCTGAAGTAGAGCTTTGGACTTAAGGCAGTGTTCCTTTCTTTGGAGTCCTCAGGAGAAAGCCAGATGGATTCTGGGCCACTCTGCTTCAGGTATTTTCTGCCCAGAATCCCCAAATCCTCCTTTTTACATTTGTAAGAAATAAAAGACAAACAAACAAAAAGGGCACCTCACATTGAACTGAACATAAAGCCTAGAAAGGGCAATCTTATGTGGCTTTTCTGTCTTCAGTGAATAGCTCCACCTGGTAGGAATGGTGAATAAATGTTCCACAGGAGGATGAGGCCTGGGTGGGAGTTTGAGAAACCGAATCAGGAAACAGAGGCAGACCCAAAGAACGTGGCATCCTGCTCCAATCTCATTCAGTTCCTGCTACTCCAACCCTTAAGTCTATTTCCCAAGGGGTCAAATTTGAAAGTGAGCCTCCAGTAGTGTCGAATCCGTGCAGAAATACTGCCATCTGCTGGTCACTCATGTAGTCTCCCCTTCGCATGGCAGTACTCAGGCTGACCCTAGGAGAGTGGAGGGCAACACACACACACACACACACACACACACACACACACACACACACACAC
>LOEQ01001831.1:92872-118530 GCA_001685075.1 Bramus lutescens
ACACACACACACACACACACACACACACCAGCTCCAGGCAAGAAGCACATAGCCAGCCTCCCTGCTACAGAAAGCAAGATTTGAGTGAAGGGGCCTAGTGTGCTTTCAATGAAGACAGGAGGCTTCTGAGCTTAGATTTGCAGTTTCAATGCTGAGAAATTCTGGGCAACTCATAGTTAATGCCCATTTCCCCATTCTTCCTTACCTGGGGTTCCTAGTCTGGCACCAGGTATCACTGTAGGCCCCAGCAAGAGTTTTAGTGGTGGCACAAGGAGGAGAAAAAGCTCCCAGTATGCATTAGTACATTAGTCTCCTGGAGAATCTTCACCTGCACCCTGGTACACGCATGGCCATGCTGAGCTTCTCCACACCACAGGTCTATTTCTCTTGATGACCAGCTGAGAGAAGCGCCATGAGGAAGGGGCAAGAAGATGGTGAGCCCCATAGATTTCCTGCCTCTCTTTGTCTCAATTGGAGGGGAGCCCTGTGATCCCTCTCTTAATCCATAATTTGAAAGATTTTAGCTTCAAATCTGTGCCAAACAGGAAGCTCCAGAGTATTTGGAGAGAATTTCAGGTACTTCTGTGCCAGGCAGACATGGGGAAACAGGGTGTCTGGACACCTGGATGCGGCACCAACCACGTGATCAGCTCAGAGACCCAGAGAGCCTGGCTGGTGTTGCTTGTTTCCCTCAGGTCTTGCACTGTGACCACACTGGTGGAGACCTGGGTTTCTGGGAGTTCTTGCTCTATGATTTCCCTCTCTATGCCATGTTAGGGGACTAAGGGCTTCTCTCAGGTACTTCAGAGTTATACTGTGTCTGAGGAACCCCTTGGGATGGCCATTTCCACATACGGTTCTAGACAGGGCCATAGCAAACATAGAAAACCCACAGCTCACTTGTGCTTCTGAGGACAGCTGCCCAACACAGCCTTCCTTGAAAGGTAGCAGGGGCTGGAGGAGATGCAGATACACGACCCATTTTCACCCACCGACTTTAGTGTCCACCCTGGGTGGAAGCAGCTATAAATCAATAAAAGAATGATGAGTTCAGAGGTATAGAATGGAAACTTTAAGAACCCACATGACATTCAATGATGGACTGTGCCTTAGAAGACCACAAGATAACATACATGCTGAAGAATGGTTCCCCGGGGTAGCATGGAATCAAAGAGTTCACTGGGGATCTGATCAGCAAAACCAGGTAGTCCTAGATTCAGACTTCTAGAGCCTTTAAAGATGGGAGAGGGGGAGCATCCATTATCTCTTTGTAGGCCACTTCTCTTCCAACAGCCTTCACCAACCAATTAGCATTATATGTACTTGGAACTTGTTGTGTGACCAACCACCCAGATCCAAGTTCTTGCTACCCAAGCGATTTAGCTTTTTCAGTTGGTGGAACTAGAGCCTGCCTCCTCAGTCTCATAGACAAATATCTCCTCAAAGCTTGGGGACATCAAAGAGGCTGGCACTCTCCTCCGAGGTCAGTGTTGGAGTTACTAAGCAGTAGTGACCACTGGAACACTACAAGAGTGCCAAGAAATGTGCCAGGAGCTGAGCATAGTCACACACGAGGCAGATCTCCATCCAATTCAAGGTCAGCGTGGGCTCCACAGAGAGGTCCATGTATGGTCACTGAATTTCCCATTTTCAGCCATTCATTCAACACTGTCTGTATAGTGGTCCCACGTGCGGCAGCACTCACTGGACAAAAGGAGGCGCTAAAATAGCAACGAGATGCTGTGCTACAGCAGCTGCCAAGTAGCAGCTTGAGTCCTGTCCTCTGTGGTTTTCTGCACTTTCCCTGAGGGACGGGTGATTCTGGCAGGGTTCCTAGGAGATCTGGAGTTGCTGGGCTAATGCCTGTGCACCACTGGCTCCCTAACTCAGGATATAACACTTGTCCAAACAGAGATGGAAGGAAGTCTGGCAGATATTTCCTTTTGAGTATTTAGCTGCTGGGTAAGGAGCAGCCATGGATGGGGTGGAGCTGGGCAGCCTGAAGCTTAGGTATGGCCAGCATTAGACTGACAGATGGAGCTGCAGAGACAGGCAGAGACTGGTGACCGGAGAGCTGACCTCTCTGCTGAGGGCACTGGATTTAAGGACAGTACCCTGAAGCTTGTGTCGCTGGTGGTTATCATGGAGAGCACCTACAAAGGGCTATGAAGAAGGCCAGAGAGCAGTGGGAGCTGGTGTGGGGAAGCATGCTGAGTTCTGAGGTGGTTCAGTGGTACAGGAGAGAACATTGCCCAGAGGCATGAGGGGCAGAGGAGACTCCACTGCTTTCTAATTCCCCATGTTCTTGCTGAGCCCCTCTTCCCCTGATCTCCCCTCTTCTCTCCTCCCATCTCCTCTCCTCTTCTCCCATCTTCCCTCATCCAGGATTTTGTTTGTGATGGTCAGTTCATTGTGTCAGTGTGGAAAAGCTACTGTTTCCAGCTGTTTATTATTTCATCCAGTACTGTGTACTGTTGTGAGGATATCTGTGGTGAGCAAAACCTACCTCAGTTATTTCAAGAAAGTGAAGAGGGAAAACTTAGCTGGCAGACTTTGAGAAGGAACAGGCTTCCCAAGGAGAAAACTTAGTCAGATACCAAAGTGTCAGTGGAGCCCTGATGGATGTACCAAGCCTCCCAGGCCTAGTGGAGAAACCCCTTTCTTGCCACATCCATATCTCCTATGGGAGCCATTTCTCTGGGAAAACTTGACGGGGAGCTTCCCTCATTTTCCAGTTTCTCAACAAGGTCTTTCCCCTGAGTGCTCAGAATCTGTACCCGGGAACTTTCCTTGCTTTATTTCTTTGGTAATTTTCTCAGCTCTGTTTTTTGTATGTTTGCCTGTTTTTCTCCAGTACTCTTTAGTAGATGGTTACTAGTCCTCCTGAACTATTCATGCATTCTTCTGAAATATATTTTATGGAATTCTGTTATCTCTTTACAATTCATGGGAGACGTCATCAATTTTGCACCTGAACATTCCCAGTATCCTTCCTTTGTACTTAGGATTTTAAGAAATATGTATCCCCTTGGGCTATAAATATAATATACTTTAATACTCTTTCCATCTTTTTATGCCTGATGACAAATGATAAGCTTGAAAAATATTTCTTTTGTTTCCCTGGTATTTCTGGTTTTTGTTTACTTTGTTGTTGTTGCTTTTTGCTTCACCTCTCCTTTTTGGGTTGGTTTGCTTCAGCTTCTGTCAAGAAAATCAACACTCCCCTTAACTGGCTGTGGTTCTTGGCTCTGGTTCCCTCTCATAAGTGCCAGTGATCATCAGCATTTCTTGCCTGGCTGCTGGCTCTAGTGGAGATTCAGGCCCCTTTTCTAGAGGGCTAGACTTGGCAGGGATTGCAGGTTTGCAGGAGTGGTCAGTGTCTCAGCTAGAATTTGAGGTCAAGAAGGAGGTAGGGCCTCTTCACTGCACCTCTGGCTCCTGTTTTCTGTTGAGATTTGGCTGTTTTCAGTCTGCAGAGCAGAGCAGTTGTTACTAAGGTTCTCCACCTCCTTTTACTGGAGTGCATGTGGCTCAGGGAAGGCCTAGGGATTCTGGATATAGGAAAGGCTGACATTCCAAGCTGTAAGCGTTATTTCAGTACAGCATTATTTAGAAAGAGTCTTTAAGGATAAGATCAAGTTAGTGTGGCCCTAATGTAACTCTACCCATATCAGACAACAGGACAAGGGGAGAAAGGCTTGTGAGGACAGAGGAAAGCAGAGCTTGGGGTGACAGAGTCCTTGGGCCTGGAAAGGGCTGCCTTCAAAGTTTCTGCTAGTTCCACACTAGTAACAGAGGGAAATTTCTATGACTTAAACTTCCCAGTGTTCACTGGTTTGATGGGTGCCTTGGAAATCAATGCAGTCCCATCTGTTGACACATCAGCTTTCTTGCAAAACTTTCTCATGCTCCCATCTTCTTCCTGTCTAGACACATAGGCTGCTTTTGCTCCAGGAGCAATGTGAGACATGGGAAGAATAGCTAAACAAGAATAGCTCTGCTGCAGAGACTGCTCAGGTATGTGCATGAATGGGTAGCTATCAGTCTGTATGGCTGAGGTGGTTGTGGGGATGGTGAAGGCTGTTGCAATGGTGGTCGTTATGGTGGCACAGCAACTTGTCATGGTGACTAATACCACCACCAACAAATTGCTACTGCGATAAATATTACAACCACCAGCACTGCAAACAACCATTCACACAGTCGTCACAACCACAAACACCACAACCAGCATCATCACAGCCTCTACAACCACAGCCCCCTCAATCACAACCACACTCCCACAGCCACAATCAACACAACATCTGCCACCACAGGCCCTGTAATAACAACCACAACAAGGCAAGACTCATCCCAATCATAGCTTCTACAACTAGCACAACCATAGCCAGAACACTCGCCATACTGTAACAGTTACCACAGCTAGGACCATCACCACAATAAGCACCACAACCACCATTACAAGCACAACACTACAAATACCACACAACTAAAACCACTGGCACCACAAACAGTACAACATCAACCACTGCCACCACCACAAACCTCTATGCTGCAGATAAAACAGCCCTTGGAAAGTGTGTTGAAGACACCTGAAATCCACTCTCCTGTCCTCTGCTGGTCTGCCATTTATAGAAAGAAAGAAATGTCTTATTGGAAGCCTGCTTTGCCAAGGTTCTGGGAAGGCAAACAAACACTCTAGGAAAACGGTGGGGGCTTCATGGCCCAGCTCAAGGCCAGGGAGGTCTATGTAGTGCCTCTAAAGAAAACATGTCTTACTTACAGAACTACCCGCTTTACACGGTGAGTCTAAACTGTAATTTCAGGGACTCTGGTTTCCTTGTGTAATTAGAACTGAGGGGACAGTAAATGATGGTGCTCACTTAGTACACACATCCTTTAGTATTTGAGATTGTTTTCAAAGCCTCAATCAGATATCAACACTCACAAATGCATTCATTTCATGGACTGGTGCAGTATCCGCATGGGGCATCCCATCCTCCTTTCCACTTCTTTTTCTGTGGTCCTGAGAACTGAACCTCGGGCCTTAAGCATAGGGCAAGCCATCTACTACAGAGCTATGCCTTTCTCCTTAAATCTCCTCCACATTGTTTATACTACTCATATGAAGTAACTGTTTCAGAGAGGGCATGAGGAGCTGGAGAGATGGCTCAGGAGTTACATGTTCACACTATTGCAGATGACTTGAGTGTGTACCCGAGCACCAATACTGAGATGCTCACAACCACCTGCTATTCCAGACAATCTGATGCCCTCTTTTGGACTCCATGGACACCTGCATTCACATATGCATAGAACTGCCCCCACAACACACATAGATATACACATAATAAAAATAAAAACAAATCTTAAACAACAACATAACTGCTGGGGAAACCAATACTATGGGCTGCTTTGGGAAGAGTGACAGGGAAAAGTGTACATGCATTCAGAACACAGGTAACCTGTGGTGGGTTGGCTCCTGGGATGGAGAAGCTGCCTGCACTCACACATGGATAGTGAGTTGCAGATGTTGTGAAGCTGCTGTGTGCAGGTCCCTGGCTAATGTTGCTTCTGCCCAGATCTACTGAAGCTTTCCCAGAAGATAGAGGCTGAAGCCAGTTTGGACCTGGCAGAGGTCTTTCCCGCACTTGTCTTCCTCCCACTCTTCTGCACCTACCTAGTGGCACTCACCGGGCTACTATATGCCGCAGGTCCTCAGATACGCACGATGGGAGGGAACACAGTGTCCTATCTCAAACAACATTAGAGCACGTTCCTCATATGGATAGAGACACGATACATGCACATTTTGCACAGCACTGAGATGGGGAGATGGCAATGGCTTAGCACACACCAAGAACACGAGGAACCTTAACTGGAGCTGTATATTCACCTCCAAGTCCCTCTTCTCATTCTACCTGAAGGAAATTCAGAGCATCCTAGCTTCCCCTCCCCTACAGTACACCCATGTCCCCTCCCCAGGTGCTCTCACAGACATTCNNCCCCCCCCCCACCAAGACTGGGCTTCATTTGTTCCATGGATCATGTCCTCAATTGCTCTTTTCCTTCTCTTTGACAAGTGTTTCCCCCATTCTGTTACTTTCTCCCCCTCCCTTTGTTCTGGGCTTTGGAAACGTCCATTGTGACTACCTGGGCCCTGTTACTGACTGGACTTACCGCGGTCTGGTTTCGGCCCCAGCCCTCTGCCTAAGCCCTTCACAGAATGAGGGGTACCCACGTTGAAACATTTCCAATTTTGGAGTTTAACCATCACTTAAACTCCACCTTGAGGCCCTCTCAGTCATGTGGCCTCTGTGATATTAGGGTTTTTTTTTTGTGGGTGGGTCTGTCCTGATGTGGAGCCTGGTCTCAATGCTACTGTGTCCTTGGTGTCTCACCACTGACCTCAACCAGCCCACTAGCCAAGAGACATTTCCCAGAGGTCTCCTGAGCAGCACTCTCTCCATGCTACTTCTGCTCCTTATCAGCCACTGACCTATGTGTGACCAGATGCTGATCTTCCCTGCACTATTTCCTGCTGTCTGGTGGCCATGTTTTGTCTATAGTGCCAGACAATCTCAAGGCAACATCACTAAGATGAATCCACCATAGATTTCTTCTGTCACAGTCTTGATGTTTGTGTGCCTCAAAGTTCACATTCTAAAAATAAGGTTTAGTTTTACTTTAAATTTGTGTGTGTGTGTGTCTGTGTGTGTATGCATACAGGAGGTCAGGTGCCTACTGAGTCCAGAAGAAGATACTGGATTCCCTGGGGCTGGGGTTACAGTCACCTGATGTGGTTGCTGGCAACTGAGCCTAGTTCTCTGCAGGAGCAGTTTAACTACCAATCCATGTCTCTATCCCAGATCACATCGTTTTGGTTGTTGTTTTTGTTTAGGTTTCATGTATCCCAGGTTAGCTTTCAGCTTGATGTGCAGCTGAGGACAGCCTTGAACTTCTGACCCTTTCTCTCTTGGCCCTGCAGTTACCACCACACCCAGCTGATGTAGTCAACATCCCCACCTCCCCATCCATGAACCTACTCCATGAGGATATATCAGGATACAGAATCCTTAATGAGGCGGGTCCTGACCCAATCAGATTAGTGTTCCTATAAAAAGGACTTACACTCTCTCTACCCTGTGAAGGCACTGAAAACGAGGAAATGGTTCTTATCAGCAGCCTTCAAGGCAAGGCCTCCATCTTAATTCCATCTTAATTTCAGGCATAGAGAATTCCATGGCACAGAGAATGGTTTCAGCCTCCTAACATTTTGTTACAATTGCCAGTGTCCACTGACATGCCCTGCTTTAAAACTTAGTTCTTTTCTGTGCCCAAAGCTCCAGTTTTTCCTAGTCCTTCTGTGTCTGGGACCACATATCCCCTTGCTCAGCATCCCATTTCTCAGTTCCTCCTCCTGCCTCTTACTGCCTTTTTCTAGTCTTCTATGCCTTCTGTAGAACCACAAAAGCAAGGCTTCACCTAAAGCCCTCATCACAACTCCCTCCATCATCTGCATCCATCTGGGCTCACTCACCCCTGGGGAGGAGAGCCTTCTCTTTGCAGCTGCTGGTTCTGGGTTACCCTGTTGCTGTGTAATCCCCTCCTCTTAGCATAGTCTCCTTTCCCCAGGGAACACACCTTGAAATGCAGCTTTGCAGAACACACCTAAATTCCTTTGGCTCTATGACTGAAGTATCTCCACTTATGTCCCCGAGTAAAGGGAATGGCTAATCTAGCATTAGCTGTTCAAGAGAGAGAGGGAGCATGGCTGAAGGCCAACATTTCCTTGGAGGAATTCTCAAAATGCCTTGGTTTTCCAGAGAGCATCCAGTTTCCATTCAGGCTCCCACTCAAAGTGTCACTGTGTTCTGCCTTTTCTTTGCATGTGTCCCACTCTATTTGCCCTGAGTCTGAGACTTTCATGGTGGCTTTGAGTTGAGTCCATGTCTTACTGCTGTGCCCTGAATGGAACTTGGCCTTAATGAGCATCCGCATGCTGGTTTGATGAAGCTTTCTGTACGTATGGACTGTACTGCACCGTGGTTTGGCTGGTTCTCCTGATGTGGCTGGGTTCTAAGGTTGCCAGGGAGAGGGAGAATCATTTTCCTGTCTCATGTCTAGGCTTCCACTTCCTCTTATATAAACCATGATTTTTCTTCACCAATATCTGATAATACTACCATTATAATACTATCTACTAAATTCCTCTTGGGGGTTTCCACTTTGTTTCTAGGCATTTGCCTTGTTTTTGAAAGGAACTGAGTGGCTCATGTCAGTGGCTTTGACCATCACAATTTAATACCCATTCAGAAATGTCTACAACTAGCAGCCTACATTGGTTCTCAGGACACAGATGGATCCCTTGGCCCTGACAGTGACATTTAGCTGTAACAGTCAGATGGTCTGATCACAGATGGACTCATGGGGACAAGCCCCCAATGGAAAAGAGCATCAGTGAAAGTAAAGACATTGTAGAGCCTGTAGTATGCACCATGGGTGGTGTACAGAAAGTGAACACATTGCAGAGCATGTGATGTGCACCGTGCACGGGGCACAGACAGTAGACACACTGCAGAGAATGTGATATGCACCATTCATGGGGTACAGAAAGTAGACATACTACAGAGCATGTGACATGTACCATGCGTGGTGTACAGTAAGTGAACACATTGCAGAGCATGTGATGTGCACCATTCATGGTGTACAGAAAAGTGAACACAATGCAGAGCATGTGATGTGCACCATGCATGGGCTACAGACAGTAGACACATTGCAGAACATGTGATGTGCACCATGCATGGAGTATAGAAAGTAGACACACTACAGAGCATGTGATGTGTACCGTGCATCGGCTACAGACAGTAGACACACTGCAGAGCATGTGAGGTGCACTGTGCATGGGGTACAAAAAGTAGACACACAGCAGAGCATGTGATGTGCACCATGCATGGGCTACAGACAGTAGACACACTGCAGAGCATGTGATGTGCACCGTGCATGGTGTACACACATGATCATGGTGTACAGACACAATCACGATGCACTACTTCTCCATGCCAAAGCACCATCTCTACCAATAACAAGATGAAGAAAGCACCATGAGGAGGGGATGAGAAGATGGGAGTTCTCAGAGAGATGCGCCTTTGAGAGAAGATTCAGAAGGGTGGTGGGTGAGCTGGAGTTTGCCTCACAGCAAAGACACTTGTATATTTGGGAAGAAGGACAGGTTGTATTGCTGGCTGCTCCTCATCACCATGGTTTTCGAGCTCCAGTGCTCCTCCTCCTTTCCTTGGGATCCTTGAGAGCAGTTTGTGAACAGTAGGTTCTTCCTAGAGTCTATTGTGCCAAGTGAACTGCAGACTTAGAGGATGGAATAAACTCCACTTAGCCACACCTCAGACTCCTTACTAAGAAGTCAAGAAGCTCCTCTGGGGGAGGGGCTTCACAGAATGCCCCACCTCTTCTTAGGCCTGTCTGCAACTTGGACAGTCTATAACCACAGGTGCTTAACTTCAGTCAGGGTATGAAACTTTATCTTTGTCATGCTAGAAACATGTGCCCTGAGTCACATCAGGGCTCTGTACCATTTTAAAATGTTACTGTTAGCTGAAGTTATAGGAAGAGGAACTCTGTGGAGGGCATTAAGGCATTATCCATTCAAATCTTATAAACATACCTCTGCTACAGACTGGATCCTGCAGTGTTGTTGACACAACACTAGACATACACATAGGTGTTTGAAGACTGAAGTATCTTCAGCCTTCTTTGCAATATTTGAACCTAAGTGTGGCAGGGAGTGGTGCCTGCTAGGAGAGGCCTGGAGGAGGCATCTGGGTACCACCAGAGATACTGCCCTGTTACCTGCTGGTTCTAGACATGTTCTGAACAGATGGGTCCTCTTGTGTCTACACAGGGCCCTGTTTGTATGAGCAGGGGGACTAACTGCCCAGCCTGGTGGTAGATGTACTTTGTATATACATATTATTGTATAAAGAGAAATTTCTGAGAGAAAACAGGAACCACTAGGCTTGGAAGGTAGTTGGGAGAATGTATCATGGGAAAGACCCTCATTTTTCATTTACAAAATATCTAAGTCATTGGAGACATTTCTACCTGAGAAGGACTTTTTTCTTCCTTCTTTTTTTGTGTATGCAAGTGTGTATGGTGCACTAATATGTAAATTAACATGAAGGATGTGCATGCCTGTGAGCACATGGGAGCCAGAGGACATTGGGTGTCCTCCTCTCTCACTCTCCATCTTGTTTCTTTGAGGAAGGATCTCTCCCTGGACCTGGAGCTCAGGGTGGGGGTGGGGGCTGGTTAGGCCGGCAACCAATAGGACCCAGTGATTCCCTCAGTGCCACGGTTAGCACAGACACAGGAGCAGGCCTCGCTTGCTATATGGATGCTGTGATCTGAAGTCATGTCCACACAGCAAGTGCTCTTATCCACTGAGTCATTGCTCTAGCCCAGGAGTTTCCTCAATAACTAAAAATACTTCAAAGCGTTCAGGCTCTGTATCACAAATGCTTAAGCTAAAATTACTCCTTCGGCCTGCTTATTATTTGAGGTGGTTTTATATAGACCCAGGTGTGTGTGTGTGAACATGCTTATATGCAAGAAGCATCATGGAGCATCAGCAGGGGAACCCCCAAGACTCATCCTCAGCTCGCAGGCACTGATACTGTGCAATGTAGATTCTGACACTCAAGCACCCTGTCTAATGGGACCTTCTGACTTCCTGTGGGACAGGCTGCCATTGAGACCCACTGCTTTCTCGAGGAGCCCAAGACACACCACAAAGCAGGTCTCTTTCGAGATATTCATCATCTTTCCATTCAAACTAAGCTAATAAAAATGAATGGGGTTGGCTGAGTTTCCTGGGAGGTTTCTCATGTATCGGACAGGGACCTGCTATGAGGCCACTATGACAAGAACCACCCTCTTTTCCCAGGATAGGCTGCTTGGAATTCCAAGCAGGACATCTTGCAGTCTATAGACATCTATGTGTGTGCTCTTGTGGGTTCATGTAAGATCAAAGTCTGCTTCTTATTGTGAGTCCTGATTTAAAAACAATGCCCAAAAGCCATGGTCCTGGAAGGTAGACAGAATTGAAGTGGTTTGTGCTTCTGAGATAGATTTGAAGCTTTACACATCTTTCTCCAGATCTCCATGTTTTGTTAGTTTGGCGGATGTTTTTGGTCTTAGTTTTCTTAGCATCAATGCTGAGGAAGAAGGCAAAGCCTGCCCCCTTCAGCATCCACCAGTGCTGCTGAAAGTGGACCCACCAAGCGAGGAGGGACTCACCTGCGGTGCGTGAGGAAGCTGCCACTGACGTGCCCCGACCCATCACACCCAGGAGTAGGGCACGACATGCCCTCAGTCTTGACTGACTTCCAGGAGAACTGGGAGCCGTTGAGGTAACCGTCTTTCTGCCTCTTAGCCGCTAAGGGGCACCCGGAGGCGCTGCGGTGGGATGCATACTTCCCAGTGATGTGGCCCTGACCGTCACAGCCAGGGACTGGACACCTGGACGACAGGAGGCAAACTTCATTGTCTTTATCATCATGGGCATGGTGGACTATGTAACACAGTTATTCCATGTGACGTTAACTAACTAACTAACTTACTTACTTACTAACTAACTGACACACACCCATGCTCTACTGAACAAGAGAAAGGGAACAGGAAAAGCCAGATGTGGTGGCACATGCCTGTAATCTTAGAACTTGGGAAGCAGAGGCAGGAGGATCAGGACAAGGAGGACAACCTAGAAAGATACCACCTAGTGAGGACATGTGGTATTTCCCCCTTTTAGAAATGGACACCAGGGACAGAAAAGCAGCTCAAGGGACTATGTCATGTGATTTGGGAGGTATGGTGACTCACACAAGGAGCACTGGTGAGATGCAGGTATCTGCAGACAATGCCACTTTTGGACAGAATTCTGGTGGTAAAATACAAAGCCAATGGGTCAGTGTGGGAGCTCAATTAACATACGCTAATGCAAAGGCAATCCCATCAAACCTTCTCAAGGCTTAGGACGTGCTGTGTGTGTGCTTTATGCTCTTGGGGGACATAAAGCTAGATGAGATATGGCATACCTCAGGAGACATCTGAGGCTCTCGAGTAGAAGGTGCAGGGAGCTGGAGGGCCCCACCTGGGATTGGACTGCTGATTGCTTGCCACATTGTGGGAGGAACCCAGACTCAGCCAAGAAAGTGTCCCAGTGTGCCTCAGAGAAAGCAGAGGCTGACTTCACAAGCTCTGCTGCTCAGGGCCACGTGGCTGTGCATTTGCTTTTCATTTTCCATTTCTCCCTTTCCCTTCCTACTTCCCTCCAGTTCCTCTCCCTCTCCTTCCTTTTCTTTCCCTGTCCCTTTCCTTTCTCTCCTTCCTCCCTCTCAACAAGGTCTCAAGTAGTCTAGGCTGGCCTGATGAACTAGCTATGTGGCTGAGGATGACCTTGAAGATTCTCCTGTCTTCATCTTATAGGTCTGTGCCACCCATGCTCACTTATGCAGTGCTGAGTTTTGAACCTCATGCTTGCTAGGCAAGGGCTCTATCAACTAAGCTATATCTCTAACCCTACATTTCTTTTTGAATAGCAAAATTTACATACCACATAATCTGTATTTTTATTTTTTTACATTTTAGTTTATCTTAATCATCTATGTCTTCATCAATTATTGTTTGAGTTAAAACTTATCTCTTATTTCAGTACTGATACTGAAATTTAATGCAGACCCACCAAGTTTATCTTGTGAGGTTTGGGGCCCTGGGAGGGAGGGAAAGCAGGGAGAAATAAAAAATGAAATACAAGCAGGTCCAGCAGCCCTTCAGCCCGCAGAGGAAGGTTCAGAGCCGCTGGCCTCCCCAGCCCACCCAGGAAAGGCAGAACACTGGTACTGGTGTTATCCAGTCAGCATGATGGCAGGACATTTGCTTTTAGTATCATGTTAAGCCTTCATGGTCTTTCAGAAGCCTGCAGTCCCCAATATATTCTGGGGAAGGGAGCATCTCTTGATGACACAGACTGTGGCTGGACACCTGAAACTTCATTGACAGTTAGTTGTACTTTGGCCTAGCTGCTTAGTGAAACCTCAGCAGACGCCTCCTAGAACCCACCGGCCCCATCTCATGGATGTTCAATGGTCGTGGGCCTTGCTGGTCCCCATACCTGATTGGCTCCTGGTCCTCCTTGTCCTCTTTGCTCTGTGCTATCCGAATGCCACTCTTCTTTGCTCGTGGGCACCCAGAGAGGCTGAAGAAGAGATAGGTTTCAGAAACATGAAACACTGAGACTTGGGGAGAAAACTTCCTCAATCAAAGGTGACCTGATTCTCTCCACAGCCTGGGATTTGGGGAATGAATAAAAAATCTGGGGGCCAGAGGGAGTGCATTTTAGACATAACCCCTATGCCTTCTCGATGCCTTTATACTCTTTCAGTTCCCATTCAAGGGAGTTAAGAGCCTTCAGTGGACTAGGTACTGCATATACAGTGAATGGCCAGTTTGAGAAGTGGGGACAGCGAGAACTAATTAGAAAAGAGGCTGGAGAAGGTTCTGTGGATGGATATGGAAGGAGGAAGGGAGAAAAGGGGGAGAGAGACAGGGAGGGAGGGAGGGATGGTGAGGTAACATGAAGAGCAGACAGGCCCATCTTGATGAAGTGAAGAACCTTGCAGCCCAGATTTGTGTGGGGAGCTATTCCATCCCACCCAAGTGTAGACATTTAGTTGTATCTACAGAAGGGATGCTAAAGTCTAAATGTGTTTGCTTGTCCACTTTCTAGGTTCTGGATATAGAGGCACTAGAGATTTTCTCAAGACATTTCTCGCTGGGACATGCTGGACATGGGCTTTGGTCTGTGCATAGCTTGTGAGGCTGTCCATTTCCTTGCTGTCCCAACGCATTCATCTGCCACCTCTAGCTCAGTGTCCCCTGATGGCTCTGCCCCCTGGACTTTCACCATCCATTCAGCCTCATGTAACCATGTCTGCCACTCTCCATGAGCTTGGCCTCCACATGGAGGTCATATCTACTAAGAAGCCCTTACTCACCTCTCTCTCCTCCAACGGGTCCTCTACGAGGCTGAGCCTAAGGATAGGTGAGCTACCTTGTATTCATCTGCACCTTTAACTCCTGCTCAAGGCCTTGCACAGAGCAAGAGACGGTTAGGGATTTGCTGTGTGCATCAGTCTGAACATAATGGGAAAGACAGGCTCAGGAAGCAGGCTTTTCTCCCAACACTGTGAAGTTCAGTTTCCCTCCCCATTACGGTCAGTACTTAGAAGCCCTGGGCTATGGGGTCTCATTCTCACAGGCAGCACTTCAGCACTGGAAAGTCTGATACTCATGTTACTCTTCCTGACTAAGGAAGCACATGGATTTCTATCCCCAGCTGAGCCCCAGAGCCGCCCCCAAGGCCACTGCCAAGAACTTTCAAGAGACATAGTACTCTACTCTTTTTGTATTGTTTGATATACACAAAACACACACAATCAGGCTGGCCTCAATTCACCATGTAGCCTATGATGACCTCAAGTTTATGATTCTCTTCCCTCCACCTTGTTAGTACTATGATCCTGAGATTTCAGGCCGCATGCACCATGGTTTTATATGTTGCTGAGAACTTATCTATGTAAGCTAAGCAAGCACAGTACCAACTGAGCTACAATCCCAGACTCAATACTCTATTTTCGCCATAAGCAAGGGAGATCCATCATTATTCTTTGACTCCAGAGATTTCCATGGTACTATAGACTAGTCTAGGAATGGAACCAGGCAGGCTTCTGAAGTGTCTGTCCTGTTACTAGTAGTACTTGGCCATGTCTCTGATCATGGTTCCTGTGACCAGGCTCTTCAAGATGCCCCCCTAAGAAGGCAGGAGAATAGGAGGCCAGGAACGGTATAGAGACCCCACAATATCTATAGTCTTTCCTTAAGACACAAACTGACATCTACAAGAAGGCAGCTACCTTCTCTTTCTGGATGAATGACAGACAGAATTGCAGGTGTTTAACCTTTGCGAGAACTCTAAGGTTCTATGAACCACTCCTCATATCTACCTTTTGACCCATCTTTCCCCTCATAAATACAGTTTTCTTTTTAATTTCCACCGACTCCCTCAGACTTCTTCTTCCTGGTTAGAGAAGGTCTTCCTTCTTCTACGCCTGCTTTCTTAGACCCTCAGAGATGATATGCTTAAACAGAACCAGCCCCCGACCTATCTGGTAGCTTTTCTTCCTCTACCCTTGGGTTTCCTCTGTACCAAATAAAGTGTGCATGTATGTTCAAAGGCTTCTGTTGGGGAGACGACCAGTGCACCACTGTTCCCAGTTTCCCTCATCCTGAAAACCAGACCTCGTATCCAAATCCCTGCCCTGCTGGAGCTGCTCAAGGCTCCCCCAGGCCTTTGTCTCTCTACTCCATAGATTAGTTGTACCTTGAGGGCAGAGCCTTCTTAGTTATCATTGTTGCTTGACCTCTAGAATGTAGTATGTGCTCAATAAATATCTGCGGGATCCTAGGTTTCTGTGAACCCTAGTCTGAAATGTGAACTCATTCTATAAATTCTATGCAGAAACTTTGTTCCCCACAGTTCACTACCAGTGACTCAGGGGCTCATTAGATATTTACATTTTTGCTTGGAACAGTATATATTTAAAAATATGTGACAATCACAGGAAGTTCTGGTGGTAGACCCTAACATGCACACTAATGTTCATATCTCTGAGCCAAACTTCAGCTGTTTGCCTGACTTTAAACCAGGATTAGACAGGTGACAGTCAACTTCTTATGCAGGGCAGTTTTACCTGGCATAGCAACAACCTTCCCTGCCCAAATCTATCTCTAAAGAAAAAACCAGAAACCTCTGGATTGAAGTTGGTGTCAGTGATTTGTCTACTGTTCTGTCTCCTGTCTTACTAAGAAGGCAGTTTTGAGCTGCAGCTTCTGATTTCCTCTGTATACCAACAGCCTCTTTTGTTCTACTTATGAGAGTAGTTGCTGCTTTGTGGAGTGAGCACTGTATGGTCCTAGAATTGAAAACAGTCAAGTTTGGTCTTTTACTGAATTGTTGTAGACTTTTGTTGAGAACTCTAAACACTGTTGTAGCACTTGACTTCTTAGGTTTAGACAGGCTGGGGTGGGCCTTAGCCAGCTCACATGAGGAGAGAGGTTTCCCTGAACCATGTGAACAACTTCTGTCAGAAGTTCCATGATGCAGTTTCCATAGTTCCCTAGTGAATGTTGCAGCCTTCTGATTCTATGACCCTCAATGATGCCTTTCTCTTTGTGCTTCTGGATGCCAACAAGCCTGCTGTCTTTAACCATCTCTTTGGGATGCTTCTCTAATAGCAGGTTAGGCCTCTGGATCACCGTCTGGACTTCTCCGAGCACAATGGAATAAGGTAGACAGTGCCACCAATCTTTAGGCTGGAGCCCTGTGTCTTTCACCTCACAGAAGGACAACAGGAAAGGGCTTGGGAGAACACTGAGCTGACAGCATAGCAAGTTTGCATTCCAGCCTCAAGTCCTCATTTCAGCTTTGATAAAAAAAAAAATCTCAAAAAAAAATCTCACAGGAAATTGAGGCCATATTTGTAGGAAGCTCAGTGCAATACTTGATACATAAGAAGTGATCAGTAAACAATGTCCTGTGCTTTTGGAGGTTATTAGTTGTTCCTTAGGATGCTGGGGTACTTAAATGGGAGGCACAGAATGTAAGACACAGAGTAGGAGCCAAGGGGTCTTGGGGATGTCTTGGCTATTGTACGATCCTATTGAAAGGCAAATGGAAGGGTTCAATCAGAGAACAAAGGGAACCTCTGTGGGGTAGGAGCATTCAGAAGCCACTGCACTGTTGTGTTAAAAGAAAACTGCAGATGAAGAAGGCTCCAATGAATATTCTCAGCAGAAGAGCACACAGATCTTTGAGAAGCCAAGGAAATGGTAAAGAACTCTAAGACAAAGTCAGTTGATGACTGTAGACTGTGGAAGCTTTCCAGGCCCACAGTACAGTGGGAGGAGGAGGTAATGGGTGAAAGTTTCAGGAAACATCACAGTCCATAGGTATTTGTTAAGATGAATTTAGGAGGTTTCAGATATGTTATTGTGACTGGAAGCTGAAATATCATTCAAAGTTGAACCAAGAGAGTTCCAATTGCATCCTGTCTAGCATGTCTCTGGGTATATCATTTCCCTGTGGGCTGCACCTAACCGTGGTCTTCCAGTACCATTCTGGGCTCACATGTCCATGGAAACGTGACACTTGAGCTAGAAACCATAGCTTTAATTCTAGCTCTAATTCATCTCTTAGAGCTTCAATTTCCTCAGGCCCAAAAAAGAATGGGTTCCCTGTTTCCAGTGTGTAGAGAGCATCAAGGGGGAAAGCATGGAGCATCGTGGTGATTTGAGTAAGAATGGTGGCCCCCATAAGCTCATAGGTTTGCATGCTTAGTCATCAGGGAGAGGCACTAATTTGGAGGGGTTAGGAAGTCTGGCCTTGTTGGGAGGCGTTTGTCACTGTGTGATGAGCTTTGAGGTTTCAAGGGCTTAAGCCAGGCCCAGTGTCTTTCTTCCTGCTGCCTATGGATCCAGATGTAGAATTCTTAGCTACTTCTCCAGCACCATGTCTGCCTGTGTGCCACCGGGCTGCCTGCAATGATAATAGACTAAGCCTCTGAAACTTAAGCAAGCTCCAATCAAATGCTTTCTTCGTTAAGAGCTGCTGTCTCTTCACAGCAATAGGACAGTGACTAACACAAGACTTCAGTTCATTTCTATTACAAAAATGGCTGTGTATTCCTGCAGGGTTTTGAGTTATAGAACAGAGGCAACCTGTAACCCCACACAAGGCAATGTGTATACCAGGAAGGACAAACACCTGTGTACCAGAAACTATCGACAGTACTCTGACCATTGGCCTGCTTGGAATCCTTGCTCTGAGACCTCGCTACTGTAACATGGAGGTACTCGGTACTGACAACTGAGCTGAATGTTGCATCACTTTGTCCTGTAACATGAAGGTACTCGGTACTGACAACTGAGCTGAATGTCGCATCACTTTGTCCTGTAACATGGAGGTTGAGCCATGACTGTTGACTCGACTTACAGCGTAGTGAAACAGGACAAACATGGAGGTACTCGGTACTGACAACTGAGCTGAATGTCGCATCACTTTGTTCTGTAACATGGAGGTACTCGGTACTGACAACTGAGCTGAATGTCGCATCACTTTGTTCTGTAACATGGAGGTACTCGGTACTAACAACTGAGCTGAATGTTGCATCACTTTGTCCTGTAACATGGAGGTACTCGGTACTAACAACTGAGCTGAATGTTGCATCACTTCCTACTGTGGCACGGAGGTGCTCTGTACTGAGCTGAACTGTCACATATCTGGGGCTGGACGGCAGTGCTTTCCTGTCTAGGTAAACTTTCCTCTAGGGTTTCTGTACTGCAAGTATCTTATGGCCTATGTTTCTGGGAAGGGATTCAGGAACATAAAAGAGAGAAGGAAGATTTCTAAGTATCCTGTGGCCAAGAACCAATGAGCCGGAAGAAAGCAGGCATCTAACTCTCGGCTTCTGTCCTTGCTCAACTTACCCAGACCCCTTTTTCATTTAGCTGTGACATCAGTCTTTCCCTAGTGGAAAATTTACATAAGAACTGTGAATCAAATGTAATGTTCTGGCTTAATATTCTTGACTCTATTTCAACCTCTGTGTAAAGGAGCTTACTATATGACACTCCAGTACACTCCACTTTCTGTTCGCTAAAAATGCCACAAAGTAATAATTGCCCAAAGTTGTCTCTTCAAAATCAAATTTGCTTTGCAACTCTGTTGATAAAGCAGAGTTTACTTCAGCACAGATAATATCTTAAATATAAGCCTGACATACAAATACATACACACACAACACACACAGTCATGCACACCCAGAAACATGGACACTGCCACATATAAATACAAAAACACAAAACATACATACATGACCTGAACACATACCACATGCATACATGTCATATACCCACATACAAACACAAGTGTACACACAAACCATACATGTACACAAAGATATACAACATACATACATATGAATCTAAATACATATACACAATAGACATATACATACACCACACACATATATATCATATACATACGTACATGGTCATACACTATTCCCACATTATTTTGAGACAAAAATCTGTGCAGTCTAGCCTGGCCTTGAACTTTTGGTGATCTTCCTGCCTCAGCTTTCAAGTGCTGGAATTACAGATGTGAACCATCATGTCTTCTTCTAAATTACATATTAATGACACATTTGTATCTTACTAATATCTAAAATTCTAAATCAAATGTCAAATGAGTAAACATGTTTATACTGCATTATGTTTGAAAGGAGGTACACAATGACAGCTTTTTTTTAAATAAAACACTGGATGTGGGGTAACCAGGAAACTTCCATTTTCAGTTGCACAGATTTGCAAAATGATGACTGTTCTAGAGGCATTTATTTTCTAAGATAAATTAATATAAAGACTAGGAAAGAATATACCTGACTATATATTCAATGAGTGTTTTTGAATTCTCTTTACTATAAACCAACCATCTACTCTGGAGACCCTTTCAGAAGTACCTCACTCTGTCTTGCACATCTTGTGATGTCAGTCACATCTTGTGATGTCAGGGGAACAGATCTCTCTTGCCCTGTAGGCTAAGTCCGGAGACATCATGATTGGCACCTGAGGATGGAGGTCATGGCACCATTCTGCATCGGTCTGAGGGAAACCCCAGAGCACCAGACTGTCAACTCACAAATGCCAACATTATTGCAGTTGAAAAGTCTGGTGGAGGTGATGTGCTTCTCTGCAATTGCCAGTACGTGCATGCTCTGTCTCCACAGATAGGGATAGCACCACCGAACTCCTGTGTTCTCGGAAGCTGACTAAGATCAGCCTCTGTGACCAAAGTCTGAGAATCTAAACCTTGGATCCCCACTCTGTCCTTGCAGAGGAAAGCGTGAACAAGAAGCCTGCCAAGCTAGCTTACTAAAAATTCCAAGCCCTCGGTGCCTGCTCCCTGGTCATCCTATACTCTGGCTGCTCTCAGCAATGTTGCTCTGGGGTCAGCCAGGAAGCCTTAGTTCAGATGATGGTTTGCAATCTACTGATAGCCTGCCCCCGAGCTGTCGATCCCCATTTTTCCTTACATGTGCAAGGCTTTGAGGCTCTGATGCAGGATTCCTGAACCTGTTATGAGGCCCCTTGAAGAAAGTCAGCCTCACCACCTTTATCAAGTATTCCACTTACTTTTATTCTATGATGGTATATGCCGAGATTTTCTTTTAACTCTCTCCCATCAGATGACCTGTCATAGAGTGTGCAGTCACTATGCTGAGGGGATGACAGGTATGGATGCCTTTTGTCAGCTCACATGCTGGGGGTTTCGTGTCATACTGCAGCTTCTCTGTTCTCATTGTGGGGAATGGAAACTTAAAGCTCTCTGTGGCCATCAACCCTGCTTACACCAACTGTGCAGCTTTATGCTTCAAATCCTACCGTTAAAGGGACCAACAGGGTTTGTGTATCTGAGAATATTTGCCTACATATAACAATCTTATAACATATTTGGAGATGCATTTTTTTCCTTTGTTCTTTGAGAATGGCGGACTGGAAATGTTTTAGTGGCCTCTTGCTGCTCTAGGGTGGTATACAGACCCAGGAGGAATGAGCATCCTAGCAGCCCCAAAGAGGATAGTCCTGTGACTCCAAGTCTAGATCTCCTTTGCTGAGTAGTACCATATCCAGCCTGCACCTCAGCCAGGAGTGCAACATCCCTGTCACGATGGAGCTGCTGCTCTGGGGAGGAGGGTAGTTCTGATGAGTCTACATACCTTCGATGAGAAGCATAATTGCCAGTGATGTGTCCAGAACCGTCACAGCCAGGGGTGGGGCACCTACAAGTACAAATGCAAATGGGGTAATTTACTTGAAGGAAATCAACCCCCTGGGTAGTTGACTTTTTTTATCCAAAAGGCAAACTCTGTACTGTGCACCCTTGCTACTAAGAGAGACTAAGCTGACGTGGGAGCTCCCTAGCTCGCTCACGGCTGTTACCACCTACAGATCCACCTCTGCCTCCTTGTTCCCCAGCACGTGGACATGCACAAAGGACCACTGGTTTTTGTGACCACTTAGGAATCCCCAGTCCCTGAAGAACCTAGCACCTCTGTCACTAGGCTTGTGACCCTCCAGATGGCCTTTCTCTCTCCTTAACGTTTCTTTGAACTTAGCCATAGCTAGTTACTGCAGGGCTTTCTGTAACAACAATCTACAAACGACAAGATACAAACATGGAAAGATACGTGCCATGACTAAGAGCATGGCCTATTCTGAGCCAACCTTGAACAGAGATCCCAGCCATTTCCTCACAATTCTGTCCCAACTGGGGGATCCTAGAGCCCAGGAAAGGTGACAGCTGGTACCTGTGCTGGGTGGGGGAGGGACAGACCCACAGTTCTTTAGTCACGGTACCTTCCAGAGGTCTTCTCTACCTTAGACCTATTACTTTTCCATTTTGGGGTACAAAGTAGGAGGCACATCTGCATGCCCTGGCAGGGATCTCACATTAGCCATATGTTCCTCTGCCAAGTCTGTTTAAATGACAGAAACTAATTCATCTGACACCTTAAGGCCAGTTTGCATTATTAGGGGGGTCTTATAATTGTTGTTTCTCTCCAAGTAACTTGTGTGTGTGTGTCTCTGTGTGTACCTGTGTGTGCATACCTGTGTGTGCATAGGTTGGGGTATGCAGATGAGGAGGCCAACAGACATCATCAGACACATTCCTCAGGCACTGCTTATCTATCTATCTATCATCTACCTACCTATCTGCCAATCATCTATTTAGAGACAAAGTCTCTGACTGTCCCTGAACACACCAAGTAGACTAGGCTGGATAAAAGCCCTAGGGGTACACCAGCCTCTACCTCCCAGTGATGGGAATATAAGCAAGCAAGTGTCATCTGTCTAGCTTTAATTTTTATTTTATTTTTATAGTGGGTTCTAGGGATAGTACTAAGGTCTTAATACCTGCAAAGTAAGCACTTTTAACATGGAGCTATCTCTCAGTCTTTCATATAACTTCTTAAATACACCATGGTAAGAACAAGCAGATAGTAATGCAAAAACATGCTTCTCAGAGCAATGCCATTGCCTTTCTACCACCATGAAGGTAAAATTAAGGGGCAGAAGTTAAGAAAAGATACCGTTTCCATTAAATCACAGATTCAGTGACCCAGTGAACAAATTACCCTCTGTTAATGAAAAGCAGACCATGCTCTGTGTGCTCATCCCTACCCAGTGAGAGCCTGAAGCCAGGTCAAGAACAAAGGCACACATGTGCAGAGTCAGTATATGTGTTCTGTGGTTTCCCTTTGTTTAGCAGTACGGGGGGGGGGCAGCATGTTAGCCAAGTACAGAAGTGAGACCAGCAGGCTACCTGTGCACAGAATGAGGCTAGTCCACAAGCCTGGTATAGTGAGGCTGGCATACTAGTCACCCACAGATGTGCCTTCTCTAGACTGGATGGCAGTGCCAAGGAGCAGGTGGGCACATAGGAACTGGACAAGTTTCAAATGTGTGAATGGCAGATTGCCACACTTGGATGCATAAACAATTTTCAGGGTTTAGAAATTTTCTAACGTCCCCTGGTGCTATGAAAGGGAATGTATATGTAGATCTCAGAGTAGAGAAGTCAGGATCTTCCATACCACATGTAAGGACAGAATTTAATTTATGGCCCGTGTTAAGGGAGGTGCAGAGCCACCCGAGTGGCAGGGCAGGGGAAGTGTCTGTAGAGCGCTTGGGTCCACACAGGAAATGGGGCTCTGAGATAGGCACTGGCTACAGAATGGGACTGAGCTTGTTTTACTGAATCCTGCTTGTCAATAGCAGTGCCAGCACTGACTGGAGACTAGGGTTTGAACAGAGTGACTGTGTTACTGTGTTGGTCTCCACTGCCTGTGTGATCTTAAGACCTGCCACTCCATTGGCTAAGAAGGTATTTCCTAAGTAGTGGCTCAGTGGCCTTGTTAAGTGACTGGTTTTCCCAGTGCGAGGAACTCACCTGAGAGACCATCTTAGAAGCAGTGAAAACATCCTGAGAGATACTTAACATCATAACAGTTCTGTCTGGAGGTGTGTGAAGAGACTCTGTGTTTCCTACCCACCAGTATTTTCTACTGCAGGGAGATTTTCAAGCTCTTCCCAATTTAAAATCTAGGGAAAGTTTGTAGTAACATTTCATTTGTATTTTAATAAATAAAGGAACGGACTTCAAGTCTCTCATTTTGTCGGGGTGAGGCCAGCCTTACAGACCAGACAGTGATGACACACATCTTTAATCCCAGTAGCCATACTAGGTTGTCATAGAAACTGGGAGGTAGTGCATGCCTTTAATCCCAGCCCTAGAGAGGAACATAAAATGGGAGGAGACAGCTCTCAGTCGGTCTCATTATGAGATTCTAGAAGGCAGGATTGCCATCTCAGACTGAAGTAGATGTAAGAGCCAGTGGTTGGCTCTTTTGCTTTTCTGACCTTCAGGATGAACCCCAATTTCTGTCTCTGGGTTTTTATTAATCGTGCTACAGAAGTTAATTTAGAGTTTACTTATTTAGTATGAGTACATTCTTCACCTGTCTTTTGGTGGGAGGAGAAGTTGCCTTACTCTACTCAAAATGAAAGTGAGCTGTTACAACCATGGAAAAGCAATGATCATCAGATCTTACCGCCTCCACCCACAGAAACCTTTGCATCAACTTCTGTGGGTTAGGCTGTCCTTTATAAAGGTCTAATTTATCACGTGGTTAAGAAAGAGGTTCAAAATGCACTCTTACTACTCCTCCAAAACAAAACAAACCAAAACAAACCCAAAAAGAACAACAAAAACTTTCTCACTTTCAGGGCTTTCATTGTTTGCAGAGAAAACACCATGAGAATTGTAAGGTTTTTTTTTTTTCTGGAACCTGGCCAAGTGAGGCCAGCTGTTAGCCAAGAGGCTGTGGGGCTGCTAGAGCACCCTTCTGTAGATAAGACATTCTTATCTCCAGGGTAGCTGTGGGGCTAGAAGGAAGGCCTACTCTCTGTGAGGGCAGGGCTCTGCTCTTGTCCCTGCCCTGTTTGAGCTCAGAATTGTTGAAGTGCCATTCTCTACCTGTAGGTGGCACCATTGCACAGAGAAAGGCAATTTAAGTGGCTTCACCTGCTCTCCCCTGAAATGGCTCTAGGCCTTCATTCCTATCTGACTGTTCAAGACTCTAAGGCTTTCTTAAACTCACAGATTTACATACAAATTTTCCAGCCCTAAGAAATCTCAATATTCAAAACCAGAGTTTTCTGCAGCCTTGTGTGAGGGAATCATGATCCCTCTAAAAAAGGAACCTGCTCGCGTGCCTGTCTGCTCGGGGCCTTGGTGGTAGAGGTGTGTGGAATCCACTTTTCCCTGTAAAGCTGGCAGCAGTCCCTCTAGAAGCACCATCTTCCCAGGAAGGAAGCCCACGTGGGACAATCAGAAGCAGCCTGTGCGCACAGCTTGGGTTTTGAAATCACAGAAGAGATGGGCTGGGTTTCCATGGAAACGGCCCTCAGCTCCCTTGGGGGAGGCAATGGCTTGGCTGTCAGCACAGAAGTGCTTCTAGCAGGCCAAAGGAGGTTTAAAAAGGACACTGCTCAATGACCCTTCTTCCTTTCTTAATAGCTGCTGTGGACAGTAGCACTCGGGATATTTTAGGCTTTTATGGTTAAGGATGTGATGAAGTTTGTTAAGCAAAATTCTTGGCTTTATCAGTATATTTTTCCTTTTCTGTTACCATGAGACTATGGGTAAAAACACTCAGAGAAAGGAAATGATGAATAAGTAATCTCATTCTATACTAGCTGCTTCTCAGACTGGGAGGCAGAGACATCCCGATCATCTTGCTATAACTTGGTTTTGTGTTTGTGATATTAAGAGAAAATAATTGTTGGTGGTGCATATTGCTCTCTAGCTTAGAAGCTGGTCTTATTAGACACTGAAGAACACTGACTCAAAAATAGTTTTTAAAAAGTCTTAAATAGTGCTTAATTGGAGAGGCATGCAGATTCAGGCAAAATCCTTAAAATATGAATCCAAAGGTTCTCCTAGACCATCCATTCTGACCCCAGGGGTTGGTTCTTTTCTGTAAGGGAAATTGTCTGCTGAACCCCTGGTTCCTCTGCCTCCTGCTTTTCCATTTCTTTACCACCAAGTAAACACAGAACTTCTTTAAGAACAGCCGCTGGCCACAGCTACCAGCTACCCAGAGAGCATCAGACATATCCTCTAATGGAGGGGAACTGGAGATCAGTGTACTGAAGTAGATAATCTTAAGGTCAAAGAACTCCACATTAACTCTTTCCAAAAAGGCAGACAATAACCACGTCTTAATTCTGACTTGAATTTGTCCTCAAGGGACTCAAGCCCCATTACACAGCCCCTCTGTGATGCCCTCTTTATAGAACCATGACCCGGAGAGAGAAAGAGTGGGAACAGTTACTGATGTAGGAGGGTCATCTGTCTATGTGTTACATTCATTGGTTAATAAAGAAACTGCCTTGGCCCCTTT
>LOEQ01001831.1:126993-143585 GCA_001685075.1 Bramus lutescens
GTGTGTGTGTGTGTGTGTGTGTGTGTGTATCTATGCATATATCTATACATGTCATGTATTCATACTGTATGAGGGCACGTGTTTATGCCCTAAAGGTAGGACCATGATGAATCTGAAATGTTTCGCTCTAGAGGGACCACCATGTGTTCATACTGATCAGCAGAGCCTATTGTAGACAAAGAAGGAGACCAGTGATATTTCTTCCTCTGGATATGGAAGACTGAGTTAGCATCCCACGTTTGTGGAAAGCAGCATAGCAAATAATGAAGTGCAATTCTTGCCTTGGAAAGCCATGCCCTTTGATAAGTCACCTTTCTGGGATAGTTTTCTGCTTGTGAAATGGTTTACAAGGTGGAGGAACCATTCACTCAGCCAGAAATGGGCTTTTCTGGTCCTCTCCACAGCCTCCCTGCCTCACCCACTCTGCCTTCTGCCACAGGGCCATGGAATGACAAGAGGGACACACTGAAAGTCAGCTGTGTCACCCGGTACCCACAGAAGAGGAGATGGGCATCTCAAAGGCCCACATGAGCCACCTGGACCAGAGCTCTGTCTGCACACCAAAAAGCCATGGCTGCCTTGCTTCTGTGCCTTGCTAACATGTTCCTCTTGTGTAAAACAAAACCCTAAGAATTTGTACAAATAGAAAACCAGATGATTTAAATGTTCAAACTAAAACTTTCATTTTGCCCAGTAAACATCTTCAATATCAAAATGATCCTCAAAGTGCCAGAAGAAATTGGAGCAACAGCACATTTCTGAGCTGGCCACCAGCAAAGTTACTATAGTCTGGCTGAACCATGCTCTCTGTTGGTCTGAGGCCACGGCACTCTCCCTGATGATCATGATATAACCTCCAGCCTCTGCAGAGAGACAGACACATGCCCATCTATTGGGCCCCACAAGATCTTGTGAAGCTGGGAGCAGATCTTATTACTACTCTTTCTAGACAAGAAAACAAATTCTGAAAGCTTCATCCACTTGCTGAAAGCCCATGTAACCAGAGAAGATGGAGTCTGAGTTGAGGATCTCTGAATCCCTTGTTCTTCATTATAGAATGAGGACCTGGGCCAGCTGAGTTGCTGGCCTATCATGCCCAGAAGGCCACTCTCTCAGCCACCTCTCTCCTCATCAGGCCCAGCAGAAAGCAGACATGTATGCAACTACTGATCACACTAGGTGTGTAGACGAAGTGGAAAGGAACACTAAGGAAAGAAGAATTAGCAAGTATAAGATGCTGAGGCCATCTTCCCCAGAGAGTCCTAGGCTCTGCAGTGACAGCACAGCTGAGAAACACAAGAAGAACTGAAATGGGTTTTGTTATGAGGAATGCCACAATACCGTGCAGCTTTACGTTACTAACAACCGACCATGGTGGTAATGGGCTAGGCTCCGGAAGGTGCCAAAGGCAGGCTGAGAAACAAGTTAGTCCATTGTCTAATAGGCTAAGCTTCAAGCCGGGCTGGCCTCATTTGGAATCTACAGAGGTGGAAGTCAGATACAGAGTTTCTCAATGGCTCTAACACTGGGAGAAGGGGCTCTGATTCACCCTGATCTATGGGGGAACAAAGGTGCCTCAGTTTCTACCATGTTCTCATCCTAAAACACATGCTATCCTATCCAAAAAAGGAAGAGAAATGAAGCAAGAATTCGAAGTAGTTTGAGAAATAAAGCTATGTAAGAGAATAAAGATGATCAAAATATGCCAGTTGGGAAACGTTTCTGAATCTGGGGTGGGGTGGTGGTAAATGAGGATTAGATATCAAGTGAATTTGACGGGCTGATGGGCATTTTTATTTGATGATCTTAAACCTGATTTGCAAGTCTGATATAAGAATTTTAAAATTGTACCATTTTAGACAAGAGCGAGAAAAAGACATATTAGGAAATGGAATTCTTTTATCTTTGAAATATTTTGATCTTGGTTGTTGAAGTTTCAAATGCAAAAAGTTTTATGTCAGTCCTTGTTGGAATTGGGTTAAATTTTAAAGTGTTAATAATCTTGGTCATTTTTCCCTGATATCACCTGACCCCTCCCTCCAAATAATTTCAGGGCTTCTTCAGCTTGGCCCTTCTATTACTCTGGGCAGGTACTGGTCTCTCTGTGTGGCAACCCAAATCCTCTGAGCTCATATACACTGGGCATCAAGTGCCATTCCAAGTACTGTGTAGATATCTCTCATTTGGTCTTTATGGTGCCATTCTGAGTACGGTGTAGACATCACTCATTTGGTCTTTATGGTGCCATTCTGAGTACGGTGTAGACAACACTCATTTGGTCTTTATGGCAGACAATCTGCTGGTGCTGCATCACTTTCCTGATGGAAACAAGAGAGGGGCCAGCTCACTAGGACTACAGGGTCAGGTAGAGAAGCCACAGTATGACTTTCCAAGTCTGGATTTTGGTTTGTGCTGACCTTGGCTCTGATTCCTGCCCTACTGTGACCTTCAGCTGAGGGACTCAGGCCACAAATGCTCTGTACACGGTAGGGTGGGGATGTACAATTTCCCTCACATCACTTCAGATACATTTCTTGGCCTTTGAGGAAAATACAAGTTAAACAATTGGACTAAAAATTTTAAGGAAATATCCAAAGAAAAAACAGTAGTAGAAACTGTCTCTACTTGGTCTCCGCAGCTGATCTCTTTGATGCCCATGTGGCACTGCAGTGGTTTCTGTGGCAATAGCTCTGGACATGAAAAGATGGAGGAAAAATAAATATTTCCCTAAGGACATATATAATCCCCAAGGCCATCCAAAGACAGATTATCAGGCACTGTAGCATCATCCTGGCTGTGAGATTTGGCAGAACCAAAACTCAACGATGAGCCTAGTACCATCATTTGTATAAAGAGTTCTCTTGAGGAAGGTCAGAGTTAATAAGCCAATTAGAAGTGGCAGTTTGACCATCCACTCAAGTCCAAGCAGTGTCCAGTGTGGTCAAATACTATGTAGGTTCTGAGTGTAGAGCACTGTACAGCAGCAGGTCTAAGTCCCAGAGTCAAGAGTCCTACCTTCTACTGAGTTATCAGAGACCTTGTCCCACACACATGAACCTAAACTAAACACAAAGTGTGTTTAATCTAAAATTGGGTGACAGGCTCTGGGATGCAGTGCATATTCATTTGATCTGACAACTTTGAAGCAGAAAGGCTCTGACCCAGGGCAGATAGAGATCTACTGGATGAACCTGCAGGAAGATAAGCAAGTGTCCAAGAACTCTCAACCAGAAGGAGGGCAGAGAGAGGACGGAGGGCAGAGTCAAGAGGTCTTCAACTCACCTCAGGTGGAGGGAATGCTCAGAATACCTGGATTTCCACCTCAGTGCTCCCACAAATAACCCAGCTCTTCAGACTTGGTAAGCACCTATGGGTTTCAATGCAAAGGTCACAGCAGCTACTCCCAAAAGTACACGCTTTCTGCTCAAGAGCAGTTCAGGCCAGCTACTCACAGAGGAAGAGGAGTCATGCCACATTGCTTCTTCACATTTTAAAGACTGCTTTAATTTTGGTAAGGATGTCACTCTGCTGACTCCAGTTGACACTGGATATCTGTCTCTGCAGTAACACACGGTAGACGGAGACCTGGCCATAATACTGAAGGGCAAGTTGGTCTCCTTGGTGGACAGGGACATAACTTTCATTCCAGCGTTTGATCTAGTAGTCAACAATCTTTGTGCATCTTCCACTCTTTACTCAGTAGCTACTGGTCCTGGTTCAGGGCTGAAATGTTTATATGGTAGCATCATTCTGCATGTGCCACCATTTGTCACCTCCTTGTGACACTGCACCTGGTTTCACTTGCATTCCACTATGACCAGTGCTCTGTTCTGTGTCTCTATACAGCAGACAATGCCATCAACAGTCCCATAATCTTGGGTCTATTCTTATCCAGGCAACAAGGTCTTGGTGAACTTCCTGGATAATCTTTCCAAGTTTTATCACTTAGAAGTGACCATGATTCTCGAGACTGGTTAGTGTGTGCATTGATTCATCCATTGCTTTCAACAGTTCTTCAGAAATTCTCTGAAATCTCTCAAACTTAAGTTGTAAAGTAAGAATACTTTCATTTTGCTCATTAGTAACTTATTAGTCCTTGGATATATAATAATAGGGGAGAACGACAGCCATGGGTATAGAACCTACTTTCAAGTACATGTCATAGGCACAGACAACTACAGAGCAAAAGGGTAAATGCTGTCTACTGGAGGAAATCAGAACCGGGAGGAGTCTACAAGTGCAAGGCGATGAGGGATGCAGTCGATGGTGAAAACCATCCTGTTGCGCTTTTGTTGACAGGTTAGATTATGATAAAAAGAAATCTTCTCAAGGACATATGCCTGCATGGCAAGGGGACAGGGTATATCATACCATTTCTCAAGGATGCATGCAATTTAAATGGTTACTTGAGAAACTCAGGGGTACTTGGAGATCCTTAATATCCTTCAAGCCTCAAAGTGAAATATTCTGGAAACAAGCACCAGCCTTTCTCTTTGTGGGAATCACCGTTACTTTCCCTTGCTCCTGTACCCTACATGCATCAGGCAGGAGCAGACTTAACCCCAGGTGGACATCAGTCATGACAAAAGCTCTGGCTGCCAGTGTTTGATCTATTATTCCAGGAATCAATATTCACAAAGACACCCCTTTTTACTCTTTCTTTCCCATGGTTTTGATGGTAAAGTTTCAGTCTGAGAGAGAATCCACAAGGCAGACTAAGAATACTACTGGTTCCATTTTCTGGCCTGTCTCATGACTCCATTAATTAAATACTCTCTCTTCCTTTGTAAATTAAATAAATATAAGGTTCAATAACACCTACATGACCCCAATAGTGGGATCTTAGAGTCAGAGGTCCAGTTTTGATTTTTGGAACTGAGTTCTATCTACATCTATGCTGAAGGGAAGCTGGGGCTCAGCAACGCCAGTTATCTCTTGCGCCCTTATTTCTGGGGCACATTCTCTCTTGTTTGTTGTCTTCTGTTCCACTGCCTATTTCCTGCCTTCATGGAGATCCTCTACTTTTCTGCCACCAGAGGAATTTGGGAAGCCACATCAGGCAATGTCACCTTTTTCCTGAAAGCTCTTTAATAAAGACTGACAATCTTTTAGTGGATTCAACTGCTCTATGTTCAGGGACCTTCTCCTTGCACTGACTTTGTTGGTATGCTCTACGTATGCATATAGCATCCACCTGTGGTCTTTCAGATGTCAGAAGCAAAGGGGTAGGACATGGCTCACACACTGTAGCAAGGAGTCTCCTAAAACCAGAAATGACTCATAAATGACCACCTGCAGACATGTCACAGTTTCTGTTAACCAGTTCAGACCTAGACACTGGAAAGAGGAAGTCTGAGGAACTGTTTCCATCACTTGGGAGGATAATTTTCTTAACAGACAACCAATATAGGAGTTCTCAGCTCACTGTGGGTGACACCATTTCTGAACAGAAAGGTCTGGGATCTATAAAAATGGAAGCTGAGAGAGCCAGGGGAAAGCAAGCTGGGAATGAGCATTCCTCTGTGTTTTCTGATTCAGTTCCTGCTCCAGCTCTTGAGTTCCTTCAAAAATAGACCACAATCCAAAAGCTGAAATAAACCCCTTTGTCCCCAAGTAGCTGTTGGTCATTTTGTTACTGCAATGGAAAAGTTAACTAGGACACTATGTCACACCCTACAGAATACTTGTGGTCACAATTTACCCATGCGGTACCATGGGAGAGTATCTGCCCTGAAGGAGTGGAGCATCACATACTAGATAAGCTGAGGAGGCAGGAGCCCTCCCAGTGACACTGGTGAAAGCAACATGGAGTATACTAGTGTCTAGATTTCTCACACTGCCTCCTCGTGATGACAGCTTTGGAAATGTGAATCTATGTTATACAACTCCAAATATAAGAGCATGAAATCTGTTAAGCAGAAAGGCATGCTACAAGATTGTAATTAATCAAAATACCAACATTTGATTATTAATATTTTCCTTGTTCTTGCTTTATCATTTTTGAATTTGTATTAGTTTTATACTCAAAGAGTCATTTAAAATTTCCTTTTAGCAAATATTGAGTTTTTCCCCTCAACTGTCTCAACTGTGACACATATGCCAGCAGTTGGTAGTTTCATACACTGTCTTAGTTAATTTTCAATTGCTGTGGCAAAACACCATGACTAAGGAAACTTATAAAAGAAAATAATTAATTTGGGGTTTACAGTTCCAGAGGGCTAGGGTTCATGGCCATCATGTTGGGGAGCATGGAAGCAGGCAGGCAGGCAGGCAGGCAGGCAGGCACTGTGCTAGAGCAGCAGCTTAGAGCTTACATCTTGATCCACAAACACAAGGTGGGGGGTGGGGGAAGACTAGAAATTATATAAACTTTTGAAACTAGGTCACATACCTCCTCCAACAAGGCCACACCTCCTAATCCTTCCCAAGTAGTTCTACCAACTGAGGATCATGTTTTTAAATTTATGAGTCTATTCTTATTCAAACTACCACATCCAACTCCATGGCCCCCATAGATTCACAACCATATCATACTACAAAATGCATTTAGTCCAACTTCAAAAGTCCCCATAGTCTTGTGCACACTTACACACACACACACATGCACACATACATACACACACAAACACACAAATGAAAGAAAGTAATAAAGAGAAAGCTAGATTAGATAAGCCATGTATATTTGTATTCTAAACTGTATAAATGCATCAAGACATAAACATGAATGAGCAGCACTGCCCTTTTCACTCAGAGCTGTTCTTAAAGGAAGACTTCATTTATTACCAGCCAAAGCAAGCTCCAAAGGGAATATTCCAGATCTGAGTGAGAAAATGAGCAAATGCCTGACATAATCAGCAGATGGATTGACAATCGTCTCACTAGAAGGGTACCTAAAGCCTCCTACCCTAACTGGTCAACTTGAATTGAACTTTTGTCCGTGCCTCAACATGATAAAGTTGAATAAAAAACCAAAAATAAAAGAACTGAGCCTTCACTCTGAGCTATGAATTACTCTCCTACAGGTCCTAAGCAGTGCAGTTTCCCGTATTTTCCTATTTAGCAAGCAAAGATTCCTGTAAGAAAAGTAATACCAAGAAACTTATGTCATATTTGATTCCAATCTGCCTGGAACAACATACAAATAAACAATAATCTAGTTGCTGTCCACTGATAATGTAACAAAACCACTGAGGACTAAGATGTTGAACAATGCACTAGCTAGTCAGCTGCAGAAATGAAATACTCCCACATACTGACTAGAATATAAAATGAATACGGACAATGTAAAAGAAGCAGAGCTGACATGGATGGCCTGGATCTCACCTGATTTATGTGGCTATTTAGAATAATAAACTCATGCTCTACAACTGAGGATGACCTTGAACTCCTCTTCATTATACTTCTACCTGCTGAATGCTGGGATTACGGACATGGGCCACCACCATCCTTTACTTATGCAGTGGTGAGAAATGAACCCAGGGTTTCATGTATGGTAGGCAAGCACTCTACAAATGAAGTGAAATCCTCAGCCCCAGAGATTAATAAAAATTAAACACAACTAAGAACTCCATCCTCAGGCACAGTAGCCTACTTCAGGCGGCTTGTATCTACTATGTGGGTCAGTGCACAAAGGACCTCCTGTCATTCTAGAAAGTTCTGTTGAACAGTATATAGTCACTCATTTCACAGTCAACTTTATTTCCACCTATCAGTAGGTATTTGCACTGAACCCCCGCCCCCACACACAAACAAAGATCACGTAGGAGGAGTATATCAAATCACTCTGTATGATTAGAATGGTCTTCATTTTTTTAAATAGGGAAACAGGAGTTTATACATCTTAATTATCAATACAAGAAATCTATGAACTTGTGGTACTCAGATAATTTCAGAGGGATTCAGATAAAATATAGCAGTTAGAAGAATGATCTGCAAAAATGCAGCAAAGGACCAGAACACATTATGTGTAAGCATCATCAGACTGTCACTCTGGGAGAGCACAGGCCATGGTTAAGAAGAAGTGGTTAAGCATATCAGAAATGCAGACAAGTTAAATCCAGGAGTGCTCCCCAGTCCTCTCATGCCTGCAAGCAGTGTCTGCCCTATCTGTCAAAAACTTCCAACCCAGAAAAATCTAGAAGAGAATCACAGCCTCTCCTGAATGTGTCAGAAAAACAATTCTCCAAAATTCTTGTCAATAAATTTCCAAAGGGAACATCTACTTTATTTACAAATTTTGTTCATTTTTTCTCCAGCAAACTATAAATTCCTGAAGTTTCTACAAGATTAAAACCTCAGATTTACAATTAAAGCCCAGCATAAGTGCCTATGACTGACTAGACTTTCTGTCCCAGGGGATTGCACCTCACACTGCATGAGGCCTGGCATCTGGTATGGGCCCAAAGCCCCCAAAACGCTAAAGGCTCTTGCTTTTCAGAATCACCCCAGAGCAGTCAAAGAGGAGATAAAAATAGGCTCATTCTTAGTAAGTAGGGGAGGCCAGATTTGACAAACAATGAAATATGAAGAGCATTCAGACAACTATATGTCGTGAAAGGAAAATGTCTAGTGCAACAATCACAAGGTGTATGTGTTTGTTTGTGTGTTTGTAAATTTATATAAATGAATTTATACCTAAAACAATAAAAATGCAAATAGACTTAAAATGCTTCTAAAATACATACTCAAAATTAATAGGAATACAAAATTTTCGTTAGGCTAGAATGCATCGAATACACTATATAATTTCAACACTCTTTCCCAATAAGAAACAAGTAATTCCCCTCTTTTCCAAGTAAGAAGCATCATTCAGTAGATTTTGATATCTGAATTGAATGCTCCATAATTTCTATGTGAGGAGTGAAGTGTACTTCAAGATCTTGCGCAGAATTTAAAATGTTCCCCATGTTTGTCATGATGAAAATGTAACAACTCCCAAGTTAGCTCTAAGTGAAGGATGGAGAGCAAGCTCTCCCTATGGAGGAAGGACCCAGTGCTTCCTTCCCTGTGTCCAGGCTTAGCAGGGGAATTGCTGCAGCACAACGATATTCACAGTGGGTATCCAGGAACTGTAGCCAATTAAACGTGAGCAAGATGCCAGTGTCTGCTGAAGCCAGGCTCGTTCATGAACTTGCTGACATTTCAAGTGAGTCCCTGGCCACTCTGAAAGGCAGATCCCCACTGAGAAAGCCAGGAATGGCTTACTTTATGGACTTTTTTCATTGCCATGTAAGACTTTGGGAGATCTTGTCTGTATTTACTTTTTTGTTTCATTTTTAATAGATGGTGATGAAACTAAAACGATGGCTCAGCAGTTAAGAGCATTGGCAGCTTTTCCTTGGAACCTGGGTTCAATTTCCAGCATCCATATGGTGGCCCACAATGGTCTATAACTCTAGTTTCTGGGGATCTGATGCCCTTTTCTGGTTTCCTCAGGTACCAAGCACAGACACCATGGCACATAAACAAGACAGGTGAAAAACACTCACACATATAAAATTTTTTAAAAAGATAAGATGTTAGTGAATATTTCAGGAATTTTCTTTTATGTGTAGGATAGAGGAGAGTTTGAAAGTGGCCTTCTCTGTCTGGCTGAACCTACTGCCCCTGCAGGTGGTGGTGACAAGTGTCTCTCACAAATCCATGTGCATGGACAGCTCAGCTCCCGTTCTGTCCTGAAAACTACATTCTTGTCAAGGATGGTTGCTGCTGGTTTCCTGTGAGCAGTCATTGTTTCAACACTGGCCCACATTCTGATTCATGATGGCCACACACGCCCTGGCCAGGTGGCTGCAGACCCAGGCATGGTAGGAGTGCTGGAAGGCAGGAGTTATCTTTGTAACACATGCTCCCTTTCTGTTCTGTGGGGGACCAGAAAGCAGGGAAGCTACTAGATCCAAACTCTAGGCTTTCCCAAACCCTCTCCAGGAATCTCTTATGGACACAGCCTCCTCTATCCTTCTGCTAGAGTTCAGGCTTTGGACACTACCACTCCAGGGTACTGCTTGTGGCTCTGCCAGCTAATCCCTGTCGAGTCTTAGGACAATGTCTAACTCGATACCTTATCATGGACTATATCTTTGCTGTCATCTCTAGTTGCCATCTCTTGCTGTATCCTCTTTCCTATGTTGGGCAAGTTATTTGTGGTAGCATAGAATTTGTGCCCATGATGCACACTTCTTGGTATGAATGTATCCCCAACATTCATTGTTGCCATGACTAACCCACAAATGTAGCCCAAGTTCACCTGATTTTGTGGTACTTTTTTGGCCTGTCCCAATAACCTAGTACCCCTTCTCTTGTCTGTTTTGTCCTCTGATGACCCCTGGAATAGTGTAGGGTTTCCCTTTGGTCTGCTGTGAGTACATGAACATGACTTCCTTGGGCAGGGGTGGTACAACTTGGGTCTTATCTCTAGGTATGAAATGAATAGTTTTGAAATGATTGAACAAATGCATGGATGAATGAATGAAAGAATTTTACCCATTCTGAGCAATCCCTGAAAATGTACTTTAGTATAGGAAGACTGTGAGCTCAGGGGGTCCTAGACTGTGTTTGTTTCCAAAAGGGCATGAATGGCAGTGGACCAAGGTGGCTGGGGAAGCTTTGGGTATAAGGGTTAAATGAGGGACATATGAGAACTAAGATGATTCATTCTGCAAAGAGAAACAATCATGACAGAAACCCATGCTTTAAATAAAGGCTTACAGAGCACACTGTGTGGACATGTTAGATATAGCACAACAGGGCATTCCATGCATGCTTTCAGATTCCCACTTCCCCACACTACCTAATCATGTTCATGCTCAGTGTCCTACCCCTTCTTTTCTATTATCTTCATCATCATCATCTTCTTCTTCCTGCCCCTCTTTTTAACAGGGTGTCACTGTGTAGCCCAGGCTAGCCTTGAATTTGCCATCTTCCTGCTTCAGCAGAGGGCTGAGATGATAGGCGTGTGCTATCACATGCCTTAGAGAATACGGCACTAAGTTTTCCCCAAAGACCTTTGAGTGAATGAGGTTATTTCAGTGACTTTCCAAAGAGCAAGGGATGCTGCCATTTCAGAAACATCAATGACCTTGTTCATTTCCCCTTTTCTGAGTCCCAGCTGCTGGATGCTTTCTAAAGATTGCTAGACCTTGACACTGTTGGTTATACTGATATCCACTGAACGACTTCTGAGCTACCCCAGTGCTAGGTTAGGCTACAGATAAAGAAACTAAGGCAAAGAAAAGATGACTTTCTGCTGGGCTAGAGGATCTATGCTCTGCATTTCATGTTCTAGCATGTTCTTCACAAAAAGAGTATGTTTTGATCATGATGCCTGCTTTCCTTCTATTACCTGAATCTGATTTTTTTATTCTGTGAACTTTACTATAATCTGTGTTGAAGGTGATGTACAAACACAGCAGAGCTAAGCTCCATCTAAAGAACTCTGAGGTCTACGTAGCATAGACCTCTGTACACTGTTTATTTGGGGTGTGTGTGTGTGTGTGTGTGTGTGTGTGCATGTGTGTATGTGAGTGTGTGTGTGTGTGTAGTTACAGGGGATTAAGATCGATGTTCCCACTTACTCATCCCATCCATCCACACTCCTGAAGAAGAGAAAATGGGAAGAAGATTCAGGGCAGGAAACTCCCAAGGGTAATTGTCAGGCTATGAACTCTCCTATGGCCCTCTACTGAATCCTAGGAGTTATATTGAGGAGGGTTTCCCATAAGGCATGAACACACATCAGAGGGGCAGAGAGGAGACAGGCTGTTTTGCTTTACCTCTTTGACAGGGATGCAGTGAGCCATTTCCTGAGTAATCCACTTCAGCTTATCAGTTACTGATTTGTATATTCATCTGTGTGTGCATGGCTAAAGCAAACTACGAACACTCTAATTCTAGGATTCTCCTATATCTGGCTCAAGTGTAAATGAAGCCTGTCCAACTGGGGCCACTGTAAACAAGCCCACGGCTCCTGTCTGAAGCTGGTGTTCTTGATTTAGACTGGTTACTGAGATTGTTAAGACCCATATAGGTCAGCATCTGCCAGTGTCTGCCATTGAACATGACTCCCATACAGGAAAGGGTCCTTGGCCAGAAGGCTATGGCCCTTCAAAGAGGCTACAATGCTGTGGCTGCCTTTTTATGCACACTAATTGGAGAATTGTAGAAAATGACATTTCAAAAGGAGATAAGTACCTTTAGAATCAGACTTTACATTAGGATAGTGTCCCTCAAAGGTCACCTTACCTCTTAGTTTGATATTTTGTTACTTGTGGCTGCAATCTCACAGCCAGGGTGGGTAGGGAAGTACTCAGCTGAAAATTCGTTCCTTCTCTGGCCCTCAAGTCTCCCTCCCCCCAGGACATGTCATATACTTAACAGAGACACAAGGGACCTAGGAGCCATTCTATAGTGTTGGTAAGATTCATGTATCATTTTAATACATTTTTACTTTACACATTGTACATAATTAAGCACAAAATCACTAAATTCTTCTTAAAACTATTCCATAGTGGCTGTTCTAGATGAATGAGCAAAGTGTTACTTATGAAGTCTAAGAGTTTGGTCAATGGGTTTTTGGACAACTTTCTTGTCCATGGCTAAGAACGTTCTTCTAAGGATCACCTATAAAATGTAAGTATTGGAAATGATAACAAGAAAATTTCTAAAAATTTCCATGTGGTAGCTGAAGTCACTGGAAGCCACTTGCTAACATCATGATTGATGATGAGTGTTACATGAATAACAATCAGGAACTCAGCTCAGTTCTCATTCAGGTGAGATGCTACTGCACAAACTGACCGAGGCTTTCAGGAACATCAACACACTGCAAGAGTCGTGAGTTACTCTAAGCTGCGGCACAACCAAAAGAGGATGTTTATGCTGCTCTGTTTGAGAAAGCTCTCCCAGCAAACTTCTACAAGGAAGCAACTGACTAAGAGGCATCAATGAAAAGACTGAGAGAAAGGGCTATCATGATGGTGTATTTATTTATTTTGTGTGTAGAGAACAAATTGCCAGTGGCTGTTCAAATTTTAGTCTCTTTAAAGAAGACACCAAATCTTTAGTTTTGAAGTTCCATTATCAGAAACAAACCATTTTAAGAAATCAGTCAAGTTTAGATTTCCCAGCAGAGGTCAAGCCAAAAAGGACTTATTTGCAAAGACAAACATAGAAAATGTGTGTATAACTTTAAGATGATCCCAAACCAGGCAATAGTATCTGTTTTTCTGGATGGTACAGCTTCCTGGCAGGAAGGGAAAAAAAGGGCGCTGGTCAAAACTATGCTGTCTGGAAGATGTGAGTGCAGTTCCTTCCCTGAGGGTGCTGATGAGGACCAGCCATCTCCCAAGATGAAATGAGACAAAGAGAACTGTGGCCTGGAGAAACAGCAGGTCTGCCTGAAAGTTTAGGTGACCGAAGACATCAAGCCCAACCATAAAAGATGTAAGCCCATGTCATCTGACTACACTGTCAGAGAATGTTCTGGTCTCATGTCTCAAGACACTAAGCAGTCAGAATGCACAAGCAGCTTCTTGTTTACAGGCGGCTGCAACTGGAGACACACCAGGCTTTGCAAAGAGCTTCTCATCAAGGGAGTCAAGAAGGTTGCCACATCCTGATGTGCTGACCAAGATCCAAGTGCAGTTGGTCACATTCTGACCGTGAGGGAAATGTGGGTTGAAGCCGTGACAAAAGATGCCCGAGCAAACTGTGCCGGGTTGCTGCTCCTAAGGCTGCTGCTTTGATGTGCTAAAGCTATGTGTCCGCCAGGCACTGATTCAAGCGCTGCTAGACTGCCAGACAAGAGGAGACCCTCCAGCTGCCTACAGTTAGCTCAGGAAGACAGCGGCAAGGCAAGAGTCCTGCGTGCGACAGGAGGGCTAGTTCAGGAAGTCACTGAACATGAGCAGCTGGTCTATGGCACTAGGGCCCTGGACAGGGAGCCTGAAAAAGATGACATGGGTGTCAAAGAGAAGGTTGCACTCAGGTCACCCCTGAACTATAGACATGGGGCGAGGGCACGGAATGGCCGGGAGGGGGCAGCATCTTCACAGCCACACACAGGATACACCAGCAGGAAAGAAAGGTCAGTTAAGCAAAGGCTATCATTTGAGGGGCAGTGGCTACCATCACACTGTGCTGTCAGGTTTGACCTTTTATCCCTACAGACACCACCAAGTCCACCCTGCCTGGAGTGGAGAGGTTTCAATGCTCTTTTCACATTTTCACTGGCTCCTTCTATAGTCTGCTAGGAACTGAGTTTCGTACGCTTGTTACAAAGGAGAACAGCCTCAGTCTGCTGGTGCTGGCACTGGGCTCACAGTTCTGCCAGATTTATTCTTACAGCACAGAGGAGAGGAGAGGGAGATATGGCTGCTGTGTGAGCTCACACATGTGCACGTGCGTGTATGTGCCAACACCACACAGAACCTGAGCTGAACCATCAGTGGCCTGAGCAGTGTTTATAACGAGGATTACAAGTTTATGGAACAGGCTGTTACCAGGACCTTGGCATCCATTTTTGAAAATGTTACACACCAATTTTCTGAAAGTTTGAGTTATTCAAACACTTTTCCTGAAGACAAGAGATTCTGGATAGAAAGGTTATGATAGGAAAGGACCAGAGACTATCCAACCGAATCAGAAACAAATACTACAGACAACTCACTGGCAAGCAGCACACTACTTTCTGTGAACTAACAACAAAGAGATTTTGAAGCAGAGTTAGTATCATTAATGCTTACTTGAGCTCTTGTGAACTGGTGGCCAGCATACTTCGAATGCTTTTGTCCGCCAGAGGGCAGCCAGACAGACTGTAAGACAGGCCAGGAGACAAAGTGAGTGAAGCCCTAGGCAGCAGCAGCACCCGAACAACACAACACAAAGTTGAAAATAAAAAAGTTCAATGCAGAAGAGCAATGGGCCAAGTGCTGTACACTGATTAACTATGAATGTCATCAGGCATATGTTTAAGAAAGCATTTCTGTTAATAATCATTTTTTAAACCACAACATAATACATGTTCTCTTTGGTTTAAATTTTTGAGAAGAATTTTGAAAGTTTGGTAGTCTAACAGTCATTGTGTGACTTAGTATGTTTTAGAAGGACAACATACAGCACTCAGAGGGTTGACACAGAATTCAACATTTGTACTTTGACAGCATTGTTGAGGTAAGCTGAAAACAATAAATTGAAAAGACAGAATCCACCATGAGAAAAATGAAGTCACACCTTCTGTGTGAGGCGTAATTACCAGTCACATGACCACTCCCATCACACCCTGGAGTTGGACATCTGCCATCAAACAAAAACAAAGACAGCCAGAATAGTAAGTATGTTTTAAAAAAAAAAAGCTTTAAAAAATTTCATTGTTTCCAGTTTAGCTGCAATGTCTGCAAGGGGAGTTAAGCACCCTGGAGAAAGCTGCAAAATGCACAGGGTTAAATGAAATGACGCCTTTACACGGTAGAGCATCATTGAGAACAAGCAGGTGCAAGGCAGCCTCTGGCTCTGCTCAACTGGCAGCTGGAGATTCCTGGGCCGCGAATGTGCATGCTCACACGGCAAGGCATATACATGTCTGTGCTTTAAAAGTAAGCCAGAGAAAGGAGAGGTAAGAGCCAGCATGTCACCTTATCATATGCTTACGTTATTAAGTCCTTTTTGCTTTCCTTGCACTGGGGGTACTTGGGTTTGGGGCTTGGGATGGTCACTTCCCCTGGATACCTTCTTTCTTCGAGGGCCTCCTGGAATGGGTCCAAGTCTTCTGGCTGTAGACAGAACACAGCTTCAGAGCCACACACAGCAACAACACTCACTAGATGAAGGTTCACGGGCTACAGGGTTTCCCTGTCTGTTCTTTTGACTCGCTTATATTTAAAATCCAAATATATCTTTGCTGTGATAAGGGGCCCTTCTGAAAACACAAGCTGAACTGTCCACAGGCTGCTAAAACTTTACAGGGATCTTTCTGAGAACCAGTGGATGTTCTAGAAGTCAGAGAAATCATGTCACCTGCTCTTTTCTGTATCTAGTGTCCAGGGGAGAGCTGTATGTGCGTGGCTAGTATAGGGGAAACCTTTTGTTAAGAGGGACCTCTTAATCTAATGCTCTGCCTGAAAACATTGTAGAGTAGACTTATTTCCAGTCACTGGTCAGTGTTTCACCTACATGAACTTTTATATGTCAAGGCAATGGAAGACCAATTATGTTAATGTTGTAATTTAAATTATTTTTTAAAAATAAAGTAGCTACTTTTGATGAGTCTACATACAGTAACCTAGATTTTTCTAGAAAGGACAATGTTCAGCATACATGTTTCCTAAGTCCATGCTACAAGCTGAAAGGCAAGTTTACTTCTGAGATAGTCTATGATGAAGAGGTTTTGGTCACTGGAGGAAGGCTTAATTTTAATTAAAATAAATTCATGGATTCAACTACCATTTCTTTCTTGATTGTCATGGTTTAACTGTGGGAAAAAAGAATGCTTAAATTTACCTTGCTACTCAAATATAATTCAGTTTAAAGATTGAAGGTAATGAGCTCCCAAGGTCCAAATGAGGAGTAGGAGGGAGAACATGAGCAAGGAAGTCAGG
>LOEQ01001831.1:162854-208120 GCA_001685075.1 Bramus lutescens
GCAGTCCTCCCTGCCTGCAAAGCCTGACTAGGGTTGGTGGTCATGTGAGGTCTGCTCACCCCTGTCACTATTCCCCATCACAGTGTTCAGTTTCTGCATGCCCTTGTTGTACCTGTCCATGCTTGGTGTCTTATCAAAGTGGAAAAGTCAGCATTTAGCTCATGTACTGGGGGATAGGGTTTGACGGGGGTGATAGGAGATCCCTTTTTTGAGGAGTCCCTGTCTCAGAGGAGAATGTGCCCTCACTTTGAAGTATGCAGTTTTGCTAGTCTTTCTACTGTCCTATTGCACTGCAAGAATGGTACATATTTCTCTTTACCTTACAGTGTGCCTTTCTTTCTCTTTATGCTAAGTATTTCTATTATAAAGTCTTTCCTGGAGAGAGCAAACATCTTCCAGGCTTGACTCTGTGGCAGAGTTCAAGTTGCTGTTTCTGTATCCTGCTTAGTGGGGTCCATACCTGTAGTGGTATCTGCTTCTTCAGTCTGCAGGCTGCCTCTACGGACTCTGCCTCAAACCATTTCTCCACTTTAGTTTGTAGTGCTGCCCCTCACTACTTTCCCTCAGTCTTTCTCTGGAGCGTCTATAGAATCTTTCAAACAGGAGGTCCAGTGACCTCTATAGCCCTTCTTCCAAGGCCCCCGTTGAACCTCAGCCATGGACATCACCCCTGGAGCCTTTTGAGAAATGCTCTTTTAAATGGTTTACAGATCCCCCCATTTCTTCCTTTACCTCGTCTTTCCACACAAGCCTATGTTTGGGCTCATTTCTCTCCTAGTTCATGCTTTTCCCTGGCAACTCATTCTTTTTAGTACTAGTAGTGCACACAGGGTACCACCCAGTAAGCCTCCTTCAGATACCCTCCCACACTACTGTAAATCGGTCTTGTGTGTGGCGATAGCAACTCTGGCTCAGCTGGGGTCTCTACTAGCAGAATTGCCCTCTGCCGACCACTTAGTATGCTACAGCAGAAAAGCTGTCACTGAATTCACTTGGGTGGAAATGGGCAGGAAGGCTGGTCCAGAAAAACAAATGATGCTAACCATTGTGAAGTACTTCATTTATATATTATTTACCTTTATAGTCTGTGGTGTTATAAAGAACTACTCATGAGAAAGTAGTTAGGGTTCCTCTGTACCCCCGTGACATGGGTACCCTTTGTGAGAAAGGGTCTCATATCGACCAGGCTGGTGTCAAACTCCACCCTCCTGCTCCTTCCAAGTTCTGGGATTACAATCACGCACCATGCCTGGCTTTAGAAATGCTTTTTTGTAGACACCTAGTTTTAAGACCAGGTCAGACCTGAGTCCTACTTTCTGTCTGCTAAGACAGGCCCACATGTGGTTAGCCAGAGCAGGCCCATTCAGGTTCCAGCTCAACAGAGCACAACCCATACTTGAACCACATCTAGACATTTCCCGTGAAAATACAGAGTCAAGAAGAATTCTTATCCATTGAAAAGGATGAATCTGGAAGGTTAAAAAAAAACCTATGCCCTGGAAAAATCCCACAAATTTCCTCCTAAAGCATGAGTTCTCAGCCCTGGTGCCTCCTCTTGTACTGAGAATCTGCAACATGCCTGATGCCAGGAAGCAGGTTAGAGCTGAAATAGAAACACCAGGCCCAGGGCTTGCATTGGTGATGGGTTTGAGAGTTGGCATGGGTTTACAGCTGAGTTCAGGCCCATTAACACTTTGCTCAGGTGAACTTTAAAGTACTGAGCATCACCTATTGCCAGCCAGTATGCTTCCCTTGAAAGAGAAAGAAGATGGAATCAGATTCCCATGTTCTTGATCTGGTAAACAGGGCAGTGCTCCCTGGGAGGGTTATGGTATTGAATGGGCCAGTGCTTGCATTTGCCAGCCAAGCACCCACCACAGTGCTCACATGTGGAAGCCGCTGTCATCAACCATGCGTCTCCCTGTCATGTAACACACGGGATTGTAGACACACCTAGATTTGTTTATTTTTACAACTTTTTCATAATTGTTCTCAAGACAGTTACAGGAATCTTACACATGTCATTTTAGTAGGCATCTGAGGACCTGGAGTCACAAGACCATCTGAACATATTTCAGCAGAGAGTGCTTTAGCTTTCCCTGCTTCTAATGTTGAGCTGATACAAGAGCTGCCTGCCCTCTGATTTGTTTGCTTCTCAGGCATTCCAAAGGTGCTCATGGTAGCAGCTTGGTCCTCCAAATGCCTTTAACTATTGAGCTGGGATTCTAGCTACACCTCCTAGCTACCTTCCCCACTGGAAGCTGAAGGAGACACTGCGTGCTCTAGGTTCGTACCAGGCGTCTATCACCTTCCTCATTTGTGAAGCTGGAGTCTGTGCTTTGGACAACTGATTCTCCTTGATTTTACACAGTTGGTATATTTCTTGCCAAGAGAAAGGTAAACAAAAAGGCCATATATCATTTTAGGTATAAAAGGAACACTGTTTCGCAGATTCATTTTCATAGCTTCATAGCCTTGGAAGCTATCTTCTAGAAAGAATATGTAAAAGAAAACCCCACCAGATTCAAACCTGTTCATTTGACATCTTTAGAATGCAAATGCCAGGGCGCCTGTGCTAGGAAACAGGCCACAGTGAATGCACACACCTGCTGTACATGCCGATTGGCTAATACGCAGTAGTTCAGGAATTTGGGCAGGAATCCTGAGGGTTTCTGGGGATTTCTAAGAGCAGTATGAGAGGGTTAGAGGCTGACTAGTTTAGTTCTGTAATGTGTAAGACCAAGTAGAGGATTCCCTGCCTAGGATAACGGAACAAGTAGAACTGAGGACCAGAGCCCAGGCTGGCCTGGGAGCCTACTCCGGGGACACAACTGCAGGGTGAGCTGGTACCCAGAATATCCAGAGGATGTACGGGGACGCTTCCTGAGGTACCCTCCAGGCTGAGAAAGGGTTTGGTCAGTGACAGCTTCACTGAGGTGTCATGAAGATGAGGTTGGGGGATGATTGACAGAGCCAGAGTGCTTGCACGCCCCGGGGAGCGGCGAGACACGACTTACTTTCTGGAGGGACCCTATCTTTGTGCGGGCATCCAGACAGACTGCGGTGATGCGGGTAAAGCCCAGTTACGTGGCCGGTTCCATCACACCCGGGGGTTGGACACTTGCTTTCTCTCTTTTCTGTTCTTGAGGGATCTAAAAGCGACAACAGGTGTCAAGAAAATGAATGTTTACCAACTGCAGATTCGTGCGGTTATCCAGCAACCTGAAGAGACCTTTGCTAAAGAGAGAAATTAGGCAGGTGTCAGGGCAGGCTGGAACATCAGGCCTGTGCTTCATAACTCTAGGTGTGGGTGGTATTTCCAACCTTGTACAGTGTAATCAGGAATAAAATTATTTTGTTTTTTTTTTGTCCAAAAGTTTAAAAGAAAAAAAGCACCGACTTCTAATCTTAACTCTTGATTAATTGGTTTCCCGTGTGTTACATGATAAGCTGTGTTGCTCAAAGAAATCAATGTAAATAAGGATGAAACAGTGACCTTCTTAGAGAACAAAGCTTCATATTATTTTCGTTCAGCAATTTCTCCATATACTTCAGCCAGAGTGAGGTGCTGCTCAGAAACCCTTCACCCGATTCCCTCTTTTACGTGCTCTGGTCTCACACACCATAAACTGCAGAATTTGCCTGCAGACTTTTCCCTCTGAGGTAAGCAACACTGTTTCTTAGCATAGCAATTCAGCGCTTTTTTTTGGAAAATCGACTGAACTCTCAGAAGGCACTGTAAGCAAATGACAGAAAGGGTGGCGATCCCACCTGGCAGGGTGATGGGCAATCAAAAAACGCTTCAGAAGCCGCTGGAGCAACCATTTGTTTTGATCTCTTCGTCTGTGCTTGGAACCAGAGGAAGGCTCGTGTAATGCTGTGCATGCATACACAAAGTAGGAGGTCAGGCTGATCTAGAGCGCTGCCAGCTCCTCTGCAGCTCCAGCCAAGAGCCAATCAGAGCAGACGTTTGGTCCAGGATTGAATGCTGGATGCCAGAGATGTAACGATATCCTGATAGAGTTTTTTTTTTTAACACCCAGATCAATCACAGTTCACCCCTCATGCATCACAACAGTTCTAGAAAGTGTTTCTGAAGGCCAGCTCAGGCTGAATTCTAAATCATAGATTGTGACACACCGTGTTGTGGAACACGTATTTGAAAAACAGTTGCTCGGGTCACCAATAAATAGTAGCTATTAGGGTTGGTTCAGCGAATGCTAGAGTTAAGTTTACACAAGTTTAATTCTTTTATATGAATAACTTATTAATTGGACCAATCATACTAGAAAATAATGCTCTACTTCTGGTTAATATTCATTTATATCAAGAAAAAATATCTTGAGTTTGAATTTTATTTGTTTAGGTCTTTGAGATAGAATGTCACCCTGTAATCCAAATTGGCCTGGAACTCAACTATGTAGTTCAATTTGGCTTTAAACTCAAGGTACTTCTCCTGCCTTAGTCTCTTAAATACTGGGATTGCAATCATGAACCACTATACGTGGCTTGATTTTGAAGTTTTTGAACTCTTACTGGCCTTATTGTGTCCCTTACAAGCATGATAGATAAACAACTCCCGGGATCTTCCAAACGCTCTCCTGTTGATGCGAAGGGCATCACCCTTTCCTTTTCTGCAAACACAGCATCTACATAATGTTCCTGTCAGGTGCTAGAACCACCCCAGTCAGCACTGGTGTGGAACGAAATGCTGGGCATTGCCAACTGCTGTCCTGTCCCTACACTGGCCTCATGGCCTCTGCCAACATACTCAAGAGTAAATCCTGGCATTTTGTTTCTCTAGATACAAAGTAAAGCCTAGCATTTTGTTGCCCTTTGAGTAATTTCATTATACTGAGAAAAGTTAATCCATGTCATTATAAAATAATGTAACAATTTCAAAGGATAGCAGAGACAATTTAAAATAATCAATTTAAGAGATTTTTAACTAGATAGTAATGACTTTTACAGGATTAAAATATTACAACTGTTACTATTCCCTTTCATCATAAAGTAACTGCTTCATTAGGACCCTAATATCTGTCACAAATAACATGGTTTCACAGATTTTGAAGCAGTTTTGAAATTAAGTGACCTTTATGCTTTAAAAAAAATGGCCCAGACCTCTCCTGAGGTACGGAGGCTAGAAGAGCGTGGTGCGTCCTCAATGTGTGGCTGAGATGGGGCCTGCCATTGCCTTCGCTGTCTCTTTCCCTTGATTCCTTGTCTCTTGCAATCCAAGTTCAAACAAACAAACAGGAAACAACAAACAAACACTGAGTGCGGGCACCCTAACCAGAAACCTTACAATGACTTAACAGAAGAAAAAAAGTGTGCTCACTTCAGTTTATTCCCCTTCTGCCCTGGAGGGTGTGTGTGTGTGTGTGTGTGTGTGTAAGGCAAAAGAGTTAGCCTTTGAAGTGTTGCTCATTAGTACCTTAATGAAGTCCTTTCAGTTAAGATGTATGGAAGGAAGAGAGAAGCCACAGCCCAGCGACTTGATGTGATGAGCAGCTTCAGGCATGTTGGTGAGATATGGTCCCATAACTTGAGTTTTTTTTTGTTTGTTTTTGGTTTTGTTTTTTGTTTTTTTCTTTTTAGAGGGGCCTTTAATCTCTTTGCTCCATTTTTTGGTGTGTGTGTGTGTGTGTGTGTGTGTGTGTTAGTTTGGCTCTGAATGCAACTATAGTTATAGTCAAGAAAACATGAAAAATGTTGTTGGAAAATGCTGAGAACTTTAGTCAAAAGTAAAGTTGGGAACCAAGAGAAGTGATGACCAATGCCTTCTACTTCATGAGAAAATTCAGGCTCCCAACCTTAGCATTCACTTCCCCTTCCTCATGTAGGGGAAAAAGCAGTCAGGGCAAATTCCATGTTTTTGCATAAAAGCAATATAATAAAAAAACAAAGAGACGTGTGTTTGGTGGATTATACAAACCAAAGAAGCCACGGTGATGCAGAGACTCTCATGTGTAATTTGCCTCTACACATGGTCACTCACTGTACTTCTCAAGACCAGAGTTCATCCTGGGACTACTACTTAGAATTCTAAAGCATGAGCCTAAAATATATCTGAACAACAGAAGTCATGTGGGAAGGCATGAATTTTCTAAAATTGTTTGATTTTTATCATTCTCAATATCCAATTAAATATCTCTTAATTGGGGCCGGATGGTGGTGGCGCACACCTTTAATCCCAGCACTTGGGAGGCAGAGGCAAGTGCATCTCTGTGAGTTCATGACCAGGCTGGTCTACAAGAGCTAAAGAGCTAGTTCTAGGACAGCTGGGGCTGTTGCACAGAGAAACCGTGTCTTGAAAAACCAAAAGAGAAAAAATAAACAAAAACCTCTTAATTGTTATCAGTTTATCACATCTTATTCAAATGGTAGCTCCATCATTTAAACACATGTGCCATGTTCCATAGTGTTTCAAGGAAAGCCCGAAGCTCGAAGGCACCAGAATAATCTATTTCCTCTAGAAAGAAATGTCTTCTTGTATACACTCCTCTGGTGGTCTGTGCTTGCCTTTGTAACTGAATGGAAAGCCCATATCCATCCAGGCACTAGTCAACCAGTAACTCGCAGAGCTCTGGCTAAGGCTTCTGCCAGCTTGGACTTGGTCATAGCCATGCCCAACTGTCCATGGAGCTATGAGCACACACCTGTGCCATGATAGGGAAGATAGAGTTTTACTGATTGTTCAGCAACTGATTTTCAAACTGAATTCCTGAATCTCATGATCAGATTCATAGTGAGGAAACTGTATATTCATAATGTCCAGAACAAAATGAAAAGCAGAAAAAGGAACATTTTTTGGTGATAATACAGAAAGTATTTAAGGAATTAGCAATTTCATTTTTGAGATAGTTTCTTTCATAGTTCCGAGTCTTGTGAGGGCTCAACCATACTAAAATGTTTTACTCTGTGAAGCTGAGTCAAGACTTGCACCAACTGCAGATGGATACAGACGCTGCCATGGACACAAAGTCACCCCATCAAGTAAGCTAAGTTATGTATGTAGGCAAATATGTGCTCCCTGATCTCATAAGATAAAATTAAACAATCATGGGATAGTTTTGAGAATTTTTAAAAAAAACAATTGTATTTGAAAACAAAGAGGCACGACTGTTTCCACAAGTTAATGGGACTAGTAAGGGAAGTAAGCATTCTGGGGAAATTGCTGTTGGTTTCAGCCATGACCACTCCCTGCCTTGCATGGCAACTAGTTTTCTGAGTGAACTGTCATAGAAAATTCACGTGCAGCCATTGTGCTCATCCTAGGTCATTGGTCATGGTGTTGCTGTTCAGTTCCTTCTGGGCATTTCCTGTGGGGCCAGTTCCATCAATAACTGCCGCTAAGCGATAATTTTATAAGTCATGAAGCCATCTACTCAATCCAATTTATGAATATAGTGCCTCATCTCTGATTGACGGATGGTTGCCTAAACCCTGGCCCCTGTTCAGCATAGATCATGGTTCCTCTGTAAGAGCATAGCCTAGCCCTAATGGTCTCTCTCCTAGGGGCTTCTGTCTTCTCTTCCATATGCTCTAAAGACATGCACTTAGTTGTTTTATGTATTTCTCAGACAAATATTTTATTTGTTCTATAGACAAAGTGTCACAGATACAGTTCTAGAATATACTCTAAAATGTGCATTAGACGTAAAATTGGTAGTGATTTAAAGTGCAACAGACTATCATCAGCATTTCTCACTTAGCTCACATTTGCCTGAAGCGACTTACGGTAGGTAGAAATATTACCTTTACCATAGTATGGCTTTTTGACATGGCTGTCACTGGATTTGGATTTTCTGTCTTCACCAGCCAGCTGTCTTGGAGACTGGTCCTCATAGGATCTCAGGTTATCCCTTCTCCCAGCGTCCATGGCCATCTTCTCCCTCATGGCCTTGGCTCTCTCTGTCTCCAAGGCAATGGCTTTCTCTAGCAGAGTCAGGTTGCCCTTGGTCATGTCAAATACCTCCTCAGACCTGTCTGAGTTCACTGAGGTGGTGTCATCATCCCTCTCATGACACCCATCCTCCTTGGCACAGCTGGAGAACGTTCTAGACCTGGGGCTGAGCTGCTCCTCCAGCCGCATAAGGTTCATCATATCTGAGTAGCTCCTGTCTGGTGTCCTCCCAGGGAAGTCGTCCTCTTGCCGGACATGTTGGCGCACACTCATGTTGGGTGGCTGACTCCTGTCCTGTGGGTTGGTCTCGCTGAGTTTCCTGGCCAGGTCAAAGCACTGGTTCCTCAGACACTCCAGACTACTTAGACACACCTCCTCATCACTTTCCTCCACCATCTTCTCCATGAGCCCATTGTTCATGGGCTTCCCTAGCATGACATAGTTCATATTTCTACTGTCTTGTTGGGACATTCCTTCGGCATAACTTCTGTCACCGATGTTCTCTGATAGCACAACACCATGTCCTTGTGCTAGCAGCTTAAGGGAGTCCACTGTTTCTCTGACGACATCACTGTCTAAATCTAGGCTGAGTTCGCTTTTCCGACCGAGGTTTTCATTTTTGTCGCTATCGTCCTCCAAGCTATTGGAGGTGTTGCTGTTCATCTCTGACTCAGTCCTGGCTCGGTATGCTGCATCCTCAGCAATTTTGCCAAGATTTAATAGTGACTTGGCCACCAGTTCATCATAGTTATCATACTCATCATTGTTGTTATCATCCTTTTCTGTGTCCTGCATTATTCGAGTACAACCCATTTGATGGTCTTCTGCAAAGGAATAGAGAAGACGAAAAGGAAAAGAGAAACGTGGCTAGACTCTGATTATTATTGCTACAGGGTAGACAGCAAGCTCACAGCAGGTCCAATCCTGCTTGCCCTAGGAGGGATCCTTATAAGACATCTGCTGCTGGGCAGAAAATATAAACATAAAGCAACTGAATCATGATAAAGACCAGGAGGCCACTTAAGATAGTCCCAGAGTGCTATAAACTCCTTCAGTTAATCTTAAAGTTAGCCATTACATGCAATAAATATAATGTAAAAATAAACATTTTTGATTTTTTAATATTCTAATCTACCATCTTCATTGGCTGTATTCACAGCCAACAGTTGGCTACCAATTACATCTCTCAAAAACACCGAGCTTTCTAAGAGTTCGTGAGCTTTTCTACTTGCTTACACTTAGTGGTTCTCTGTAACCTTTAAGTGGTTTGTTTCCCACCATATTTCAGTGACATAGAGCACAGCCTCAGACTTCTGAAGTCACACAGACGGACACCCTGTTAGGAAGTGGTCATGAGAACACTGAATTGAGTAGTATGAACGCGATAGCTTCTAGCCAATGTATTGAGACCCACAATGAAGTGGTAGGAGCTCCACATGAATGTTAGGGAGGAAGAGGACAGAGGCCTCCTATATGGACAAGTTAGGTATGCACAGTGACCACATGTCACTGGATCAGATGGCCCTAGTTAACTGTGACTCTCACAATCTATTATTTAATTTGACCTATGGTGATAATATATTCACCCATCTCATCAGCTTGAAGAAACTTGAATAAGATGTACTCAACCTCAAATATACTTAGAGAAAATCTTTTCTAAAGTTCATGTTAAGCATGACGTAAACCCCTCTATTTCATCAGAAATCCATTTGCCTTTCACTTAGAGAGCTGTTTGGATTTGAGTCTCTATTCACAAATCTACACAACTGCTGTCATCTGCATTGTGAGACATAGATAATAATAAATGAGCTTTCAAATGTGTCCCCCTTTGGTTGGATGGTTAATGGATGCCATTTCACATCTGTCCTGTGTTTTCATGATTCAAATGCCAGAGAACTTTCAGACTTTGATATGATTTGGAGGGATGAGGCATATCAACTAGCTGCAAACACCAGCTGACTAAAGCTGAGCTACTGAACCTCTACTGCTTTCGGTAAGGATTTTATGCAGAAAAGGTTCATGTTAGCAAAAAGAGATTTGGAGCTCAATATAGCAATAACTGAAAATAACATCCCACCTGGAGTCAACAGATACTTAGGCTCTGACCCACTCTCTAAACATCAGTGTATGTTAGAGGACAGCAGTTGCTGCATGAACTAGATTCCGTCTCTCTCTGGACTCTAACCTCTTCATTTCACCACACTCTGCCTGAGCCATTTCCCTTATTAGAAGTATAAAACTGTCATCAAAGAGCAGCAGAAAGAAAGAACCTAGAACTAGCAAACATAACCACAAATGTGGCAAAGCTAATCACAGATGCACACCTTGCTGCTGGCTGGCAGCTCTGGAGAGCTAAGTACATCTTGTCCTCATGACTCTGGAAATGTGATTTTTATATTTCCCTTCTGATTTATACACTTTGTTATGTTCATGGGCTAGAACTAGATCATCCTTGGGAATGACAAAGCTATTCTACCCATACACAGCAATTGTGATAGTTTGGGTAATTGTCACCATTACCTATAGAGTATCAACCAGATGAATTTGTAAGCCACGGCTTGGACGTGGAAAATATGTGCCATGAGTTGAAACACTAAAACCATAAAAGTTATACTTTATGTGTGTGAGTGTTTGACTACATTTTGACACATGTGCCACAGTGTATGTGTGAAGGTTGAAGACAGTTTGAGGAATTCCTTTCCTTCATCCACATGGAAATTCAGCTGGTAAAGTGCTTACCATGCAAATACAAGAATCTGAATGTGATTCCCAGCCCCACATAAAAGTTCAGTATGGTGGCATGTGCCTGTAATCCCAGCACCTTAGAATATGGAGACAGGAGGATCCTTGGGGCTTTCTGGCCAGCCAGCCTTCCCTAATCAGTGACCCCCAAATTCAACGACAGACCATGTCTTAAAAAATAAGATGGAAAGTCGTAGAGGAAGATACCTTATGTTGTTGTCCTCTGGTTGCCATATGTTCATGCAATGTTCATGTATACCTGCACATACATGTGCACCCACACAGACAGACAGACAGACAGACACACACACACAAAAGGGAGTCACTGAATGTAATAACCAGGGCAAAAAAGAAAAAATCCTGCCTAATCCCTGTTTCTGTAACTAAACTCAAAAATGAAGTCTGCTTTGGAAAAGGACAGGGCTCTCACAAGTCTTTCCTAGCAAATGTGGCAGATGTAATGCTGTCGAGTCTCCATTTACACATCTCAGGATGGTCCTCAGTTGTCTGTTGTTTGTTTTGCCTGTCCTGCTTTCCACATGACATGGCTAAGGAGTGCCTCTTATGACCAATCTGTCACCTTTTCCCAAGAAGATGAAAAAAGACAGTATCCCAGCCTTGCAGACCCATGAAACTGAGGAATTGAAGACAGGGTACTCTGCCTGAGTACCAGAAAAGTGCCAGGCATTCTCCAGCGTATGTGGCAGGCCTGCTCCTCACAGGGACGTGTGCTGGGGGAACACTGTGGATGCTCTGGTGGCCTTAAGAGGCAGATTTGAAATAGGAAGTTATGCAACTGGCCCCATCATTCTCTTGCCACTTAGTGATTGTGTGAGGGCAGTGACCTTTCAAGAGCTGTAATGAGCTCATCTGTAAGGCCGGGATAATTATCTGCCTGGCCGCTCCTGGCAAGTTCCTACAAGCCCCAGGGTGAGGCACACAGACTATGTGTATTTCAAATGCCTGGCACTGGTGGTATTGTTTTCCAGAACCTTCTCTCCCAGAGCAGATGCCTGGAGAAACTCGCCTCTTCAGGGATGGCGTCTGGACACAGGCAGCAGAGAATGCATGTGAAGACAAAGCCTGCTGTGGTTGGTTTTTCCCTTTTCTTAAGTTACTAATGCTCGGTGTCATCAGAGGCCTCATGAGTGAGAGAAGCGGATGTGGAAATGGTTGGAAGATGATATTGAGGCCAAAATCCTTCCAGGTTAATAGAATTCCAGTGTTTAAGGCATCACCTAAAGTAAACTCTTAATTATATGAGCTAATGGAGGGAAACAGGCTCCATGTTATCAGCAAACAGGTTCTGAACACATGCTCTGTCTCAGCCTTGCCTGTCATGGTGAGCATTTAGAATTCAGTGTCTGGTTTTCCATATTTAGACAATTTACTACTTAGTTGTGTTTCTGCTGAGACTAGCATCTAAAAGACCCCATCATAGCTAAGCTATGGGCTTTGGCAAATGGTCTAGAATTTTCTATAACAGTCAGGGACTAGAAATGTGGTACAAACATTCTGGCTCATAAAACTTTCAGAAGTCAATATTACTTGTTTCTATCTAGTGATTAATGTTCTCTCAAAGAAGAGGGATGTATTTGTGATGATCAAAACATTTTCCAGAAAATAAATGCACATGTTTGTGTCCTAAGTAAACAGTAGGAACATGCATACCAATGTGTGTGGAGAGGATGTAATGCTGCATTCCCTCTGTATACTGTGCTTGGGATTTGTCATTGCACAGAGCCTGCAGTGCTAAGCTGAGACCAGGCACCGCTTCTCGACCTCTCCAGCCCCAGGTATTCCCTGCTGAATTCCAGAGTCTTCATGTGAGACTGGAAATCAGAGAAGTTTGGGTTGATCCACTCCTAACTGATGGAGATGAGCCTACAGGTAGAGGTGCTTTTGTGGCTGAGTCCAGGAGCTCTGCCCACGTGATCACCAGCCAGCTACCAGCTTTGCTGCTAACTGCTGTGATGTGAGATTTTGAGCCCTGTGAAGGCTTTATAAATGTGGCTGCAACTCCCCTCTTCTAAGTCTGACCACTAGCAAGATTTCAGACCATACAGAATCACATAGTTGGGAGGTTTTCCTAGAATTACTAGAACCTCATACACTGGTTTTGTGATAATTTGTCTCTAAAACACATGTCTGAGGTACAACTTTTTCAATATTTGGTACTGATAAAGCCACATGAATACACATTATAGACACCCATATCACATCTTATGGACAATAAAGAACAGGGTGTGTGTGTGTGTGTGTGTGTGTGTGTGTGTGTCTAGCCAATGGAATTCAGAAGAACCCCAAGCCCAGTCTTATGGTGGTAGAGGTCTGTTTGTTCTTCCTGATCCTTGTAGAGACCCCAGGAAAGGCTCTTCAGTGGCTACTACTTCTGAAAGGCAACCACAGAAGACTGCAAGTCACACGTGTTCAAGTGACAGAGCTGAGAGACCATGCTGGGAGGCTGAGCATGATTGCTTTACCAGTCTTCTGCACTGCTTGTTTCCATAGCAACCAGACCACATTCTTGGAAGAGGAACCCAGTGGGCTTGGTGCAGACTAGCAGCTAGACACCCATCTCCTTGTCGGTAGATGAGGCAGGTCTCTGCTGTGTGCCCCCACCCCGGGTGACTGCTGCTGTTCTCAGCATCTGCCTTCTGGCATTCTCCCCCTTTGACACTCCTCCCTAGCCTCTCAGGGATTGAGGACATATTTCAATGACCAGCCTTTGAGATTTGTGTTGGGCTTGCCACCGGCCAGCATCTCGACTAATGCAGTTTAGGTCCATTCTGGTTTGGAAAGGTGTATTTTGTTGTTGTCGTTGTTGTTGTTGCTGTGACCAAATACTTGATGGAACCACGGTAAGGGAAAAGGGGTCTGTTTTGACTCATAATCAAGAGGATGCCGTCTTTCATGCAAGAGGATGGCGGAGTCCATAGCGGTGAATGCAGCGCTGCACAAACTAGGAAGCATAAGGCCCAGAGTGCGGGTGTTCACCTGGCTTTTTCTTTGCTTTGCCCTTCCCATGCATTCAGTAATCCAGGACGCTAGCCTATGTGATGTCCCCAGCCCCACGTTTATGATAGGCCTTCTCTCCTTTTTTAAAGAACTCTGAAAACTCAAAGACAGACCCAGAGTCTGTCTCCTAGAAAATCCTCAGGTGAAAATGGAGAGTCATCATTGCCAGAGATTAGAAAATTAGATATGGCCTGCACACTGGATGGACAGTCAAGGTGGCCCCAGGGTAACCTGGGCTAACAAGTGAGATAGGAGAGCTTGTGAGATGCACTTAAAGAGGCTAACCGTGGGCAGATCCTGACTGCCCATAATTCTGCTAACTATAATCCCAAGAGCTCATGTCACACGCACACATGCACACACACACACGCACACCACTTCTTCAGAGCAGACTAGGATCACCATGTATCTCTCTGGCCTCCCTTCTCCCACTGGACAACACATGTGGCATCTCCCTAGATGGTGGGAGAGAAGCTGTCCTCTGTCCCTCTGCTGTTCAGTGTCAAAGGTCACTATTTTCAGAACCCCAGACTGAGTTCCTTGGACAGGGCCCACCATCTTGGCATGCCTGCAACAGGGGCCGAGATAGATTCTGGAAGCATTGTTTCTTTTAACTCAATCCCAGGATCTTAGCACCTTGCCCTTAACCAAGTACTTCCCATCCTGGACAGATTAACAGGTCTTAAATTGAGCTAGACAACCAACCCCTCAGGAGCTTTTACATATAAAAGCTTTTTATGTCAAGAAGAAGGGTGGGGAATGGGACAGTGAGGCAAGAACACGTCACTATAGCCAGATGGTTCTAACTATGTCCACCATACTCACAACTGTCCTGTGTCCTAATTACACCTTACTTCACAGTATTGTGTTTGCTTTGTTATTGGTGTTGTAAGAAGCTTTGTATATCCATAGAAGGACTAACATCAAGCTACTAGAATCTTTCCTACTGTTAGGACATGGGGAAGTTCTCGAATTACATTTGGAGAAAGGCAGGTACCCATTTGTCATCAGCATGACAAACAGCAAAGTGTCGCCAACTTCCCCCGACTTTCCTACATCATCTCCAGATCATAGATACATGTCTTTATAAATATGTCTGTTACTTTCCCACACTTGTAGATAGCCTGAGGATTGCAGAACAGGATTAGCTCAAACGCTCATCACCAAACTTGGGCTTTCCTACCACTACCCATTCTCCAGACTCCCCAAGCCCCAAGTGGTAGTTCCTAGCTGAGCCATGTCCTTCAGAAGGCCACATGGGCTGAATAGGTGACAATCAGAAGAGGGGCAAGTGTTGTAGGATAGGGTGAGAACCCTGAAGCAGTGAGCCATGGAAGACAAGAGACTCTGGAGGTTTGTTTTCAGATAGCAATAAAATGTGTTTTCTCTTCAAAGTTGTTGCTAGTAAGTGATGGATACTTGCATCTGATTTTCTGTAGTCAGTGAAGTTTGTATGGTTTGGTGGTACTTTTAAAAACAAATGTAAATAGTACCTTTTAATAGTGATTCCTCCCCATAAATTAACTGTGCGGATTGATAGGGGTAAGAGATGTAACATTTACAGACACCAGTGGCTTTTCCTTCTTTCAGAAGTGTACACTACAATCCGTCCGTGTCTGACATTATCACTGAAGGGGAAGATGCCACCTGCTTCTGGGTCCCACTTTTGAAGCTCTTGCCTCTCAAGACTAAAGGTTCTTAGGATATAGGTTGATCCCACTCAACAGGGATCACCTTATATAACCTCAGGAGTCTCCCTGTCCCCAGCTGCCCCTGACAAGGGCACACACAGAAGGAATCTGAAGAGGGCAGCATGAAACTGCCAGAATTCCTGAACATAGGTGCAATGCCAGTCTCTGGAGCTCCTGCTCGCTCATATCTGCTCTACAACAGCTCCTTCCCATGAGCCTTTGCTTTTGTTGCTGCTAAATCCTGGGACATGGTTTTGATGTGTCACACACAATTGCTACAAGTGAGTTTCCAGCCTCTTCTGAAAGCTGCGTTCTGACTTTCCTCTCCATCCTCCTAGTGTCCGCACACTGAAAATCTGAGCTCTGTGCCTGAAGATAAGCTCACTCAGTATTTGATTTTGTTTATTCCACGGCTGTGTGCATTTTGCTGTCAATCCAACCTTATAAATCAATCTAACTTGAGGCGTGACTAATGCCTCTGTCGCTCCTGAACAAGGTCTGACATGGCCTTGCATTGCTTCCCAATTCAGTACCAAAGGAACACAGACTGGCTCTTAACTGCCTATTTGTGATACCTTCCTCGGTATCACACCATCCACTGAGTCACCTGCTCAGAAATTATCCTGGTTCCTAACATTGTCTTAAATGTTATATTTATTTTTTTCAAATAGATATATTATAATTATTATATTTTTATTTTCACCCTAAGGAAGTAAGAAGCTAGAGGTTTTCCCAAACTTCCCAAGCTGCTAAGGTGCTAGCAGCTCAGTTGGCCATTGGAACATACCTCTCATAGAAATAGTCTGACCCAGGAAAGCAAGGTACAGAGAGAATAAAGGCTACCTATGATAAAGAGATGCATGTGGTGTTCTAGCAGTCATTCATTAACCCCAACTGAATACTGGCACTCCCAGGGTTCCTCATTAAACAGAAACAGGTAGAGCCTCTGGGAAGGGCATCAGCCTTCTTACCAAATTGAAGATAAATATTATGGTTGTCACATTTTGCATAAACCAATCCTGGTTTACTAGATGGGGGATACCCCACATTAACACGAATCTAGAGGTCACATTTAGAACTCAACAGTAAAATAAAAAGACGATATCCTTGTAGTCTCAGAAGTTGTAGCTGGTGAAAAACCCAGAAAAGACAAGAGTATGATGTCAGGATGCTGCATGCTCCAAACAATGGAGCTGGATGGGGACATGAGGAACATGGGAGCCTGAGTAGGTGGACAAGGGCAGTTCTCATGAGGAAGGAGACCTTTGCCAGAGGCTAGGAGTATGATCAACAGGAAGTGCCAGTTTTTTCAAGGCTGAAGAGAAGCCAAGACTGCCATGGCCTATGTGTGCGAAAAAGTGGGCACTGAGGACGAGGACATGGCCAGGGCCTGTCTATATACAAGGTCGAGACCCCAGTCTTAGATGCCTTTTCCTGAAGTCTGGGAAAGTTGCTGTGTCTCATGAGTATTAGGAGCAGTGGTCCCAACAACCTTGAGCTGGGACACCTACCTAGTTTTGTCCTAGGAGGTGGCAGTTTCCTAGGTCCCCCGCTGTAGTTTGATACCCTTCTGCAGTCTGTTCACCATTTTCTGCCCTACAGATGAGGAAAACCATCCAACGAGAATTTCCAATCCTTTAATTCAAGGTCATAAAGCTGGCCACGCATCTTGCATCCTGAGTCATAGTGGCCTGGGTCCCAACCTTGCTAATGGTGTTTCCTCTGACTTTTCCCAGGCTGATAAGTTTCTTCTGCAGTTTATGAACCATGGGAGGGAGGCAGATATCAGCCAGGCAGAGCCATCGAAGTTACAAGACCCAACTCCGGGCATCCTTGTTTCATACTCAGACACACTGAGTCTAGGACTCTAGATCAGTGTAGAGGAACAGAGGAATAAGGGTCCCTACAGGGAATGGCAACCTATAGGTTGCTTGAGCTCCTGCCTCTACCTGCTGAGTTCTGGGGTAGCAGGCTTGTACCACCCTTTCCAGGTTATATGGTGGTAGTCACTGAACTCAGGGCTCTATAAATCCTAGGCAAGTCTCCTACCAATTGTAGCCTCCTATTAACTGTCCATGTTGCAAGTAAAACATTTCCTATATAACAAAATGAGGTAGATTGAAAGAGAAATAGCAATTTCTCTTTCACTTTCTCACAACCAAGTCACTTTTAACTTAGCAACTGTGAACTGTGTTACTTTCTTAAAGTTTTTATTCATTAAGGAACTAAATTAACGGAATGTGAATGAAATTTCATTTATTCATAGTTTTGAGGAGCTGCTTAATAACATTTGGGCACTGGCTTATCAAGATCTGAGGATTTAAAATTATTAGGATAGTCACATTCTCCCAATCCATGAGCTCGCTGAGATGGTAGTGACATACTGACCAACTCCTCCTCTGATTTGGTGTCTCTTTCCATCTCTTCTTCTGCCTGTTTTTGTCCTCCTGTCTCTGTTTGTGTCTCTCAGCCTTGCCAGTCTTTGTGCCTGTTCCTTACCACCTGCCTGTTTGCCTCTCTTTGCTTCAGGGCAGAGAGTTAAAGTTAACTGGCCAGACTTGAGCACTGCTTGCCTGCAGAGCAGGTGTCAGTGTGACTGTGTATCCTAGTGAAGGGGTAGAAAAATCCTGGCCCTTCTGTCTCCAGAGCAGGGCTGAGGTAAGTGTGCTTCTTATGTGATTGTGGTGGACTGGCAGGGAGCTCTGGGTCTTCCCTTGCTCCTTCCTGACTCACTTCCAAGGGGCCCTACAGAGGGTACTTTTCTCTGTAATATGAGGTTTATCGATTCCCAGCATCTACATAGGTTCCTGTCTTCAGTCTGAATTCTCAAAGCTACCACTTCAGTGTGCAAAGCTCAATTTGTGTTGCTCCTGGTCTGTATATTGCTCCTGCTTATTTTACTCAGTCTTTATTTAAAAAAAAAAAGAAAGAAAAAGACCCTAACTTGAACAAAAGCTTCAGCTAGCTCAATACCCTATGAGTATATAGGAAGCACATACTGTGTTTGGACTGCAGTTAGTCATCCTGAGACCTTGTCCTGACATAGCCTTAGCAGACAGCAGTGTTACTCACTGCCTGTCTCTCTGGCACACCCTTCCCACTTTGGAGCTAATGGGGATGGTCCTGCCTACTGACTCCCTGGGGCAGAGCAGGCTTGCGGCATGAGGCATGACTGGGTCAGGCTCCAGGTTCCAGACCAATGCAGAACTGAGTAAACTCAGGGGAGGTTGTCATGTGGTACCTTTGATCATGGCTGCAGCATCCTAGCTGCAGACAGGTCAGACTTGAGCACTCTTTTGTGTCTTGTGCTCGCTTTATGTTGCATAGCAAGACAAGGAGAGAGTGAAGGGCTGAGCCTTATTTCACCACGAGGCCTAAGAGGCTGGATGACCTTCTCAAGATGATTGACATGGGCAGAGCTGGGATCCCCACCACCCAGGTGCCATGCTTCCGTGCTGCCACACAACACTTAGGATAAGAATTAAATGAACAAGACACACCAAATTCACTGCTGATTCTCAACAGTGGACTTTAGAAGAAGCCGTGTGACATTCTGTTTTCATTACTACAGAAAAGGCTAGTCTTCTGCTTTTCACACACATTTTTGCATCTTAAGGGTAGGAAGCATTACATTTTCATTATGTTTTCAGATTTGCCTCAAAATATTCAAACAGTCATAAAATTTGATATAGTTTATTTTATAATTAAACAAAAATTAGTTGACATGGAGCAGGATTTTTTTCTTTTATTATGGACGGACAGTTAGAAAAATCCTACTTGAGGCTAAAGGCTTTCTCATTCTCAAGCCACAGCATCATCTACCTCAGTGTACGTGCACTCCCAGTATCCCCACAGAAGACTTTTGTGTATACTGGGAAGGTTCATTTTAAGAAGATAAAATCCACCATATTCATTTTCCCAACTGTGACCACAACCTTCCTCAGGTGAAGCCTTGCATACTAAACACATCCTCTCTGTGCTGTGCTGGTCTCAGAACTCATTGCTTTTTCTGCTGACTGCAGTAGAACATTGACTGGCTAATTCTGATTTTCACAGTCTGTCTGCATTTCAGCTTGCTTCCCTCATCAGGGACCTGTCCCTGGGAAAGATACAGAAGGATAATTGGCTAATCAATATGGAGAGCAGCACCCTGAGGGGAAACTGGGGAATTGTGGGGCCTCAGTGCAGACCGCTCAGCACCTTTATCCTCTTCCCTCCTGACCACACCAGCCACTGCCTCACCCGTGATCAGAACATGAGTGCAAGTGGGGGCCTTATACACTCTGTTTGGAAGAAAACACACCCCAGGAAATCTCACAATTAGAAAGATGCTTCTGTGAGGAACAATATGTACAGTATGGTCATTGAAATGGACTTAGTGAAGAGTGGAATCACCCCAGTAAAGACAGTCTCATGGGCAGGTCTATTGTTTCATAGTAAGGACTGTGAGAATGGGGTCCCAAATCAGAATCTGCCACGGGTGTGGACTGCCAATCCCCCCAGCTACTTCAGGGACAGCAGAGGAGGCTGAATTGCTCTAAAAAAGCAGCCCCTCCCACTTTACCTCCACGCCATGTGTTTTCATTCTGCCTGGCTTTGAACAACTGTCTAGCCTATTGGAGAAGGTACTCAATATCAGGATTCACAACAATCCATTCCTCAGAAAGAGCTTGCAAGGTTACCACACCCTGATGAGGGATATAAAGGCTGGGTAACCCGAACTGAAGGGGCACCTGCACTGATGGACACACTGATTGTGGGGACTGCATTGCAGATTTCAGGGTTTAGGGTAGGTCTGTGATGCCAGAGGCAGGTGTCTCTTAGGACCCCCAGCATTTTAGCAGTAGCCACAGTGGAGCATTTAAAGTAAGGAGGGTAGTAGTTTGGCCTTATTCAGTCTAGACCACACACAGCCTAGTTCTTCCTCAGAGAATTCACCTTCCTGTCTATGGGGAGATGAAATATGGGTTCAGAAGGACAAGCATAAATGTATATATGAAATACATATACATATCTGCCTATGATTTTTTAATGGTCTTTTTTTTGGTGGATGGAGTGTGGAAATAAACCATACCTTATGTGTATTGTCTATGCAGTGAATTTGTTTTTCCTCATTATAGTGATCCTGAAAGACCTTTGACCATAATATGTGCCAAATCTGTTAATAATGACTCTATGCCGCATAATGGTAGCTCCTCCTTAGGATAGATAATTGGTATTTAATAAACATGGAATTGGATAGTTGCTGTGTCTTTTGAAAATAAGACTATGCAAGAGACTAGCCTGTGGTTTGTCTACTTTATAAAACATACTTTTTTTTTATAAATACCACACTCACAGGATGTTTAGTGTCAGACCAATTTGGTTTATGTCTAACTACAATGCTCAAAGGTCTTTGAAATAAAATACTTAATCCCCATGTTCTAAATAATGTGTCTTCGACATTCAGTGGACTCCTTTCATAATAATCTGATGATTTCTGTAAATATATTTGGGAAATCAAACAAGCCTTTGACTTCCCCTCCAGAGCACCCACAACAGTCAGAACCACAGGGGATGATCCTCCATGAGAGCAGTGCCTGGATCTGGGAAGCATGTGAGAGGGTGCCTGATAGGGGACAAAGTGCTTTCCTATCTACTGAGGATGATGGCAAGGGCATATGGGCCTCACTGGGGTCACACAAACTCGTCTCACAGCAGATCGTGTTCTGAGCTCCTCCTCAGTAATGCACGGGGCCTTTTAAGTCACCTAATAGGTAGGTGACTGAAGAAGGTTCGGATCTGGGGAGCAGATGCTGTGTGTTCTGAAAACAGTTCCTTGGTGGCTGACTACATGTCTGGGATTGTCCTGCTCCCTTCACACAGGCTTCTGCTTCCACATGCTGGTTATACTCCGCATGTGCAGGAAGCCTGAGTAGACACCAGGCCAGGTGTGCTTGATACTTAAAAACCTGGGACCTATGGAGTTACTCTGAAGTTGCCTGTTTGATGATTCTGTCCCATGTCTGCTGGTTATGTGCAGTTACTTGAATCACTCCAGCTAAAATTGCCTGGTTTTGATTGGCTGCTGAGCTCATTATGTACCCAGGATCTAGGTGCTAAAGTCAGAAGAGCTCAAGCCTGTGTGGCCACATTGTTATGCATCTCAGTAAGACTTCTGAGTACTTCCAAGCATGCCACTTTGTATATTGAAAAGGTAGATTACCTAAATTCTGACTCCAAGCAAACAAAACTGAAGTGCTTCAGTTAGAAAATGGAGCAGATTATAAATTTGGGCAAGACTCTTTGTGCATACTGAATGTTCATAACCCTGAGCATTAAAGTCTTCTGCTTCCCAAACATGATGAGAAAATGCAAGAGAATATTTTTGTATGATTTCAGTGATGCCACATAGCCAAGATACAAATCACTCATCAGCACTGACAACCAAAGATATCATTTAGAATGCACACAGCTGATACTGTGTCCCTAAATATTTTCTTACTGGTCTCCTCTACGTCTTTCCACACATTTCATTACATAGGGTTATGAGTTAATTCTTAGCGGCTCATTAGTGACATCAGTACATTCGTCCACAGCACACTGGGCAGCATGCACAGTAATTATTGGCATGAGCTATGATGTAACTTGTTAAGCCTTCTGTCATATCGTATGAAAGAACCTAAGAAAAATTGGGTAGCAAATTAACATAATAACTTTAAGCCTCTGTAGCAATGTTGGAGTATCCAATAAAGTTCATGATTTCTAACACGAAGGCCATGGCTTTGGAATTAGGTATGCTCATTTATGGCGGTACATAGGAGCAGTGATGCCGGACTCACTTGCATGATCTAAACATGTTGATATGTTCTCTCTAATAGATGAGATAATGGCTTTGTATCTGGAAGTTATCGGTTTCAGAATTCATATTCTTGAAGATTTTTTGAGCTCAAGGGACAAAGGTGAGAAAAAACATTCTCATTATGTTACCATCATTTTTGGTATATCTATAAGGTCAATCCTAAGCCAACAAAATTAGCTACATCTAGGATCATGAGAAAACCATGTCTTCTTTCTAGAAGTGCTTTTTAGGATAGGTTTCATAAATCCTAATTTTGAGTCTTGTGCTAACAGAAAACTGGACACAAAAATGAATCCTCTGGAGCAGTTTATGGAAGCGACCTATACACTGCCCAGTAAGCTTGTGCCTTGCTTGAACAACTCACTGTCTTTTGCCTCAGACTAGAAACTTGGTTCTCAAATATGAAGCACACAACCAATCCACCAACCATTTCCTTTAAGTAGCATCTCTTTTCATTCTAGCCACACGACAGCCACCAAAGTACGGCTTCGACAACCAACAGATAGAATCTACCTCTCCAGGCCACACACTGGAGGCACAGAGGTGAAGGCTGTGCCAGCAGCCACGCTTGAGTCAATCATAGTACCACTTGGATAGAACAACTTAGACACCAGACGTGAGAGACTAGATTTCTTCCTACATTTTGCCACAAATAGCTCAGCAAGCTGCCATGACAACCAATCTAAATAACAATTTGTCAGAAATCTGAAGCCTAGAAGATAACTTCAAGGAACTGTTTGGGAGAAACTTTCAGTTCACGTGGGGGGGGGGCGGTGGTTATCCAATTGGTGTTGAGAATTCTTTGTCCTGGAACTGCTAGGATGCCAATGATATTAACACTAGAAAATTCATGCAAAAACTGACCCGAAATCACGGCCTAAGCTTTGGTAGTATTTAAAGATTACCATTTTCTTCTTCCTCTTCCTCCTCTTCCTCTTCCTCCTCCTCCTCCTCATCATCATCTTCTACATCGCCATCTTCATCATCCTCATCGTCATCATCTTCCTCTTCGATCTCCTCCTCATCGTCATCGTCCTCATCCCCTTGCTCATCATTGTCCTCAGAGAACTCCTCTTCCTCCTCTTCTTCCTTCTCATCCATGTCCTCAGTACCATCGCTCTCATAACAGTCGTCTACTGAGGAGCTATCTGCCTTCACGGCAAACGGTTTTCGCTTGGGAGCAGGTTCTTGGGGCTGTTTATCTTGCGTTTTCCTTTTTTTAGCCAAGGGACAACCATATACACTGATTTAAAAAGAGAGAGAGAGAGAAAGAGGACAGAGAGAGATTTTTGTTACTTCCTGAAAATCATAGCAATAGGATGCCTGGCAGATATTTGGGGTTGAGCGTAAACGTCACCATGCAAACGCAAAGGGGCAGGGTACCACTGTTCTCTCACACATAGTTCTGCTAATGAACATGACTTGACTTCTCAGTACAGCTCACATGTGTCTAATTACCATTAGATGTAATCGGAGTCATCTAGCTTACCATTACTATGATTCCAAATGACATGGAGACCCTAGATTAGGAGGATGGCTATTAAACCCTTCTTCTAGATGCTTCTCAAGCAGTTGAAAGTTCAGATGCAAATCACAAAAATAGTTTCCTATATCCGTATCACACATGATGCTTACATATATATTACACACACCATATTAACATTTATTTATGGAAAATATAAAATGTATGTCTTCTAAAAGCACTTGGGTATACTTGGATCTGTGTGTTCTGAAGCCACAATGACATCTTCAGATGTGAAAACCTACTAGAAGCAGACAAACCACAGATGTTGATGTCAGATACTATCACATTTAGAGGCTACTAGTCACTGTCAGTCTTGGATAATGTCAGTTCTACCCCCAACCCCCAGAGAATGACTTTGGGGTTACTTGCAGTTGCCATTAAATCAAGATGAATTTGGGCCAGAGTCTTCCTCCAAACTGAGCTTATATTTTTTTTTCCCTGAGAAAGGATGATTCTCCAACTATACTGTGTATTTAGTTTTTCTCTTTTTTTGTTCTTGGAAAGCCTGTATGTGCTACAAGAAATAAGGAGTGGAGGGAGTGACAAAATGCTATGGGAAATAATGAATGTGTTTAGAATGCCATGTGACTTCCCCTTCCAACTGCTCAGTGCAATAGGAGATTCCTTCAGACTTGGGCTGGCTCAGTGTGGTGGTTTGAAAGAAAATGGTTACCATAGGGAGTGGTATTATTAGGAGATCTGGCTTTGTTAGAGTAGGTGTGGCCCTATTGGAGGAAGTATGTCACTGTGGGGTTGGGCTGTGAGGTCTCCTTCATTAAAGTGTGACACACAGTAGCTTCTGCTGCCAGCCAATCAAGATATAGAACTCTCAGCTCCTTCTCCAGCACCATTTCTTTCTGCTGCCACCATTGCCACCTGCCATGACAATAATGGACTAAATCTCTGAACTGTAGGATAGCTCCTATTAAATGTTTTCCTCTAGAATAGTTGCCAGGGTGTGGTGTCTCTTTACAGCAATAGAAACCCTAAGACGCTCAGTTTGGAACCTAGGAATGGTGACATGATCACAGATCTTGGCCATCCAGTGCCATGCTCTGGAAGTTTTGTGCTATGTAGGAGATGTTGATCCAAAGGGGCAGAGCTTTTACTCCAGGTCTGTGATGACCAGTAGTGACTTTGAAATGTCAGTGCTTTCATTCCTAATCCCTCACTGTTCTATATCACATTCCCAACTTGGACATCATGGCACCGAGCCAATTCAGACCAAATGAATGAACTAAGGGTGGCAAATCTCATACAATATTTGGAGGGCACCATATCCAAGGGGCAGGCAATCAAATGCCAGGAAGGTCTCCAGAAAGAAGTTATGCTGGGAAGAACTTTGAAGGGTAGAAACATGCCATCTGGCAGAGAAAAAGACACTTGAGTACATATCAAAATAATCTGCAAACAATATAAATGCAAGAGAAAGCACAGTATACTTCAGAAAATTGAAATGCAGACCCCAGGGAGCTGAGATAAATAGGACAAGAGAGGAAAATAATGGGGACTGTGTGTTGTGCCAGGCGGGGGCAGATCCACTTAGTGGGCAGACTGTGGGGCTCTCTCTGAGCTCTCACAGGCAGTTACTGACGTCATCAGCTTTGCGCGTCAGAAGGTTCATTCGTGGTGAGCTGCTGGGCTGAGGAACTAAAGTGAGACTGGAGGTGGCCGGTAAAGGGACTCCTGTGTAGCTTCCAGGCAGCAGAATGGGTCAGGCACTGAGGAGGATGGCTGCATGGCTGACTACAGAGGCTCTACACACTGTAGTCTGAGGGAGCCTCCCCTGCACTCTGAGGCCCCATGGTGCTAAGAAGCACTAACCTCTCATGGAAAGTGGTGAGGGTTGGTACTGGAGTCCGCCTGCATGGCAGGGTATGTGGTGCTCGAACATGGTGAATGGAGCTTGCCTGTGGGCAGGGACTATCAGTTGAGTGGTTTTGAACAGATATTCAACTTTGTACCTCAGAGGCACTAGCTGACACCAAAATATGTGTCCCTCTCACACTGATACTTTGATCCTGAAATGTAAAAATGAACACAAGGAGGGGATTTCAGTGCCTGGTCCTGATTAGATCCTCAGTTTGCGATAGTATTTGCTGCAGAATGATGTAAAATGGCCTCTGCTCTCATTGATGTGTGGTCTAATCTTGACAGCTGTGTCTCCTGATGGTCAGAGGTTTAGCATCTTTGAAATTACCCTACATTTATGCCCAATATATCAGAAACTAAGGTATCAAGGATATTTCCAGGTGTCATGTATGTACACCAAAGGAGGGCCTGCAGCCTCAAAATATTCAGGGTTTATTATAATACCATTTACATTGTTGCTTTCACCGTACTTGTGGGCTTTTCAAGAGGATCATGGGAAGAAACAGCCTAAAAGGGAGATCCTTCTGGTTCACTATCCCTTGGGAGGAAAAAGGGACACCTTACCTCCATAAATGTTATTATCATAAACAGTCCTAAAAGTCTTTTGCAAAAATAGCAAATCCAGGCTCTCTCATTGGCCCTCTCTAAGCTGTCTGGAGGGCGCTACCCCTGCTCCTTTTTGCTAAATAAACTGCTTAAACTGTACATATCTCTTGACTGAACTCTTTCATTTGAGAAGACAAAAATTGAGGATAACTCCAAGCCAGTCATAGGACCCTCATGCATGGGTCTGAGTGTGCTTGGGCCTCATCAACATTGCACTGGACACACCTGGGCTCTATGGCAGGACCTGTGTTTGCCCATCTACAGGATGAATGGCTACTAGACCTTCACAGCCCTAACTTCTGAGGTCAGTTTGACTCCCTGATGACCATTCTCCTTGCTGAAACACACTTATTTAAGCATAGCTTCCGTCTTTCGGCCTACTTATATTTTGAACTGCTTTTTGGAAAATGTGGGTTCAGTGTGATAGCAGTAGAACTTCCTGCCAGTTCGTTTTGTCTGGTGCTCTGGTGTTCCTCTATGTCCTTAAGACACAGTGAAAATAGTTTCTCCGTGGCTGCATTCAAACTCCTGGCATCTCTCCCTGACTGCCAACTCCTGGTATCCACTTTAAATGTGACAAGTTCCAAGTCCAGACACATTGCACCTTGTGTTGGAAGCTGACTCAGGAGCCTGCTTGGGCCATCAGAGACCTGGAAAAGCTTTGGGACTGTGTTTGGGGTGTGGATCCTGCCAGACTCGTGTTTTATGGACGTTGTATCTGCTGACGGGTGGCAGCATGGGAGGAGAAGGAGAGAGGTTTCACCCTCACCTATGCTTGGAGCGCTGTGAACGGCACAGCTGGTATCCTGCCCATCAACACATTTGTGTTCTTTCTGAATGACAACAAAATCACCATTCTCAGATGTCGTCAGAGTGAGAAAACCAAGTGGAATTGGTGGCAGAGTGCTTGAAGCATCCATGCAGCCATCCAGGTGAGGGCTACAATTAATATCTTTGGCGTCTCTTCCCATGTCCCACATGCAGACAGCATCCCAAGAGCAATTGCTACATAGAATAAAACGCATGGATTCATTCTCTAATCCTTTGAATTACATGGCGTAGCCTCACCAGGTGTGTGTCTCTTGAGCGGCCAGTGAAACCTGTCTGGTGGTCGGTATCCAGTGAACATACCACATGGACAATCCACTATGCCCTTTCTGGTGAAGGATGAGAGTGTACCATGCCCCAGTGGGGTTACAGGTCGCATGATGCCTTTATTGCTCCCCAGAGTGATGTGACAGAAGGATCTGTATTCTGTTGACTCTTAAGTTTCTGCATTGCAGCATCTAACATATTGTAGCCTCCTAACATCTGCAGGCATTGAGTTAAAGATAATTGGAGGTCCAGTTTCTGGGATTTACTAGCCACATTTTGAGATCCAGGGCTATATGAGGCTAATAGTTATCATACAATCAGGCCGAGAAACAATATCATCCTCTCACAAAGTGCCCCTAGACAGTCACTTGAGAGTCTCGTATCCTCTCTGGATTGCTCCATGCATACTAGGCCAGTAAAGAAATGATGGATGTCATGGAGATGAAGGTGAGGACAGACCATGGCAGAGAGACCTGGAATTTGGAAGGCAGCAAAAGGTTCTTGAAGTGGTCCTGGAAAGCATGTGGAGAGTCCCACAGACCAAACACCCATACCTGAGGGCTGGAACAGTTTTGAGACTTAGTCTTGGCTGTGTACTGAAGGTTCATTCCTGGTCTCCAAGCACTGAACACCCGAGGATTAAGTGTGTCCTTGGAAATCAAATTCCTTTGTTAGTGTGCTGACTTGCTCTTCCTCTCCTCCAGTCCCATCGGTTCACATAAAATACAATGTGAACACTGCAATTTGATTGTATTTATATTTTTATACACAGACGAAACATCAAAGAATTAGCAGATAAGTTTACTACTAACATCACTGTAGTTCAATAGTGTTTCATTGGCTGAAAGAATTTTATAATTTTTCCTCAGTCTTTCCATAAAGTGGTTCTTACTGCAGGTACCAGGCACAATCACAATTGCAGCCTCCCCTCAGAGAATCAGGCTCTAGACTGGCCTCAAACTGCCCTCAAAGTCTGTGTAACATCTCTCTCCACAGATAGAAGAGAACGTGGAAAGGAGAGAGAGAAGGGAAGTAATGCTTAACCAGAAATGGTGTCTGGGCTCTGTGTCTTAATCTCTCTCTGCCACATGAAGCCACCAGTGAGGACCAACAATAGCCCCAGCACTCTTCGCCAGCTGAGCCTCTGGACCCTCCAGAGTCTCTTAATTTTGAAACACATATAAACCTTTTAATTTTTTTTGGGGGGGGGAGAAGCTGGTTCTCTGTGGACTCTTCTGGAGGATGGGTTACCTGTTGTGGTTTACCCTCCATGGATTTGAATATGTGAATTCTGGGTTATATTTAGTTGGGTTTTTGTTTGTTTTTGTTTTATTTCAAATGTGTGCTTTCCTTGTACAGGTTCTAAGCAGTAACAGAATCCGTGTACCTGAAAATGAGCTTGGCAGCCTTTCCTTTGCACATGGTCTCTGCTCCATCACTGATAGGAGAGGATAGCATGCAGGCATCCCATGTCCTCTCCGGGAGCTGTGTGTACTAGGTATCTAGCGACTGCTAAGTTAGCTCAGAGCTCGCCAGTGGTTCTCTATGGCCACAGGTAGCCATTTCCTGCATGACACATGGTGTTTTCATTGTGTTAATCTTAGTAGTCACCTTGCAATAAGTCACACTATCCCAGAGTACTGAGCTCTAGCTGTCTATAACACCAATGGCAGGACATTTATTTACTCCACCAATAGATGCTGATTTCTGTACCTCAGTCCAGAATGTCACTGCTGGAACACTCACTGCATACATGACTAAAATTTTCTTCATTGTCATGGTCCTATGGATAGAACTCAGGGCCTCAGATATGTTTGTACTCTACATTCCCAGGTTCAGGCTCGCCTTGAACTCTCTCTGCCTCTCTGTTTCTGTCTCCCAAGTAGCTGAGGTTATAGACCTTCATCACCATTAGACTCACATAATGACCCTGTGAGGCAGGGCTCTTGATTCCCTCTTGAAGGGACAGAGGTTTGCTTCAGGCACCAGTGGGCAGGGTTTATAACTCCCCTCTGTCCATGCCAGTGGTTCTGATTTCTACTGTCTGCTAATCCTGCCCTGATTTCTTACTGGGTTATTATAAGGTCCATTAACAATGGTGCTTTCTCTATAAAGTCTTTTATGTAATAAGTAGGCGTCCAGGAAGCATCTGCTGCATGAGGATTGAGCGAGTTTGTCTGCTTATTTATTCAGGAAGCATTTTCTCAAACAGTGTGCATGATCCTAATGTCATGAGACAGCAGAGATAGGTCCCCAGGGGAGGGAGGGAGAGTACTTCCTAGGAAGACATTATGGGGAAGAGGGGGCAGACAGAAACTCAGAGAGACAGAGGTAGACAAAGAGAGGCCAAGACAGACAGGTGATACAGATAGACAGAGAGAGATGAAGAGAAGTAGAGGCAGAGACAGAGAAGGCCAATGACAAGGACAGGAAGAGACAAAGAGCAATTAGAAAGCAGATACAGATAGACAGACAGACACAGAAAGAGAGAAGCAGAGGTACTATGAGCTGCATCATGAGTCATGAGATAGACAGCTTGGGGTGGTGCTAGCTGTCTGGTCCTCCTTGGTCAGGATAAGATGGTGGGATCAGAGGAGGCCCCATGAGAGTAAGAAGTGACAAATATGGCCTTGTCCACACTGCAGTGCTGACTTCTTCTATGTAGTATGGAGAGTGACCTGGGAGAAGACAAAATGGGATCTGATGGCTATAAAAGACATGTAAGGAGTGGTATCAATCATAAGTCACCTAGATTAGGCATGGAGTAAACAAGACCCATGCTTAAGAGATCAGGAGAAGGGTCAATGGCAAGAATAGCTTCTGGACTTTTAGCCTGGGAGAAGGTGCCAAAAATCAATAGAAAGGACCCAGGAGGAAACTCATATCTACCAGCTTATTTGTGGTTAGAAAGAAAAGAAAAGCCAACTAAGGCCTGTGCACTAAACTTGTGCTCCCTTGTAGATGTCAGTTGGTAGGTGGCCTCAGCAAGGTGGGGCTGTAAATGAGGTATGAGGTGACTGTCAGTGGATAGGACTCTGTCCAATGCCCTCACTCCATTGTTTCCAGGAAAACACCACTGAAAAACTGTGTTGCCACCCACTACTGCCCATTCCAACAGCACTTCCAGCCAGATCTACTGCCCACCGTCCTCCTGCTAGAACACAGAGTATGGTGGAATTTAGCATGGGGGAGGATTAGAAGAGGGTTTCAGCAGAGAGAGACAGCAAGGACTGCCAGGGCTTCTGAGATGCCACAGTTGCTGAGAGAAGGGCTTAGACATGCAAACGCACAGGCACCAAAGGACACAAGGCACACAGCTCCCAAGCATTTATGGAGAGGAGAGCAAAACCCCCAGAATAAGAGGGCAGCTCCTGTTCCCTAGGAGCCCTGTCCCACTTGCATCCCTGAGGGAAAGCTGGCCACAGCATGGCTGAGACCCAAATAGCATCTAAAGCCCTGTGACTAAGGGAGGAATCAGGATATAGGTTCACTGGAGACAGCTAAAGGACTCAACGCTGGTTGTCTAGCACGTTAACTCAGTCAGGAAATGCTCAACATTGGCTTCTAAAGAGTCACCAGGGCTGAGAATTCCAGATTGTTCTTGAGACTCTCTTTAGAGTACAGGAAAGCATTTAAAAATACTTTCAAAAGAATTTAAGCCACTATATTATTCAGCTAAAAAGCTAAAATTTCAAACTTTTTCATAATAGACTTCATCATGCACTAGCAAATATGATTCAGATGTAACTGGGCACTGGTATATATTCTTGTTTGTTAACTGTGTTCTGTAGCAGTAGCTAACAGGTGGTTAGTTTGTTTGAAAACTTTGTATTCACCTTTAGTTTAAACTTGCCATAAATCATAAACATTCTAGACTTTGAAGATATTTAATAAAAATTGTGTGCAAATTTATATTTGATTCTTAATGATAGATTTTAAACAAACATCAATGTCTAGAATCCAGACACTTGCTTTTTAAAAAATGTACACACAACACAGTCCAGCATTAAACATATCACCTTGAACAGTAATTCAGAGAGATAACGTATAAAACAACCACTAACCTTTGATTTATTTTTTTCTCCTACACCAGCAGCTTTTAATTCATGAAAACATGCAGAGGCAGCTCTGGTGGTCACTGCAGAAACCCAGTTCAGAATCTGAGCCATTTTCCAAACCAGCACCGGCAGAGATTTGGTTCCCTGGGATTCTACTGAACATAACTCCTCCAGTTGCTAAAACCCTGCTTGAAATTAAGTACACTTTCCGAGTCACAACGTTCATCAGGTCTGTCGGATTCCTTCAATAGCTTTTCTCCAGGCTATCCTGTCTACACCCCAATGGGTGCCTTTTACAATGGTTTTTATTGGCATATAACTTAAAGAGTCAGCTTGAAAAACCAGTAATCCTGCACATCTTCTTTGCTTCTCCAACAACCTCTGAACAAGCGCCTAGACCACACTCCCTGATTTTCAGGTCAAGAATCGCCAATTGGGCCTCTCTGGGAGATAAGAGCTCCACACGAACCTCCATGGATGGGCAGGTCCACTCCACAGCTATCCCAATGAACACCATGAAAGATAGGTCTGCCGAGGCAGCAGTGCCAACTATTATACTATTCCATATTTCCTACCTATTATCACTGTATTTATGGATATTTCTATTTTTCTATATATGTCTTACTTAATTCTCTAATTCTCCTCCAGGTATCAGGCTCCTGTATGCATAAGTTTCTGTCCTAATAATACATACAAGGCCAGGCTTTCTTGCAGCCAGCTCTGCCTGTGCCTGTTCACCCCAGGCTCTTTGTGTCCACCCTCCTGGGGATGCTTCTGCTCCTCACTCAGCTGGTTCTACTTCCTGTCATCACTGGAGCCCATCTTCCAGGCCCTGACTCACTGAGACAGGGTGCATAGAGGTATGTGCTATGAACCCTTGCCTATCTGAAATGCATTTACTCTACCCTTGCCAAAAATTCCTGGCGTGATTCTAATTACAAAGAAATTTCCCTCGACTCTTCCTTTCTTTCCTGTATTCTGGTGTCTTGTGATGCCGTTCATCCACGATTCCTACTTCTGGGAGTTTCCTCTCCTGCTCCTCATTGAGGTCCATTTCAAGTTCTTGACTCTCTAGCCAGTTAGTCCCAATCAGGCTAGAATTCAGGACTGTTTATCTTCTATTCTGCACAGGAGATATTACCTATCTAGTGTAAACTACCTTGACTACCTCACATGTGCTTCTGCTGGCTTATTGCAGTAATGGGACAGTTTTATTTAGGGCTACAGATGCTGCCAGATAGCAATTATCCTGAGTCCCCATCGTGCATGGCAAGAAGGCTTCAGAACTTCTGGTTGACTGAAGAAACACTTGGCATTGGCCTACAAGCTTTTATGCTTGGCTCTACCAGCTCCTACCTTTCAGTAAAATGCATGCAGCTTCTTTTCCATAAAAGCTATTGATTGCCCTTGACATTTGTGAGATTAGAATGCTAAGGATGTTAAAACTACTCCAACAGCNNNGTAAGACTGGCAGGGTAATCTGGTCCATTCATGCCTTTAGACTTTTGGGGTGTACTTTAAGTGAGATTCTATTTTAACCAAAAAGCTCAGGTGGCTAAGAGGTCTTCCATAAGCATTCATTTCAATATGGCCTAGTGGCCTATGACACCACTAACACGTACAGGGGAAGAACCTTAAAAACAATCTGATTCACCTTTGCACTAGAAAATGCAGTGGCCAAGGTCAAACATTAAATTAGACTCTCTATGTCAAAAACACCTCTTCTACCCAGCCAAAATGAAAACCTACATGAACATATTCAGAGAAAAAAATGTTTCCTAGGGGCCTAGCCATGCTCTCTGTTTCTAGTTCTCATGGTTAGATACTCTGGTTACATCAGCTCAAAGGAACATGTCCTGATAGAAAACTGCTGGGGACAAACTCCAGTCACTCAGCTGGACCATCCTGTGGCTTCATGGTATCATTTCCACCTTGTCTTACTGAATACATGCACTCAAGGGACACTGATATGCTTGATCAGGAAGGTTGAGCATGTACACGACAGTACAGCTTTTCTTTCTTCAAATAACTGCCTGGATACCTACTAGACCAAAAATCAAAGTCAACATGGATGCGTGTTGTTTCTGAGAACACGAAAAACAGACAAGAAATACTGATTGCATTTCGAAGATGCAGGGTAAAGAGTACCTTTTATGGGTTTATCTTCAGCTCAGGGGAAAGATGTGTCTTTGGATTCACGGTGAGCAATGTGACAGCTTCTTTGGCAAAGGACTATTCAGCTCTGTATATCACTCTACTCAGTGCCACGGTCTCCATTGCCCAGAAGCTCCTAGGGTATCACCAGTGCTGCTACCATGACTTCTAGCAGATGGAGCTACAGGCCTGACTATGATGGTTGTATCTCTAGCCGACATATAAGAAAATCAAGGCATTAAAATCTATCCCTCATGAGAGGGCAAGGCTTATGCAATGTACGTGTAAAAAGGCAGTGTGTGTATGAGGACAGTGTGCTGTGTGAAGGTACAGAGATATGAGGGCAGGCAATGCGTGTGTGTGCACGCGTGCATGCGTGTGTGTGTGTGTGTGTATGTACAGACGTGTGTGAGAGAGTAGGGACTATATATATCACTTGATTGCTGAGGGCCCTTCATTCTTGAATTTCATGGTATCTCCTACAACAGCATCTAGTGCCCTGGTCCCATGGCATTTTCTTAAAGATAGGTCAGTTTTATAGACTGAAAGATGAGTAAGTGTACAATGCAGAGAATTTCGGCCCCTTTAGGGATGCTTGTTTCTCAGGGTTTGCTAGATGCTATTGTGGTGAAAATGACGTAAAGTATCTGAGACATTGTGACATCAATGGAAAAATTCAAACAAACAAAATAGCAAAATCTGGAATGAAAACCTGGAATGAAAAGGCAGAGGCTATAGTGAAGTGGACACCATTCTATCATCAGAGATGATCAACCAGTGTGAGCTCTGGCACGCCCTAAGCATACTACTGAAGATGCAACTCAGAGGTAAGTTGGCCTAATACATGGAGAAAGTTACTGGTGGTACGCTTTGTGTTTTCAAAAGCACAGGCCAAGCCAAGTGTCTCTCTCTCAACCAGTGGATCAGGATGTAGCTCTCAGACACGTCTCCAGCACCATTTCTGCCTGTGTGCTGCCATGCTTTAGGCCTTGCTGATAGTGGACTAAACCTCTGAAATTGTGAGCATGCCCTCAACTGAATGACTTCTGCTATAAGAGTTGCCTTGGTCGTGTTTCTTCACAGCACTAGAACAGTGACTACGACACAGTGACATGGTTGTTCCCCACTATGGTTCAGGAGGTGGCTTGAAAACTTGGGTGTTCAACACGCAGCATTGACTGAGTTTGTGTGAAGGATGCAGGGTCTCCCCAGGCCTTCTGCTTCATCGTGGTTCCTTCCCTCAACCTGAAGGTCTGCCTGACTCCTTCCTAAATGACTCAGCTTCTTTCTCAATATCATGTAGCACATCCTTTGGGGTAGTTTGAATGGAATTGGTCCCCGTAAGCTCTTGGGAGTAGCACTATTAGGAGGTGTGGCTTTGTTGGAGTACATATGACCTTGTTAGTGGAAGTGTGTCACTGTGGGGGTGGTCTTTAGGGTTTTCTTTATTCAAGCTACTCCCAGGGTCACAGTTGACTTCCTGTTGCCTTCTGATATAGCTGATATAGCCTGCACCATGTCTGCATGCATGTTGCCATGCTCTCTGCCATGATGATGATGATAATGGGCTGAACCTCGGAAACTATAAATAAGGAGCCACCACAATGAAATGTTTACCTTTGTAAGAATTGCTGTGGTCCATCAGGCAGAGGACTGATCTCCAAATTATACAGAGAACTCAAGAAATTGGTCATCAAAAGAACAAATAATCCAATAAGAAAATGGGGTACAGACCTAAACAGAGAACTCCCGACAAAGGAATTTAAAATGGCTGAAAGACACTTAAGGAAATGCTCAACATCCTTAGCTATCAGAGAAGTGCAGATCAAAACAACTCTGAGATTCTCTTACACCTTTAAGCATGGCCAAGATCAAGAACACTGATGACAACTTATGCTAGAGAGATTGTTGGGTAAAGGGAACACTTCTGCATTGCTGGTGGGGATGCAAGCTGGTACAACCCCGTTGCATGTCAGTGTGGCTATTTCTTAGAAAATTAGGAAACAACCTACCTCTAGACCCAACAATACTACTTTTGGATATATACCCAAAGATGCAAGGCCATGTGCTCAACTACATTCATAGCAGCATTGTTTGTCATATCTATAACCTGAAAACAACCTAAATGCCCCTTGACTGAAGAATGGATAAGGAAAATGTGGTACATTTACACAATGGAGTACTTACACAGCAGAAAAAAATAATGACACCTTGAAATTTTCAGGCAAATGGGTGGAGCTAGAAAACATCATATTGAGTGAGGTAACCCAGACCCNAATGTGGTACATTTACACAATGGAGTACTTACACAGCAGAAAAAAATAATGACACCTTGAAATTTTCAGGCAAATGGGTGGAGCTAGAAAACATCATATTGAGTGAGGTAACCCAGACCCAGAAAGACAAATATCATATGTACTCTCTCATAAATGGCTTTTAAACATAAAGCAAAGAAAATCAGCCTACAAGTCACAAGTCCAGAGAACCTAGACAACAAAGAGGACCCTAAGAGAGGCATACATGGATCTAATTAATCTACATGGGAAGTATAAAAAGACAAGATCTCCTGAGTAAACTGGGAGCATGGGGATCGTGGAAGAGGGATGAAGGGGAGTGTAGCAGAGAGAAATGTATAGGTCAATCAAATCAAAACAAAACAAAACAATAATAAAAAAGAATTGCCATGGTCATGGTGTCTCTTCATAGCAATGGCAATCCTAACTAAGATAGAAGTTGGCTCCAGGGACTGGGGTATTATGGTGATAGGTTGGACCATGTTTTTGTCTGAAGGAATTTGGACTTTGGTACTTTGGGTTAGAAAAGCAGTAGAAAATATTAAGCACTGCCTAAAGGATCATACTAGTAGGAACATGGAAGACAGTGGTGCTAAGAGTTATTTAAACTGTTGGGAATTGGATCAAGAGGTTTCAGAGGAGAAAAATTTTAGTATTTTGCCTAGAGATCTTTCCTGTGATATTTTAGCGAAGAATGTAGCTGCCTTTTGCTCTTGCCTGAAAAGTCTGCCTGAGAATAAAGTCAAGAGTTTTGGATTAATTCAATTGGCAGAGGAAATCTCACAAGAGCCCAGCAGAGACTCTGGTGTGTGGCTATTAACGTTGTAAGTGAAGATTTATAATGAAAAGGAACAAGCTGAGCAAATGAACATACAAACTGTACAGATTCAGAAAAGAGGCACCAGAAAGTAGAATAGAGCTAAATCCTATGTTCAAAGAGATAAAAGTATTGAGAAATGGAATACAGGGAGTGGTGATCTCAGGGTAAGAGCCCGCCCAGCTAAGTTTCCAACTTGTGAAAAGGAACTAGAAAAAAAAAACAAAACAAAAACAAAAAACAAAAAAAACCCAACAACAACAAAAAACAAAACAAAACAAAACAAAAAAACTTAGAGCCAGGTGTGGTGGTGTATGCCTTTAATTCCAGCACTGGGCTGGCAGAGGCTGGCAGAGCTCTGAATTTGTGCTCAGCCTGGTCTACAGAGCAAGTTCAAGGACAGCCAAGCTTATACAGTGAAGGTAACAATCAAAAACAGAAAGCTGATAAAGATGTAATTGAAAGAGGGGGCATGTTCCAGGCCCAGCAAGCAAAAGAACTTGGCAGTTTTGTCCACATGGTTCTGGCTTTAAAGTTAAGGATAGAAGAAATTGGTTATGGAATTTGCTGCTGTGCCTAAGAAAAGCTGCTGAAGTCAGGTGAGTGTTGGGGTGTCCCTGAATGGAGGCCTAGAGAGGCCACTGTGTGAAGTTGTGAAGGTGAAGCCTGGATTGGCTTGAAGACCCCATGATGTCGGAGATGCCAGAGCCATGGGATACCTGCCAAAGAAAGCTGCTAACAGGGAGTGGAACTAGCCCAAGAGAAAAAAATGTGTTGCGGTCAAAAAAGCTGAATGGAGTTGGAGATCTGAAGAGCATTTTGACACCCTATATGGAGATACAGTTTGGAGTTTGCCCAGCTGGTTTTCTATCTTGCTTTGGTCCAGTATTTCCTTGCTATGCTCCCTTCCCTGCTCCTTGGAATGATAATGTAGATCCTGTGCACTTATATGTTGCAAGTATGTAATCTGTTTTTTGATTTTGAATTTTCAGGGGATTACAGTTAAGAGATTGAATGAATTTTAGAAGACATTTTGAACTTTGTAATTTTAAACATTTTTGAGACTGTGATAGACTATAGGGCCTTTTGAAGTTGGACTAAATGTATTTTGTATTATGATACTGTTAAAAGTTTATGGGGGCCAGGAATGAAATGTGGTGGTTTGAATGTAATTGGTCCCCATAAGTTCATAAGAAGTGGCAATATTAGGAAGTGTGACTTTTATTGGGTTAGGTATGGCCTTGTTGGAGGAAGTGAATCACCGTGAGTTGGGTTTTGAGATATCCTATGCTCAAACTACTCTCAGTGTCACAGTTGACTTCCTGTGGCCTTCTGATAATGATGTAGTCTGCACCATGTCTGCCTGCATAGTGCCATGCTCCATACCATGATGATAATGGACTGAACCTCCAAAACTGTAAGTGACCCACTCCAATTTAATATCTTCCTTTATAAGGGTTGCTGTGGTCATGGTGTCTCTTTACAGCAGTAGAGACCGTAAGATGTCTTCCTTCCTCATGCTCAGCTGCTCAGGACATGCAGACCTGCTGCTCACAAAGTCCCTTGCAGCTCAAATCATCACATCTTCTGGGAGCTTTGGCTGAAGTGTCTCCTCAGGGAGAAGCAGAGTTCTTACTTTGGGTATTTTTCTGTGTACAAAGCACTGACCATGATTACCAGGACTGAGGTGGGAAAGACATAGCACCTTACAGTTGCTTTTATATCTATATAGAACTGGACCTAATCCAAATAGTTCACTGTTAAAACTTGGTCTTACATCTACCACTTCCCTATCCAGCAATCTTTCATTTCTAAGACTGCAAAATTCCCCAGAAATTGAGTGAAAGGCTAGTATCAGGTAGATGGACACGTGCAAGGTTACCTGTCTTATTCGAAATTGCCACAGTCTCTCTGGGAAGGAACTTTATAAGTGGGAACTGCATTTGCAGCAAATGCCCCATCAGATTCTGTGTTGTGTGGTATGGTATTGTAATGCAGAAAAGGAAGCCTCTCCATAGGGAAAGTTGTGATGATCCTCTAGGTAGGTGAAGAATCATAGGACCCTTCATGGCTAGGAGGAACTGGGTGCTAATCTGTGTATAAAGACACTTCTGGGAAGGTGGCTAATGTATCTTGTCCAAGCCCTGCAGCCTTACGGAGCCAACACTGGGGTGAAAGGAGTCTTCCAGCTTCTAACGTTTTAGAAAACTGGACTACTGCTGCCAGTGCACTTCCTTGTGTTGGAACCCATGTTTGAGGGAGAGTGCATTTATAAAGGGCAGGAAGTAGAACAGATAAGGGTGCTCTTGTATACTTCTGTCTCTGCCTTGTATTCAGAATCAATGACAGAACTCAGAAATGCCACCTACACTCTGGACACATGTGCTCCTCTCTCTGGATATGGTATATTTGATGTATCACATGATCTTTGAAGGCAGGAGCTAGCTCCTTGACTTTTAATCACGTTTCCTGAGATAGGGTCACCTATGCAGTCAGTCTTCTGTAAGCAGTGTGTGAAGATATCATAGATCTCTCTAGGCTCACAATATCTTCTACATGTTCATAAAAATTGGTGATCACTTCAAACTTGTGATTCTTGACTAAATGCTGTAATTTCTGAGATAAAGAAACTAGATAAGTTTCCAAACTCATCAGGGTCATTTGCTTGAGAGCACAGCTCCACCCTCTCGTCCCATCTTCTCTGTCCCCACTCTTCTACCGAGTCCTGCACTACCTTGTGTTGAGTGTGTCACTTGTTTTTGTGCCTGGAGGTGGTGCTGTGCAAGGTTAGTGGCTGCATGCTGGGGTCTGGCTGAGTGCTGAGTGCCATCAGAGTGGGACCAACTCTAAGATCTGCCTGCAGGGCACAGGCAGGAAGAACTGCCTCTTGGATACAGACTCCCCAATAGCGATTTCAAACCCAAATTCAATAATTAAAACTTGAGTAATCACAAAAATTGCTACTTATTTCTAACTGTTTCAAAGTACCATAAATTGTGAGGATTATTTTGTTTCCTTGATTTTACCCCATCTCTGGAAAAATTTAAGAATAACATATTCTAATTAAAAAATCCTTTACTTCCTGCTTTTATTTTTATTGTTTTTAGATGATATAAAAATACAGTCCTGTTGCCCTCATTAATGACATGAAATGCTAATGCCTTTCAGGACAATCAGACATAAAGATTGACTTTTAGTGTCATTTGTTTCTATACTCCCTGGATATTTAGTGAAAGCCATCTGCACCATGGAAAGTCTTTCCCTCTCAGGCATCCCTGAGGTGTCAGGGACAGGGTTCAGCCCTAGAGGAGCTCTGACAGGCAAGGGACCTGACTGCCCTGGGCCCCCTGCCTCCTAAACCACAGTCACTCAGCATGGACTCCTGTGCTGGGAAAGTCAACAGACACAGCTTCACTAGATAGGAACAGCAGAAAGGGCTCATTTTCCAGAAAGTTAAATTAATCAGAACACCCTTTGCACGGACAGAGTGTTTATGCACAGCTCTAGAAGGGGCAGGCAAGTTCAGGACTGACCTACAGAAGACAGGCGTCCAGGATTCTGGGTTTATTCCAAAGACAGATGTGATAGGAGGAAGTCTCCAGGGGGAAAGGACTGCTGAGCTGGCTCTGTGTGTGTGTGTGTATGAGGAAGTGAGATATAAAAGAGAGGGCTGTCCGCTCCCTTTATGTGAACCATCAGAGAGTGCCAGAGATAGAGCAGGGGCAGCCCCTGCCCTTTTGGGTCTTTTCCCATGACATGTGAGTCTGCAAAGAGATGGGTAACTTCATTTTATCATCTGAAGACAAGAACTTTACCTTTATACTGAAGTTAAACCTGAAGAATCCTGACTGAATGAGAGGCCAACAGATATCAAAGGCTCTGTTCACCACTTCTACATGTGTGGTCCCTCATGGGACCTTCAAGCCCTGTCCACATATTTGGACATGTCACATCCAATGGCCAGAGCCTAATTCTCCTTCATACTGGGTCTAGTAGATGGATAAAGAAATTTTCTAGGCGACTGACACAGTGATTGAGGGCCTCATATAGCTAAGACCAGTCTGACCACAACAGGTACAAGATGCCCAGAGGGCATGCTGATGACACATTTTGTAGCTATGGTTTGAGGTGGCTATGAAGGGCAATCCCTCAGTTCCTCTCCTCAGCCCTGGGTCTAGAGCTAAAGGCTTAACAGGTGGCTGCTGAGTTCTGGGACCCATGCTTGCCTGTTTCCCAGCAGCCTGTTCTTTGACTGAGCTAGAGAGACTCAGTCACACCTTGGCCCAACCTGAGATTAAGCACCTTGGGAGGCTGGCTCATTCTCAGAAGGGGAAAGACATTGCTTAACATGCTAACCATCTTGTCTCCCAGAATGCTCTTGCAAAGACCTTCTAAGTAAAGTGATCAGTCTTTTAAAAGAGTGGTTGTTTTCTGAAATAGCAAGAAGTATTTTAGACACGATTACACAGCGTCCTCTTTCCAGGGAACAATAAGGACGTTCTGATCTTCTGCTCTAGGAATATGGTATTGCCAGACCCCATCCTACAGGTGAGAAACCCTAACACTGAGTCTCCATGTCCTTCACTCAGTTGTATAAGGCTGTTCTATCCCCCAGGGCAAATCAAGGCCCTGAAAGTATTAGCAAAAGTACTACTCCAAACACTTTGGCATTGTCGGCAATACGAGAATCACATGAGGTCAGGTGATAGAAACTGACTACCAGAACTCTAGCATGTGACAATAACAGATGCACCCCATCCCCATGGGACTACTACAATTCACACTTGTCCTTATTTATGAAACATGCTCGACGTTTCTTTGAAATTCAAGTTTGAGCCAACCTCGGTGTTTCTGTGATTTCTCCTGCCATCTGCATCCCCTGGGAGCCCATGAAGGGCACTTACACAGCCTACTCCTCTTCAGCTGCCCTTTCTCTTCCCAGTGTCTTGGAAACTGCCCTGTAGTTAGGGGTCCTGCTGTCCTGGTAGCCCTGTGTACGCCTAGGTCTAAGACTAAGAGATAGCTGATAGGCTCACTCCCGGTAGTGAAGTAGTAGAAGACTCTGGACCGGATTCTTCCACCCCACATTTTCAAATCTGAAACAAGCTGGGTCAATGTAAGATGTTTGTCATTGCCTCCTAGCCTCAGGGAAGGCTGGGTTCCTTCTCACTCACTATAGGTACTGTCCTTTTTTTACTAACCTGCTGGTCCACTTTGGTGTAAGTGGCTGTGTGGGTGGTTGAGCCAGGCTGGAGGAAAGAGAGACCATCTCCAGAATAGGTAGGAAGAAACATGAAGAGGGAAGGCTGTGGCCAAAAGCTTTGAGTCACAGTGATAGGAGGGGACTGGGCCCGCTATGATGTGTATCTCAGGAGGCCACTGCTTCTATGCTTGGGACTCTTATTTCCAGGGGATTCTGAGGATCCAGGGATTCCAAAGGGGGAAGAAACTGGCTCCATTTTGTAGGCTGAATGTGCCCTAGGATATGGCTGATTAGGAGTAACCTCTGCTGTATCAGCCTTGCTAACTCCTTAGAGCCCTTCTGTGTCCCACCATCCCCATCCTGACCACACTATGCTAGTATGAAGTGGACAGGTGGACAATGAGGCCCTTATGGCCACTCCTGGGTTCAATGTCCCTCAGCACCAAACTAGTTGTGGCTCGAGAATTAATTATGGTGGTCATGGAGGCTCAGGGAGGGTGTATCCTGACTATACTCAGGAGGCATAGCGACAGGCCAGCTCCTAGGCATAGGGAGGCCCTCCCACATTTCTGCATGGTCCTGTTCTGTCTCATTTCCCAATCTTGTCCTTGGTGAGATTGGTAGGCACAAGACCCCTCTGCTTTTCTGAGAGAGAATGTGACACTCAGGCTCCCCTGCTCTCCTGTTACCTTTCTCTTGTGTCAGCTGGGAGCCAAGTGTCATTCAGAGTACACTGAGCCACCTGATTGGCTGGGGTGATAAGAAGTTGGCAAGAGCACAGCGATATGAATTATTAATGGGAAGAATTACTTCCAGGAGGTTTGTGTGTCTCTGCTCCGTCCTCCCTGGAGTTTCGGGAAATGAATCCTTTTGTACAGGCAGCATCCTTCTGTGTCCTCCCATATAGCATTAGCTGCTATGTACAGCCCTGCAGAGTGGCCACTGAGAGAAAGGAACAGGTTACAGAGCCCGGAATTATACAGTGTCACTGTGAGCTCTCCACAGCAAGGAGGGTGACTTATCCCAATGTGCTCAGGGCAGCAGAAGCTCCAGAGACAATACGAGTACTTTCTCAATGGGGAAGGAGAGAGTCCTAAAGGGTTTTCATGGTCTCCAGCAGACATCCTGATTAGCTTCTAGCCTTGATGCTTTTCCTTTGCTCTCTACTGGGGTGCTATGAAGGCAGTGGGAGAAGCTGTATAAAAATGGGAGGTGTCCGCAATACCTGTAGGTCTCCAAGTATGTGCTGGCCCTCCAGAACCTGCAATTAGCTGGTGGTTGACACTGGAAAACTGGCTCATTCTATGTCCCATGTCTCCCTGAAAAGTGATGTCCACCCATTCCCTGGGGAGAAGCCACATCTTGTAGACTGTCCGTCAGTACCCAGCTACACAAATGCATCCGTGGTCTGAATCAAAGTGAAATCTCAGTCACTGCCAATTGGAGTCACAATCCCGGCCCCTATTGTTTGTGTGTGGTTCTCGTTCTCAGGGTAGTGGTACTGGGTGGGGGTACTGGGGAAGGGTGAGGGCACTGGGTGGGCTATACCTTTTGGGGATGTCAGAGCAGAGGTGTTCACTCAATTTGTATAGGGTTGCTATACTAATATAGTTTGACTCTGAGTTCTTGCTCTAGACACACTCTGTATCGGAGCAGTCAGGACTTGACTCCTCATTCACTGTTAAATCTCAGATGGGATAAGGACTGGGTGGACACTTTAGGTAGTCTGGGTTGACCTTATTAGGTGCCTTCATGGGCACCATCTCCTTTTCTAGTGGGATTATTTGGTCAACAATGCTCTTTTTGGTGTTCACAGCTTGGTTAGGTGCTTAGGGAGACTCTGCTCATTGTAGCTGGCTCCAGAGGGACCACAAGAACCCTGTGGAGTCCTAGAGATATGAAAATGACTTTCATGTCCCAAAGCTACAGCTGTTTTTCTGCTGTGTGTATGAGGTGACCACAGGAGAATGGAAAGAGCACTCAAGGTAGGAGCAATGGCCTGTGGGGTGGGTTCACCCCTACATCTGTGTCCCCAGGTGGAGGGTTGGTGATGGATCTCATAAGCTAATATATACCACTGGCAATATCTAAAGCTATGCAGAATACTGCAATCCCATTGGATCAATGCCACAGTCAGAAGGGAGGGTTGCTTCCTTCCAAGTTTTCTTTGCTAACTTCGAAGTTTGTTTTCTAACCATCTTTTGTTACCAAACTTTGAAGACCCAGTTCTCTGTAAGGCAGGGGAGAGCACAGAGAAGTAATAACGGGTCTCTCTGGAAGTTAGTCTAGAAGGCTCGTCTAATTAGTTCTCCACCTTCTCTTCGTGAATCGAAATGATAACTGCTTTCCTAATCCACGAATGGCCCTAGATATGGGTGTGAGGTACAAGAATGCAATACTGCTCCTAACGCAGGGTCCTCTGAAAACCTCTATTGTGTGTCATGGTTGAGAAGTGCCTTTTCCTCCTCTTGGGTGTACTGTGATGCTGAGGCATTGATGCCTTTAAAATGATGGACCTCACAAGAGAGGCATCAGTCAGAGGACCCAGCCACCTGGGACACTGCCCTCTGGGCTCAGGCTTAGAGAGCTTGGACAAATTCCTGAGCTGCTGGGCCTCGCTAGCCTCTGCTTTCCTGCCTGACAGGGTTAGGCCTTTTTTTTTAGGCTCCACATATAAGGTCAATGGGCAAACCCCTTCTGTTATAGAGTCCAGTCTGGGGCATTTTGTAACAGGGACGTGACACAGACTAGGTACTGATTGGAGATGCTGAATCAGCTGGTAATGGTGCAGTCAGCAGAGCCATCTTAAATCAGCCTGACCAGAAGCCAACTTTCCTTTACCTCCCTGCTCCGGATCTCTATCTCCCCACCTCTCTGTTAAGTAGGGCCATGCACCGCTGAGAAGATGCAGCTTACCAACCATAAGAATCCTTTCATCAGAAGACACCACCTCTCAGGTGAGAACTAGCTGGGGTCACACCACTGGGTCCCTGAAGGATAGTGTTCCTAACTATACAGCTGAGCCAGCTCCTCGGCCACCTGCATGTAGGCAACCCACGGCCTTCTCAGGAGTCCTCTCTGGGTATATTAAATAGCTGCTATTTCTTATGATTCCTACACAAATGAATTTGAGTGAACCATGGACCTTTTGGCAGGTCAGCACCAGCCCTACCCACCCTACCTATCCATTCCTGTACATTTTGTTGATGTCCAAAGCTGCTAAGATCACCACCCACATCTGATCATCAGGCAAGGCGTCAGACTGAGATAATTGCAGAATCCAGATGTGGCCTGTTAAGTCACAGGCCCTTAGGTCCTCAGCCAGGACATGAGCTCCTTATCTGAAAATATGTATGCTACTTCTCTTTGAATGTAGAATTATTTATATATATATATTCAGTTTTTCAAACATCAAGAATGCGTGTAAACATATTATGTTTG
>LOEQ01001831.1:225985-237980 GCA_001685075.1 Bramus lutescens
GAAAGAACAGATGATTGAATTTGAACCAGGCAGTTTCCTGGAGGTATGTACCTCCAGGGTTAGAATACTTTAAGGAACATTTTGATATTCATTGTATCCTCTAAACTTTAAGCTAATTTCATAAATGAAAAATTAAACATTGACTCTCAGAGAAGGTATTCCATCTCTCCAAATCTCCCCCGATAGTGGGGACAGTGGCACCTGAAACCCAAGGCTCCCATCAACATGGCAAGCTGTTCATAGACTCCCAGAAGAGTGAAAAAGGCAGACAGAAGTCTGGGGTAGGGATGCAGAACTTTCTGTAATCCTAGGGAAGTCCTGGTGGCTGTCACTGATGTCCCCTAAGTCTGCATTTATCTCCAACAGCTCAGTGCCACACTCTGCAGTTCCCTGGGGCTGTAACCTTTGGGTTATCTTAAACCTTCACAGATCAAGTGAGAAGAAAGGCGTCTCTCCTGAGAATGGAGAGCTGGCTCTGTGGGCAGATGCCTAGAGATGTGTTTAAAACTTTTAAATATCTACATTTCAGTTCCTCAGCTTGACATGGCCCACTTGCCCCCAAAGAATAAATTCACCTTCACTGGGAATTCTCCTACGAGCAATAGCAAACTCAGTGGACAAGGAAATAAGAAACACAGAGATCATTGACCCAAAGACTCAACATCCTTGCTTTGGGCCTGGAAATCAGCATTCCTCCAATTGTGTTGCACCCTAGGGTCTAAGGTATAGAGCCTTCCCTTATAAATCCCATTCTCTAAGAAGAATAATTTCATCTACATAGACAGCAAATGAATGTATGTGCACTTCTGTCTCCCCAAGAACCAAATCACACTGGACACAGATTTGAAACAGAGAAGCAGGGATAGAGAGAAAAGAAAGGAAGAAAGAAAGAAAGAAAGAAAGAAAGAAAGAAAGAAAGAAAGGGGGAGTCAGAAAAGCCCCACCCTGTTCCCATTGCCTAGAGGAGGAGGCATCTAGTTTAAATTGTGATCATAATGCTGTGACTCAAGTACCCAGTAAAGTAATGAATAGTTAAATGATCAAGATCAGACAGAATAGGGTTCTTATACACCTTCCCTTACTACTTCATGGTCTGTGTATGCTGTTTTATAAGCTTGAACTTCCTGGAGTTTTCACTTGCTAATTTAAACAATATACCAAAAGCACCCAGCATATTACTGAGTGTTCAATGAATGGCAGAACCTCTGCACACTGTTTTAGTGTGTAAGCATCTCTGATTCTCTGCTGTTCATATGCAAGTGCGAGAATATGAAGAGGCAGAAAACCCTTTCTATAAGATGCCTGCCCTTGGGTCTGGAAGGGATGCTTCTGGTGGTGAGCAAGAGAGAGCTCACTGGGACTGTCTGCTTGATCTTCCATAGGACCCTAGCAGCTCACTATAACAAGACAGATAAGAAATTGCTACACACATCCTTAGTCAAATTTAAAGCAATAAAGATTAAGGCTAGCACAGCCACTCTTAAAATATGCAGAAAAATAATAAGGGGTATAAAGAAAAATAGGAAGTATGAAAGAAGAGAAAGGGGAAATTCTTTGGTCATTAGAAAAATCTATGATCAACATCTAGGGTTACCAGACAGTCAATAAATGATTAAGTCAATAAACAACAGCAAGATAAAAAGGAAAGCAAGTTAATACATTCATGGTATTTCAATTATAACACAAACACTGCCTTTTAGACTCTTCTGAAAAAAGTATTTTGAAACCAACCAACATTCAACTGAATGTTAGAACATCAAGAAACACACATGCTGATAGCTCATAATGTTTCAAATTAAACAATTAAATCATGTATTAATGAGCGGCAAGCAAACCAATTTTGGTACAGCTCATTTTTGGCAGAAACAAAATTGGATCTGAGATCCCTGCTTGTTAAACTTGTCATATAAAGCACACTCATTTGTGGGTTTTTATTTTGTTAACAAGCTATGCGAAATGACAATTCAGATGCACAGAAGACTAGGCAAGGACACTGAGACAGATAAATTCCTGCCTAAAGGCTGCTAAACTGACTCAGAACAACACACTGGCAAAGGCAGCCAATTGTTCCCCAGGGGCAGGATCAGGGACAGCAGGCAGANGAGTTGCTGTTGCCACAGAGAGTGGGAGGAGTCCTGCCTTGTGTGGATCCATCACAGCCTCCTCTTTTTCGGTTCTTAGTCCATTTTTAAAAATAGTAAGTCAGTGGCAGGAATACCTCCCGGGAAATAAAATTCAAGAAAATGAGGTCTCACACCTAATTTATTTCTGTTTATTTGCTTTCGGGAGTCCTTGCTTTCCTGCCTGCCTGGACAGGGTTCTTGGTTCCCTGGGGCCAGGCAGGTCCTGCCCCAGTCAGAATCACATCCTATCTTGGTCACTCTCCCAGGGCAGCTGGGGTTTGCCTAAAGCAGAGGACCATTCTGGGTGAACCCAAGGCTCTGCATCCAGCTGTCTCTTTTCTGTTTTTTTTTTGTTTTTGTTTTTTTCCTTTGAGGAGACAGCTCTGCATCTCTTCCAAATAAGAACCCTAGTGATTGTCCAAAGCCCTGCATATTGGAAATGCCTCTTTCTCTCTTGTCAGTGACAGTCTTAGTGCGACACTGACTTGTTCAAGAAGGGTGGGGGTACATGTGGCTTTGTTCTAGCAGCCACTGCTGTGGCCAGTCTGGTTTCTGGCTACTCAGAATCCTAAGCTTTCCTGTGGCCTAAGGACCCAATTCTCACTATCCTCTCGTCCCTGGAATTGTGCGTGACTCTCTCCTTTTTCATTAATGTTCAACCGCAGCACACTGTGGAATCTGCAGGAATCCCCCTCTCAGGCAGGGCTCCCGTCCTGCTCACCTGGGAAGCACCTGCCTGGACAGTGTGGCCTGGCGTTAGAGTCCATCCTGCATGAACTTGGAGGGGCCTCTCTCACCAAACTTGCCCTCCCTCCTCTCTCACCGTATCCCACTCAGGTCCTCCTTCCTCTGTGCCCTTGTTTGTTTTAGGTAGACAGCACAATGTGGTGTGGTGGTATGGCAGTTTGCTTAGCTGTAGATTTTCCCCATGCCAGTTTAGTCTTTTATTATTGGTTTCTTTGAGAGAGGTTGTCTGGGTATGTGCTGTGTAGCCCAATCTGTCCTTGAATTTTAGGCAATTCTCATGTTCTTTCCTCCTAAGTGTTGACATTATAGGTGTAACAACCATAATGACCATGCTTGGTTACCCTGGCATTAAATCAATTTCTCTCTTCTCTCCTCTCTCTCTCTCTCTCTCTCTCTCTCTCTCTCTCTCTCTAACATACACACACAAACCTCCTTTCAACTAGTCAATACTAGTCTCAAACTTAATATTTACTAAGAATGACCTTGAATTCCTAATCCTTCTCCCTCTGCTTTCCAAGTACTGGGAATTTAGTATTTCTATAGGGATCTAAACCCAGGGACTTGTATAGGCTAGGCAAGGGCTCTACCAAATGAGTTACATTTCGAAGTTGTTCCAAATCAATCTGTCTTCATGTTTTGCTCATTTCGAATACTGAGTATGAACTGGATCAGCATTGTGTCAGAATGTGGACTCTTAATGAGGCTCCCTGAGCAGACGGTGACACAAAGACACCGCTCCCGAGACAATAATTTAAGTTCGGGGACAGTCAGAGGGTGGTTGGGCTGCAGAGGGCACCCCAACAGTTAATGAGGGCTTAAGGAAGCAGTTATAAAGGAGGCAATGGTGAAAAGCCTTGTGTATAGCTTGCTGCTGGGTGTAGAGAAGGGAAAGCTGAGTTGGTGTTGAGGAGAGTCTGTTGTTTGAATATGGGAGGAGGCTGGCTGGCTGGATAAGAGGAAGGGAAACAGCTGGGTGGTGGTGGTGCATGCCTTTAATCTCACTTGAGAGGCAGAGGCAGGCAGATCTCTGTGAGTTCGAGTACAACCTGATTATAAGAGCTAGTTCCAAAACAGGCTCCAAAAAAAAGGGTGGGGGGAGGGAAGCTTCTTGGGTATAGAGGAGAACCTTTAGTCGATGTACAGAGGAGTATCAGCATCTGCATGCAGAGTGAATCTTACAGTGTGGATATGAAGGTCTATTCCCTATGTACAGTGAAGGATCTGCTGTGTAAGTTCAGAAGAGGTCCTGATGCCCGGGTGTAGTGGAGAGCCAGCTGTGTGTATGCAGGAAGGTCTGTTGTGGGCCTGTGGGAGGGTCCAGTGTCTGAGTATAGAGGAGAGCCTGCTGTCTTCGTTTAGTGAAGGACCTAGTCTATTAGTGGGCCCAATGTCTGGGTGTAGAGCACAGCCTGCTGTCTGCATATGGAGGAAGGCTTGCCCTGTGTGCATAGACCTGGACCTACTCTGTGTGCGTAGACATGGACCTCCTCTTCCAATACAGAAAAAGGCCTTCTGTCCAGGGTAGAAAACAGTCTGCTATCTGGGTGTTTGTTAGAGACCTCTTACAAGGTGTAGGTGTTGGCTTACTGTTTGGCTACAGAGGAAGGCTTACTTTCTGAATGTTATGGAGGTCTTCTGTCGGGGTGCCAGAGGAGAGCCTGCTGTGTGAGTATAGAGGGACTTCTGTTGTATCTGTGGGCCTGTTGTTTGGGTGTTGTGGAGCATCTGGTCTCTGGGTACAGGGGAATGTCTGCTGTTGTCTGGGTAGAGAAGAAGCCTGCTGTGTGGATGCAGAGGAAGATCTGCCTTCTGGGCCTGTGGGAGTGTCTGCTGTCTGAATAGAGAGGGTGTGCTGTGTGGGTATAGAGCAGGGTCTGTTGTTCATCGTGGCGGGGTGTCAGGACAGAAGAGACACATTAAGTAGTTATTTCTCCTGGTGTCTTGCAGACCCATTTCTCTGAGTTCCGGAGGTATTTCAGGCTAGATCTCCCATTGTGTCATAATAGCCACATTTTAATGAACAATGCTTTAGTATGGAGAGCTCAAGGCTGCAACCAAGCTCTGCCCATTTTGATTTTGTGGTGGTATTTAAGATTCAAATCCATATCCACAGCAGACAATACGAGAGAAGCTGTCAGACTCACATAGTTGATGACTTTGAGTAAAGCAGAAACAAGGTGGGATGGTGCAAAGGGAGACTCCGGGTCAAGGGAACAGAGCAGAGCGCCCCCAAATAGCACCCTCCCAGGTGTTTGCTATTAACAGCTTTTCTACCAAGGTGCCCAGGCTACTCAAAGGGGAAGAAAATCTTTTAAAAATGATTCTGGGAACAGATGGTATTACCACACAAAATAATGAATTTGGATCCCTGTCTTATACCTTATATAAAATGGATCTCAAGTTGGCTTAAGGACCCAAGTATAAAGTCTAGAGCAATGGCTTAGCAATGAAGAGCATTGCCTGTTCTTCCAGAGGACTGGAGTTTGATTCCAAGCACCCAAGTGGCAGTTCACAGCTGTCTACAACTCCTGCCTTAGGGAATCCAACACCTTCTCTGGGCTTCCATAGGCACTGCATGGACATTGTGCACAGAACATACACCCATACATATAAATGTTTTTTTAAGCATAAGAGGTAAAACTGTTAAACAGAAGAAAACAAGAAAAGCAAATCTCATGATTCTGAGCCATAATGTCAAAGAGGAACAGTTGTAGAAGAAAATAAATAGATCAAACGGATTTTATCAAACTTAAAAACAATATGCTCAGGTACACCAGGCATGTAGCCAAAGTAGATGTCATCTGTAACATGAAGGGGTCTGCTTGGTGGGGTTTCTGTCCCACCCGGTACCCCACAGCCAGCATGTCCCAAAGAAAATCACACAGAGATCTCCATAAGTTATAAAACTGATTAGCCCATTAGCTCAGTCTTCTTATTAGCTCTTGTGACTTATATTAACCCATTATTCTTATCTATGTTAGCCATGTGGCTCAGTACCTNTTTTATTAAAATACATGACTGACAGAATACAGACAATTCTCCCGCAACACTTCCCTCTTTTTTTTTTTTTAAGACAAAGGAAAATACCCATAGTCCATTTTTTGGGAATGTGGGAATAGTATTCCAGGTTACTTCCTGCTGGTTGGGGGCACTGATAATCGAATCGTATGGGGACTTAAAGAAAATTATCATCAAGTCCTGACCAGATGTCAGGGTTAAAGTCTGTGAATTTTATGGTATGTAAATTATGCTTCAATTTTTGAAGTATCCCTAAGTTCCTTCAAAGAGCATTCAGGATGCTGTAGTGGAGAAGCTCAAACTTCCTAAGCAACTGCAGACAGGCCCCCTTCCTGCTTCAGCTTCATGGGGTCAGGCCCCTTGGGCTCTGGTTTCTGTTCTCTCCCTGCATTTCAGACTTACTTCGAGTTGTTCTGGTGAATTTCCATTGCTGACCCATCCACTCATTGGCTCGGTCATTGCTTCTTAGAAAAGCAGGGGCATCCAATAGCTGTCTCTCTAGGGCTGCCACCCACCTTGCATTCTGTCCCTGGCCAGCCTTGCAAGGTAGTGCAGCCAGCTGGTGTCCCTGAGGTGCAGAGGTGACATGCTTGGCTCAAACTTCAGGTTGCGTGGCAGGCTGAGCCAGCTGTGTGAGCCACTGGGCACTTCAGGGTGGCAGGCACTCATGCGCATGTACCTCATCAGACCCTGGTGGCTACAACCTTGGTTGAAGGTCAGGCTGTTTCAGAGGAGGGAGCCAGTGTCATCTCTCATAAGCATTATCCTGGAGGCAGGCTGCCAACCTGTCATTGACTTCTATCTTGTGTTCAATAGCATGGGAGAACTCTCAGGAAAAGGTGTCTGCTCTGGTAGCCTAGGTCTTTGAGGGGGGCAAGGACCTCTGTCAGGAGGGACCACCCTGATGGCTTCTGTGGTATACTTGTCCATTGTTGCCACAGCCTCTCTGTGTCCTACATTTCTGTGTCAAGTAGCAGGAGCTTCTTCAGGACTCAGCATGGCCTAGAAGCATCTGTTGGGCTCAGTGACATTCCTTTGATATGGCAGGATCCTCCCTGCTTCTTCGACTTCACTCCCAATTGCTTATGAAATAGTAGTTTGTGGCTAAGAGGCTCAAAGCACCTCATTGCCCCTTGTAAATGAAAAGGAACCTTTCTGAGGGGGAGTTGAAGGGCATCATGCTTTGCATTTGTTTAGCTCTGGGGCAGGATATGCAAGGATCCTGCTTTATCCCCCTACCCCCACCACCCATGGCAGTCAGGAGGGTTAAGCCACTTCACTAACAGCAGAGTGTAGACCTAATATTTTGATAATCAATCTTGTCCTTTGGAGCTACCTTTTCCGGGCAACCCCCAGCTTCCTCCCCTAACAGGTTTAATTAAAGCTCAGAGCAGCCAGGGCTCTGAGTGAAAGTGATAATCTACCCCTGCCAAAAGGCTCTTATTCCAGTGGACATTTGATGCCAGGGAAACTCCATTAACCTATATACTGCTGATCAATATACAGAAGGGGTGAGCAGACCCCAGGGCTAGCAGGCAAGACTCTCCTCCACATCCCTTGGCCCACAACAGGGACTGACTGGTCTTTCTCTTATACATAGCCAAGGGTCTGGTATATAGCTGCACAGCCTGAAGCTCAGGGGTAGAGAGAAGCTGTGCCGAGCCCCAGTACAGCCAGTGAGGCAGGACCCTGCCAAGGGAGAGGAAGGGAGCTGAGGAGAGTTGGAGCTGGTAACCCAGGGTGAGAAGCTGCAGTGGATGGAGCTCCCAGCACAGGAAGGGGATATACTTGGAATTCCCTCAAACTGGGAGGAGATGGAAGCATGGAGCACCACCAAGGATCCACAGATGGACAGGGTAGCTTTGGGCAGCCAGAACTCAGAAGATTTAGAAGGTCAATAAGAAATCTGGACAAAGGGATATTGGATAACTTGGAGTTGGCAGTCCTAAAATCAAAACTATGGTTTAGGGTATTGTTGATCCTGATGCAACAGCAGTCTCAGGGGCCTCCATTTCCAGATATGCTGGGTTTTCTCATGCTTTCTCTAGATCTGTACCCACTGGATACCTCTTGGAATGGCCACAAACAGACAAGAACGTGATCCTCACCATGATGATTTCTGTGTCTTGCAATCCAGGTTTGCTCCTGTCTGCTACATTATTAACTGGTCCACTCCACCCATCAATCTGAGATAGATGTTACATCAGATGTAACACCAGACCACAGACAGCACAGTTAGGGTACAGCTACAGATGATGCGTGACTCCAAGGCCACAAAGCTCCCGGCCGTCAGACTGAGACCAAGTAGAAAATTTCACAGATACCTATGGGGGCTGGCGGCATGGGCAGACTCATCATTAGCTATTTCCTTTTGTGAACCATCCACTTCGAAGGTAGATTGCCATGATTTTAGTTCAGCCTTAACCTAATAAAGAAGAGTTGCCATGATCTACTTGGCAGCTTAGTGAACTTGGCCCATGCAGGCAGTTTGGGTTCTGTGGAACCAAACAAGTCGCTGTCCTCATGGTCTCTAGCAGACGAGACAACAGCACAGACAGTGTGGTGCTTAAAGGGAGAGGTTCTGAGGGACATCATATGAAACAAACACACAAAAAAAGACAAGGATGGGCTACTGGGATGGCATTGAGGATCTGGGGACATGGGCAGGGGCAGCTTCTGTCCTACCCTGAGCAAATATGGGCAGTATTTTGCATCATACTCCAGGTTCTTTGGTCTATGACTGTCAGTTTAGACAGTGTCTGGCCCAGTCCTGCTGTGCGTGGTGGCTAGTCTATGAGACAGATGTTTTTGAATTTAGGAAACATGCATGGAACAGTTAGCAGAACATGCAAGAACAAAACAGTTCTTACAATCAGGAGTCAGAAAGAAATTGTCTACTGGAGGAGAGGAAGAAGAAGGAAAAGGAGGAAAGGAAGAGGAGAAGAAATATAAATAATATGCACACCCATCTTGGTTATTTAGATCATGTGAAAATAGGAGACAAGTGAGGACCAAATACTTCAGGATCTGAGAAAGCAGGACTCCACAGTCTGTATCACTCCCAGAACCTTCTCCCAGGCATCTGTTACAGAGTCCTACTAAGCTCTGCTCCCACCATTCAACTGCTCTTCTAGGCCAGAGCCTTCCACAGGGCTCTAATAAGCAGCACATTCCGGCTCTTCACAGCAACAACTATTCTTGGTACCATTACTGTGACCAAAGACAACTTGTAGAAGACATAATTTGTTTTGACTCATGTTTAGAAGGAGAATCCATAGTGGCAGGAGGCATGGCAGCACCTGGAAGTGCTTCAGAGCAGGAAGTAGAGATATCACACCTTCACCCTCACATAGAAAGTAGAGGAGTGGGCAGGGGTGTGGGACTTTCAAAGCCCACCCCCCAGTGACATACTTTCTCCAGAAAGGCTCCTCCACAAAGCAGCCCCACCAACTGGGGACCAAGTGTTCAAATATGAGCCTCTGGAGGACAAGTCTCATTTCAATCACCACAGATACTGCCAGACTTCTGGGTGTGTTAAATGAAGTAACAGAAAATACCAGTAGGTAGGTAAAAGGTCTGAGCCCACTTCTGGCTTTTAAAACCTACCCAAACCCACCAATTCTTGAACTCTAAAACCCACCAATCCATGAACCTGAAAACCCACCAATCCCTGAACTCTAAAACCCACCAATCCATGAACTCTAAAACCCACCAATCCATGAACCTGAAAACCTACCAATCTCTGAACTCTAAAACCCACCAATCCATGAGCCTGAAAACCCACCAATCCCTGAACTCTAAAACCCACCAACCCATGAGCCTGAAAACCCACCAATCCCTGAACTCTAAAACCCACCAATCCATGAGCCTGAAAACCCACCAATCCCTGAACTCTAAAACCTGCCAACCCATGATCCTGAAAACCCACCAATGCAGTGTATAAATCAAGAAACACTAATTTTCTATATCTGTGCAAATTAAGATAGCAGTGAATAACTCAATGGAGTTCTTTCTTTCAGGCTTGCCATGGCCATCCCCATAATGAGGCTGAGCAATTATTATGAAAGCTACAGAAGACCTTGGGACTTCTCAGTGACAAGAGTTGTCTTTGAGCTACGTACACTGCTGTAAGCAACCCAAGTAGAATCACTGGTTCAACACTCTGGACTTGGACGGAGTCTTTTCTTTAGTCTGTTGGTGTCCTTTCCAGCTGGGGTAAGTAGATACTTCTTTATGACTTCCCCTGAAAATCCTGTGACAGCAAATTTTATATGCAAATTATAAGTGAAAAGATTATCAGAGTACAAAATTGTAACATGAATATAACCCAGACTCACAAATGAATATTTGCAGGCCAACACATGTTGATACTGTCACATGGAGGTCAGGTTTATACTACGCATTAGTGTTTAAACTTTCTTCAGGTGCTGCTGTTAGCAATGCTGTTGTTTTTGAGGTGACCCCAGATACTGAATATATTATCTGGATGGTATTAAATAGTGAGTATAAAAGGAAGCTAATTAACTATGTCCCTTATCTTAAGGTGTTAACTGTAGGTTTGTGTACAATTTTGGATCTGCTAGGATGGGAAAATTCTTGGAGACAGGCTAAATAACTTCACTTGACATTTTAAGGTAACCATGGATGTTTGGGAGCCAGAGGGAGGAATTTATGGTTTAAATATGAAATGACCCCTAAGGTTCATGATTTGAACATCTGGGATCTTGGTATTGCTCTCTTCAACTGTGACTCAAGTTTGTCTGGAGACATAAATTAGAGCCAGCTTAATGGAGAGAGTTGGATGCCCTCAGTTATTTCCACCACTAACCTCATTCTTCATTTCAAGATCATTATTCTTTTCCTTATTATTCTTAATTCATTATTTCTTATTCTCACTCTCCACCCCCTGCCTCCTCTTTCTTAGGATCCTGCTGTGTAGCTTGTATGGACCATCATCTCAGTCTGAAATTCCCACTGCAGACCAGGCCTGTCTAGAGTTCACAGTCCTTCTGCCTCTATTTCCTAAATACTTGGATAATGGGTGTGTACCAAAATGCTGACTGCATTTTTAAGAAAATAAAGATTTGTTTTTGCTCATGATACCAGAGCATTCAACACATGGTGACTTGGCATCATGGCATTGTGAATATGACAGTGGGAACCCATGCGGGCTGTGGAGGCTACTGACTGCATGGTCCACCAGAAACGTAAGGGGGGTGGGGAAGAGAGCAAAGGAGGGGCATGCGGATACTAGACGTCTCAGTGTATCCTTTAAAGACACACACACGCACCACACACACCACACATATACAAACACAACACATACATACCACACACCACACATACACACACCACACATACACACACCACACATATACACATACCACACACACATATACCATACATACGCACACACCATACACATACAAACATAGCACACACTACACAAAATTGTTCTAATTACTGGGGACCAAGTGTTCAAGACATAAGCCCAAGGGTGGCATTTCATATTCAAATCATGTAAGTTCTTTCTTCTGGTTCCCAAACACTCATGGGCATCTCAAAATGTCAAAAGCATTTAGCCCATCTCCAAGAATCTCCCAATCTTATGAGTTCCAATGTTGTCCACAAGTCTAAATTTCAAGTCCTTTTTGAGACTCAAGGCAAACTCGTAGCTGAGAGCGCCTGGAATTTTTGTAAATTAAATATTCCCAGCATACAATGGCATAAAATAAATACTCCCATTTCAAAAGGGAGGGATCCGGGAACACGACGAGGAAGAGTGAGAGCAACATGAAATGAGAACACAGCAGGACAAGCACTAGGTGTTACAGCTCTATGACTGGAATGGAGGCATACAGTGTCATGATATGCATGGTAGCAGGTTTGAACATGCGTGTCCCTAATGGCTTTGTCGTCTGCAGACCATATGGCCTCTGTCTTGAGCTAGCTCTTCTCAGTACCTGTATTTTCTTGGCAGTTGTTTTATGTTTCTATACTGTCTAGTATCCTAGGGTATCCACTGTGGCTTAGGCTTTAATCTCATGCTTTACTTTGGTATCTATCTATCTATCTATCTATCTATCTATCTATCTATCTATCTATCT
>LOEQ01001831.1:254192-270768 GCA_001685075.1 Bramus lutescens
GTGTGTGTGTGTGTGTGTAGTGGGGTAGAGGTGTTCGCTACATATCGGGACAGCTGCAGCCACATTCTTCCAGAGGAACCTACCTGGTGTGCACTGACGGTAGCCAGTGATAGGCCTGTGCCACTGTTTCAATTTAATTTCTCTTGCCCTGGCATCCTGATTAGCCACCTATCCTGAACTGCGTGCTTAGGAACAGAGGGTTAATCTTCATAAGTGGGCATTGGCCTGTGTGTGTATGAACCAGGGGTTTATCCTAAGGATTTGACTGTGGGCTGTGTGTACAGCAACCAGGGGTGCGTCTCTTCTGGGTTCTTGGCAGGTGCTAAAGATTCACATGCATGCAATACCTGATGTGCACATACAACTGGTCTAGAACAGGCATTTCCCCAGAGTGTCTCCCTGGCTATGGGATAGAAAGGGACAAAGACTATGCAGAGGTCTCAGTCTTCACCTCTTGGTGATCTAAGAGTAATTCACCTCCCTTGGAGTTGGTGTATGACCGTAGCTGCTGCAGATGAGAACTTGAACAAACTCAGGCATCTTCCTGAACCACAGGTGACCAGACCTGACAAAGACATGTATTCTTACAAATATGAGTACCATTCAGATAGGAAATCCAATGAAAGTGGTTTTTTTTTAATCCATAGTTCTTTCAAGTTGGAAAGCCAACATTTTTCTGGAGAATTGAAATACGGCTTTATTTTAAGAAGCCACTTGGCTTTTTTTTTAGAGAATTATAAATGTGATCTTTTAGAAAAAGTATTATATTTCATGGTCAGTGAAATCCTGAGTTGTGAATCTTTACGACAGGCTGGTTTCAGGCCTATTACTGGAACATCTACAGTGAAAGTGTTTGTACTTAGGGACCGAGTCCCTCTCTGCTTCAGCAGTCACATATCAGGCAAAATCTTTCGATAGTAACTGATTCCTATTACATTTAAAATGTTTCCTGATGACACCATCACCATAGTAACCAATATGCTTGGAAACAGAGGAGTAAGAACAGACAAGGGAGGCAAGCAGGCTTGGTGAAGAACAGTGGATTGTGCTAGGTTGCCCTTTCTGGAAAGTTCTATCTATTTATAAACTACACATAAACAACTAGAAATAACTGGGGTTTGCCCCTCCCACAGTCTCACATAGTAGGTGATAGAAATCATCTGTTGGGGGGATGGTTGGATTTGTTCTGATTACTCTGTATTTTGCATTGAATTGGGCTTTGGAGATAGGTGGGAACTGATCTGCGTGGCCTGGATTTACAATTAGAAGACATTGGAGACTGAAGTTCCTATACTCTGTTTTTGATTTTTCTTCAGGGTCACCTAAAGGCAGTCAGAACTTCTGGAAGCAGTTGGCCTCTCCCTCTGCGAGTTTAGCTGAAGGAAGGGAGGAGTAACATCAGGAAGTCTCCAGAGCATGGCCCAAGCCATTGCAGGGTGGCTCAGTCCAGTAGAGGTCAAGATCATGATGGGATACCCACAGAAACAGCAGACCTGAGCTAGCGGGAGCTCACTGATTCTGGACTGAGTGGGGGAACCGGAATAGGACCAAACTAGGCCCACTGAATGTGAGTGGCAGTTGTGAGGCTTGGGCAGTCTCTGGGGCCACTGGCAGTGAGACCAGGATTTCAATTGACCAGGTTTTTGAATTGGCATCTTGGAGAAAATTATCTTTGGAGAGATGCCTTGCTCAGCCTAGATATGGGGGTGAGGACCTTGATTTGCCTTGAAGTCAAGTGTCAGACTTTGTTGACTTCCCATGGGAAACCTTACCTTTTCTGAGGAGTGGATGGGGGAGGAATTGGGGGTGGGAGGAGGGGAGGGAGTGGGAATGGGGAAAGCTATATGAAATGAGAAAAGATTATATTAAAAATTCTTAATAAAAAAAGACACTGCAGAGTGCCTTGGACCTGAATGTGAACTAAGAATTCTACTTTAAAATGTATCCCTTGTTATTTACCAAATGAGCAAACATCAGAAAACCCTTCTAACCATGGGCAAAGAGTGTTCAGGTGTCTCATTGCCTGTGTAGCACCCATTTGCCCATCTGCTGGCCGTGGTGTATCTTGGCTGTTCCCTCTTTAGGAAGCCTGGCTTCCTTGGAGGTTTTCTACAAGGCTGAGCTTTCCCTATATGTCTGTAGTTTAAGCAGATTTTCTTTTCTTGACAGAGACTTGGTATTTTAGCTCAAACCACAATGTATTTTCAGCTTGTTGTGCTGGCTAAACAAGCAGCAGTTGGCCACACCTGGCTGCACAGACGATATCTGACTTCAAGCCTTCTGCTAAGTCAGATGTGAGTTCTGGGATTATGGTCATGCAAAAGCCAAGGCCAGGGCTTCGAACTCAAGGCTCTATGGCTACAAAAGCTTCTTTCTTCAGATATTCTTTACTGGAATTGTCATGAAGAAATTGTGTGGCACAACTCCTTTCAGCACCTCCAGCTCACTTATGAAACAAGGGTCATAGGTAGAGTTTTGTTTTTGAAGTCAAGGATAGCCTTGCAACCTGGTACCAAGCTTGGAAAAACACTAAAAATGGTACACCACTGAAAAATAACCTGTCTGATTTAGGTCACATTTTAAGTATTATTTCCATAGTTCAACTGGCGATGCCACAAATTTTAAATTTAGTCACATGTGTCTCTCCCAGAAACACTGCTGGTACATTATCTTTAATGAAGGATAAATTACAACAGAAATACCATGAAATTGCTCATTATTTTCTTATGGATACTTGGCATAAATGAAGAAAGGGCTTTGGAACACCACTCAGGGCCTGACCCAGCCTCAGCATTCCTGGCCTGGCTCCATCCGTTCCTCCAGGCTGATGGCCTTCATCTCTCTGACCAGCTGACACCCTGCCTTGTCATCTGTTGCTAGCCCAGGCTCTGTGTTCTTGGGTCAGCAGCTCTGCCTTCTCCTGCCTCCATCCTCCTAGCAATTCTCACCCTCTCTTGAATTAGAAGTGATGCATCTGAACTGCTCTTAGGGGCCCTCTCCTTGCGTCCACCTTCTTGGCCTCCTGATCCTCTCTTCATAACCCTTGGCAGGCCTGATACTGGGGTACAAGCTAGAAGACAATGTTGTTACTGGATTGCAGACCATCCTCCCTGCAGCTTTGGCTCTGCTCCCTTGAACCTCACAGCTAATATTTGTGCCTCCCCTGAAATCTTCCATGGGGATTTTAGCTCCTAGCTCACAGTGACCGCTATTAAACAACCTTCTACAGTGGCCCGTGGGATTTCTATCTCCACTTCAAGGACCCCTCCAGAGTCTGGATTCCTTGAGTGCTCTGCTCCTCATCCCTGTCGCTCCTGTCACTGAGACGCTACACGTGTCTTCAGACTCTAGTGTCCCCAGGACACTATCCTCCTCGTTTTTAGCTTTCTCTCTCACGCCCTGACCTCAAAAAGCCTTTGAGCAATTGCACAAGGTCCAACGTGTCCTGCACTGACCCTACTGCCTTCTTGGGGGCACTCAGACCCTCATCCTGGTCATGCTAGTTGCAAGGTTGTTGTGATGGTCTGTGAACTGTCTGAATGGTTTCTGCTCTCAGTTTTCCCCCAGGGTACAACCCCCCATCCCATCTTATTTTCTACTGTACTTTCACTAGACTGATGCTAGAAGATTCCAGAAGGCCACACCTGCCTCACATGGGTCTCTGGTGCTTCCTGCCATCCAGGTGCCTGCTTGAAAGCCTTTGCTGCACCCCTGCCTGGCTTTTTTCCCCAGACACACTCAAGTCTGTTCTCTTCCCCTATTGTCCACCAAGACTGTGCCTGCTGTTTCATCAGGAAGCAAATAGCTTGTGCAGGACTGGGAGTGAAGGATCCCTGGACCCACGAGTGGCGGCCCAACTCTGCTGAGGAACATTTCTGTCTGTTCTCTCCCTGACTCTTCCCATTGCTCTGGCCTCTGGGTGGTCATACAGCTAAGAACATGGCTGTCAGAGCCCAAGTCCCATCCTGAGCCTACCTCTGCCACTAACCTCTGTCTTTGAGGTGTCTGACCTCCCCATGACTGCCCTCACACCAGGTACTTGAGGGTCATATGAGAGAACACACATGTTCCAAGTTTCACAGTATGATAAAGCACCTTTAGTTTACATTCTATCTATTGGGGATGATAGTCTATCTACGTGGTGTGCAGAGTCCTTCTAAGCCATGTCCACCACAGCTTCTGTTCCTTTCTCCTCCTTGTGCAGCCATGGAGGCCATCCTAACCCTCTTCATCCCGCAAATGGCAAGGCTGTCCTTTTAGTTCTGCCTGACCCTGGCTCCAGTGATGTGCTCAGGTCATGGGTTGTCCACTGTCTCAACCTGAAAGAACGCTCACAAAGGGCCTCTTTGGCTCTTCCTCCTACATGTCAACAGTATCTACAGAGTCCTGCACCAAGTCAGTCGGTGCCGTGAGATGTGTGGGTGTAGGCGTGAGTTGTGTGTATGACAGTCTTATCAGTTGAATGTCCACGAACACACGCTGATTTACAAGTCATCTTTGTTTGAGATGAGGTCCTGTGTAGGCTGAGAGGGTATTTTATTGATTGGGGAGTGTTCTGGTTTGTTGCAATAAACATCAAGCCCAAAAGCAACTTGGAAAGTTGTTTACTTACAGGTTAAAGCTCATCATGAAGATAACCCGAGTCAGAAACTCCAGGCAGGAACTGAAGCAGACACCAGAAAGGAAGGATCCTGGATTGCTTCCAGGATCATACCCAGCTCTACCTCTCCTACACCCCAGACCCACCTGCTAAGCTAGTGTCACCCCCCACTGCCCTCCCACACAAATCAACAATCAAGAAAATGTCAGACAAGTATATGGCAGCAGGCCAATCTGATAGAGGTAATCTCTCAGTTGGTGGGGCCTCTTTACAGGTGACTGAAGGTTTGGGTCAAGCTGACAGCTGAAGGTACTTACGATAGAGATGAGGCCATGCATCATCATTTTAGTGTCAAGAGGTTGATTTTATTTGTATCCCTTTAGAAAAAGAATGGATACCGGGAAACAAGAGTATATAAAACCCAGAGAGGATAGAGACTGGTTTATGGATATACCTAGCCTCTTCCTTCTGAGCTCACACTGGCTTCACAGGCTGGCTCTCTCTTCAGAGAGGGCTGGTATCTGTAGTCACTTTAAAAATACTTTAGTTCTCACCGAGGACTCTGTCTTCCTGGCCTTCTACTCCCTCCCTCTATTTTGGGACCAGGCCCCATTATCACTGAGCAGAGTGACATTCACAGCAGGTACAAGCAACACATGGGGCTTTGTTGGCTCGGTTGCACTAATCGGATATCTGTGCCTGCCAGGCGGATGGCACAAGTAGGAGGTGTTTGAACACGTGAGCACAGAGCGTTGCTTACAGTCCATCTCCGAGTAGTAAGGAGAGTTGGCAGTTCGAGTACATGGTACCCAATAACACACAGAAGCCAGTTCCAGACTAGAGGAATGAAGCCTGTGGTAAGAAAACCCATGAAGAATGGGTGTGTCTTGCCTCCCACCTTCCCGCCCTATAAAATTTATGTAAGAAGCTGCCATTAGCACTAATGAGAGTTCTGCATATGATTCTCCCATGAAATGATGGGAGATGAGCCTCATCCGTCACTCTGTGGAGAGCGTGGGCTCTGAGGCAGGTTTCCAGCAGGCAGGGCTGCACTGCCTGGGTATAGCCTGCTCTCCAAGGTAGTGAAGAAGCAGGTCTAGGCCCTGGTAGCCTGCTGGGAGAGTGCCTGGGAGAGGGTCATACAGAGTGCTGCAAAGGAAATGTTGTGCGGAAGAGCCCAATAATTTACAGATCATCCTCAGAACTACCCAGCAGCTCACAACACACCACACTGGAAAGAGAAGGAAGAGAACCTATTCTGTGGACCGAGACCTCCTATTCTGTGCCTCCTGAGTCCTTGAGGGCACACATAGCATTTTAAAGCGGTCTTTGAGAATGAAATGCCCTACTTGTTCCCTTTCCTAGGGATGCATCATGCTTGCTGCCTCTTCCCAAGCCTGTGCTATAATCCCATCAACTGCCCTTGCTCATTCTGGGAGAGCACCCTGTCTTCATGCCCACCCTACATGCATTTGGAATGTGTGGATCTCTGTGGGAGCCCTGCTCTCTCAGAGGACCAATGTACACGGAGACTGCTCTTTCGTTTCCCAGTCGCCCGATCTCAATCGTCACACAAAAACTGTATTAATTACAATACTCTTCAGCCAATGACTCAGGTATAGTTCTCGCTCTAGCTCTTACATCCTAAATCAATCAATTTCTGTTCATCTGTGTGAGGCCAGGAGGCCGTGGCTTACTGTTGGTAAGGTTCTGGCATCTTCCTTCAGCAGCTACACGGTATCTCCTTGACCCTATATACTTTCTCTCTATATCTCTGTTTGGATTTCCCTCTGGGTTTTGCTCTGCTAAGCCATTGATTGGAATAGCTTTATTCATTAACCAATAAAAGCAACACATATACACCATATACAAAAGGACATTTCACATCAGGCCAACCGTCTCTGTGCTTTGTGCAGACACCAACTGCTCCACTGTTGCATTCTGCTCCAGCCTTCTGTCCTGGGGTGTCCCTGCTGGTATGTCTGGGGAACATATCATTACCTTGGTGGGACTCTACTCCACAGGGCCATTATGTCTTATGTCTTTGGGTGCTTTCATTATGCTGGCTTGCAGAGTTTCTCTACAATGAATATTAACTTGATTATTACTTCTAAGGAGGAACAGAGGCATGCATAGCACCATGGTCTGTGATCATAGGCCACACAAAGGAATCTCTTCCCTCTGAGGGAGCCTCTCCCATTACCTTCCCCAGTGGCCCTGCTTTCCCTTGAAAACCACAAACAGAGGTGTTTTAAAAACATGCACAGTGAGACTACACACACATTTTTATATCCTGTAGTGTTTTGTGTAACGTTGTACCTTGAGATGATTGGTTAGGTTCATATAATCATACTCATTAAAATCTCCTAGTGTCCCATGAGATAAATGCAGCACAATTTCTTAAGCAGATGAGAACTTGTGATATTTCCCAAACACTGCTCTTACCAGTAAAACGTCAATAAATGTCACAAGTACAGCCTCACTCCTACTAGGCTTACCACGTGACGAGGGCCACTAAAACCCATTCAGCCCTTACCATAGCTCCCAGAGGTATAAACACAATGATTATGACTGTCATACAGAAGAGGAAGTTGAGTAACTGCACTGAACATAGGGGACATCAAGATGGGTCTGTGTCATCCGCGCGCAGACTCTGCACAGGCAGCAACTAAGGCGGAGCAGCTATGCAGGGCAGGCTGTCCCCGAGTTGTGTGATGTTTCAAGTGGCTGTGCCATGGTCTCACTCACAGCACCCCCACCCGTGAGACAGTTGTCAGTGAACAGGCAATCAGAGCTGGGCATCAAAGCCTACTACAATAGCATGAGCATGTTTCCTGATGTGACGTCTGAATGTCTTCTAAACCCTCTGCCCATTTCCAGTAAATCTTCCTGTCAAATTTAACTTTTATTGATCTTTTTTTTTGCTTGAGAGGATTAGGTCATATGTAGCTCCGGATAGCCTCTAACTTGCTATATAGTTAAGGATGGCCTTAACCTCCCCATCTTTCTGCCCTCCACCAATCATGTGCTGTGATTACTGCCACAACACTCAGCTCATATCTCACCATGTGTGTCCATGTCTGTGACATTCCAGTCTCGCTGTTTCTGAATTTGAAAGTGTTTCTGATAAGGGAAGATTCAGTCTTCTTTCTTCTATATTATCTGTGTTCACAAAGCAATGCCCCCTTTGGACTTAACCAGTGGTTAATAAATTACAGGTAGAGTTTCACTTCTACCTGAGTGTTTTGCATGGGCCTCTGCATCCATGTAGGCTTTTTATGAGGTATGGTTTTTATCCTATACATTAGAGTACGTTCAAAATGTGAAAGAAGACTAAATTATGTACCTCGTCCCTCATGTGCCAAGCAAGGATGATTCTAGAAACTTCTGGACAATATGCCTACATGATAAGTCCTTCAGATGTTGAAACAGAAAGAGTGTGTTTCCCTTAGCACAGATGTGTTTTACAATGCTTCTTATACTCAACCAAGCTACATGTTTCTATTTTTGGACAGAACTTTGAAAGTTCAATTTGGTTCACTCCACATGGAGGGAACCATTGGTAATAGATAGGGAGGCTTTAACTGAAAGTCCCAGAATGGAACATGGCACTTGCTATTGTAGCAGGATAGACTTCAGAAGTACAAATAACAGTGGGTTACTGTCAGAAAGATGGTAACCAATCTTCCTGTCAAACAAAAACTAAAACCCAAGGGGAGGGTGTGAACTGTTGTTAAGAGAGAATATGAAACTAGTAAAAAACAAATAAAGTCAGTATTTAGCTTAGCTCCTTGTCTGCAGTTTCCTAAAGGACAGGTTTCTCCTACCACGGATTTTGTCAGTATCGCAGCTACTCCTCTTCATTCCTTTTCCTCTTTCATTCCTCTCCACACATTCATCTAATTTTATTTATGTGCTTTTTTCTTTATTAGGAAAATTTTGAAGGTTCCTGAGATTTTTCTCTTTTTTTCCTTTCTACTATACTTTTAGTAGCATTTTGACTTTTTCTTATTTTTTAAATGTTTTTATTTATACACTTAATTTGGAATTGAATTGTATTTTAGATTAGCACAGGAGAGGCTTTTATGTGGATTCCTCATACATATCTTGTTTTTATGGTTGTCTTAGTTAGGGTTTCTGTTGCTGTGAAGAGACACCATGACCGCAGCCATGCTTATAAATGAAAATATTTAATTGTGGTGGCTCACTTACAGTTCAGAGGTTCAGTCCATTATCAACATGGTGGGACATGGTGGCATGCAGGCAGACATGGTGCTGGAGAAGGAGCTGAGAATCCTACATCTTGCAGGGAACAGGAAGTGAACTGTGACACTAGGAATAGCTTGAGCATAGGAGACTTCAAAGCCCACCCCCACAGTGACACACTTCCTCCAACAAGGCCACACCTACTCTAAGAAAGCCACACCTTCTAATAGTGTCACTCCCTTTGGGAACCATTGTCTTTCAAACCACCACATCGTTTCTCTCTTCTTTCCAATATCCTGCCCAGTGATTTTTTTCCAGCCCCCACTTCATCCATGTTACAATTATTGTCTCATCGTCTCCTGACCTTCCCTCTCTTCATGGGGTCCATTCCTAGTTTCACATCTATACCCAACCATTCCATATATATATACAGATAAAAATTAAAATCCAGCATCCACATATGAGAGAAAACATGTTTGCCATTCTGGACCTAGGATACTTTGGTTAAGATCATAACTTCCTGTTTCATCCATTTTTCCCACAAATACCATGATTGCGTGCTTTTGTGGCTAAGTAATTTTTAAAGGTCCTTCCCAAGTGTGGAGCTGTCCAGAGTGACCTCCAGGGGAATCAGAGCTAACACTGTGGCAAAGCATAGGTCCAGGCACTGTGTACCTCACACCCACTCAACCAGTGCTCATTTTTATGAAACCTGAATATCAATGCAATTAATATTCAAAATAATTGATACCCATGACCTCAGAGACAGTTTTAGTACTCTATTCTACCTACTAAACACGGCGACTTAGAAAACCGATCCTGACAGTCAGGGGTGGGGACTACAGGGCACAGCTTCTCTGTGGACACGTGCCTGCAGTGACTCTGGCGTTCTCTCCACCACATCAGAGCAAGAATAGAGACAGTGCCTCTAAGCTCTAGCATTACTATGTGGGTCTCCCTGGGCTGGATCCCCAGGCTCACAGCTCCCTGAGGAGGCAGATATAGGCTGCATAGAACACTCACTCAGCTGCTCACCACCTCCTCTCTTCTTTGTTATCTGAATCCCCTGTGGTACGGGACTCTCCAAACCCGTCATCTACCACCAATGATGGATGGGCATGAGTGACCATGCCTACTTCACAACTTTGCTTCCATCCAGACACACAATGCAGCTTCATTTTCCTCAAGGGGAGGAAAGGAATATCATAGAGGGCCATTTCTATCTCATTCCAGGGAAGACTGGAATGGCAATGTGGTGTTCTACTTTCCAGAAGGTTGGTGGCCCATGATCTCAAAGAGATGGTCCTGAGACAGACAAGTTTCTATGATTTTCTAGGATAAGTTTCATGACAATCAAAACTGAAACAAGCTTATCTGATTTTAATTCTTCATAATACTTATAACATCATATTGAAATGGAGTCACCAGAATTATAAAGAATTACATGTGACTCATGACAAACAGTTGAAAAGGACTTAGTGATATCCTGAGAGCATGACTCAAAATTATTTGGTTGTTTTCTGGGGAAAAAATGTATGAGAGTGGTAAGCTAGACATACTTATAATCTTTGTACCCTGGAGGCTGAGGCTGGAGGACTGTCATGAGTTCAAAGCTGCTTTGGACCATGTAGTGAGTACCAGGGCAGACTAACAAACTACAGTGTGAAACCATGTTTCAAAGAAAAAAAGTATAACCCCCAAACAAAAATGAACAAGAAACTCTTGGCAGCGTGACCCCACAGAGTGAGACAGCTTGATTTAGCAACATCCTAGCAGCTTTGCCAGCCCTCTATGCACACATATACACATGCATGTATATATACATGCAAACAAATCAGGTCACCTGGTACTGCATAGCCCAGCAGAGTGGTTCAGTGGTCAGAGAAATGAGTTCAAAGGTAAAATGCCTACCTATACCTATTCCCTCCTAGGACATCTCTTCATCTGTGATCTTTAAGCTTTCTGTCCACTGCTTTGCTCTACTATGTCATGATTATGAATGCGGGTAATGAGCTTTTATTTCAGATGGTATTTTGCAGATGAAGTAAGTTGAACAGTACACTTAATTCCAAGGTTGGCCCACAGTGGGCATTAGTACATGCTTGGCTATTGTTATCACCTTCTGCGGTTAATTCGATTCATGGAACTCATCTCGTTTGACCTTGTTACAGCACCTTTAACACTCAACGAGGGCTCTAAAGGGATGTGTCTGAGCTAAAGTTTGCTGGAAGCACCAGAACTAAAGCAAGGGGCACTGCTTAACTCTGTAAGCCCACCTTCTCAAGGGAGAGAAACACCAATTTATAAATCTGGAGCTGAGTCGGCGTTTTCCTGTCTGGGCACGTGAGTCCCGTTAAAATTGCCTGCATTCAGAATGCAAGCCGCATGCGTCTCCGGAAACAGATATTGATTTTGTTTTCAGTCATATCTCTAGCATGGTGATGGGATGAATTTTCTCCTTGGGCCCTGGCGCAGCGAATTGGATTTCTTCTGCGCCAGCTGCAGGGCACCACAGGTGTTCGCATCTCAGCAATCATAGTGGTAATTGGGACATGAGAGGACAGAAAGATGCCCTTGGTGGACATGCCATTTCCATGGCCCTTTCTGAGGACAGATGGAGTGGCCGGCAGATGAGAGTCTGGAGTACCTGTCATTTCTAGGGTTGGAAGGATGCAGGCATTTTTGGAGAGGCTGATCTGTTCATTGCTCCATCTGAGAGGGTGTGACCAAAGCTATGTAACTTCTGTGCCATTGTCATCGCCTGTCATCTCACACAAACTCCTGCTGCCTCAGTATGATGTGCATGAGCTCCTGATCTAGCCAAGAACCATGTTGGTTCTCTCACCTTCCTCTCCTCTGTTTTTCATGGATTAATTTTACATCTCAAGTGACAAGAAAGCTCCTGGTACGGCCGAGAAGCTGACACGCAGGTGCAGAGACCATGAGCAGAGGCTTGTACCTTAGAATCTTCACGGAAGCTGTCCGAACCCATCACAGGCCTTCAGCTAGCTCTTTATGTAAGATTTCCTATAACCCAGGCAGGACTGGAAGTCACTATGCAGCTCAGATTGGCCTGAATTCCTGGTCCTCCTGTCTTTACCTTCCAAGTGCTGGGATTGCAGGTGTCTGCTACTCTGCCCAGTTTAAGGTTAACTTTTGAATGTTTTCCTTAAACCATAAATGGACTTCAAGCAATGTCTGAAATCTAAAGGCCACCTGCAGTTGGTGATAGATGTTGAAACTGGAGCTCCAACAGCCTTTTTTGTTCCTCTATTCAGGCTGGTGTATATACACCTGGGCTACTGCCAATGATATCTACCTTAGGATCCTTGTTAAGCTCATGGGGCCTTCTGCACTTCCAGTGGGAATAGCAGGCGCCTCCCTTCAGTGAGATTGTGGCTGTGCAGTGGGGGAAGTCTGTGCAGTATATGACATCAACAGAGATAAACTGACAGGTGCACACAATTACCCCTTCACCTAAGCCTCTCTCCATGGTTAGTGTTGACTGTGGTCATAGATAATGCACTGCGATCTGGAAACAGCTGTGTTTGGGAGTCTCCAGTCCATTATGATGATCACTATCTATGCCATGGTAAAGGCGCTGTATTTGGAGTGTTAGCCAACATCAGCACCCACCCAGTTACCACAAGCAAACAGAATTGCTCAAAAATGGAACATCTTAAGGCCAGAATTTGAAGAGCTTATTGTTTACATAAAAAGTAGGTAATAAAATATAAATATTGTTTTCGGGATTGAGGAAAAGAATTAAAGTCACAGATCCATGTACAAATTGTATGCTGAACCTCATTGCTAGAAAGAGTGAAAAGAGTGTTTGTAGCCAGTTAAGGATCTTAGCCATGCAATTCACAGATTCAGTGTGACCCTTATCAAAACCTCAAGGGCATTTTTGAAAGAAAAAAAATCTGAAATGCACATGGAATCCCGAAAGAACAGCCAAGATGAACATACTGCATGTCACTGTAACTGACACAGTGTGGTTTTGGCAGGGGTAGGTGGGGTGGGGATGGTGGTACCAGGTTATAGAAACTCATGGAAGACAATTGGTCTTTCATACAAGGGCAAATGAGATTTGACAAAGTACCAAGGCATGATTGGAAGGACAGTCTTTTCCATGAATGATGCTGGAAAAAACTGGAAACTCAAACGCAAAAGAATGAAGCTGGACCCTCACCTTAAGCCAATAATAAAATCAACTTCGGAAGGAGCATGCCATAAACATAAATCTGACACTGTAAAACCCTGAGGACAATGAAGAGGAGCCACTTTATGTCACCAAAGCTGATGATTCTTAGGACAATGTAGAGAAGTCACTTTATGCCACTAGATCTGATGATTCCTGAGCGTGAAGCCAAAAGGACAGGGAACAAAGAGAAAATAAGTTGCCACTGTAGCCTTTTCTTTAAACACAGAATTTTGATGCTTACAGGACAGCATCAACAGAGTGAAAACCACCCATGAAATGAGAGAAAATTCTTACAGATTCATTTACCAATAAAAGGTTAATATTTACAACATATACAGAATTTCTACAACTAAAAGGCAAAATGCCCTAATTAAAGAAAACTTTATATCTCTCCAAAGAAGATATGGAATTTTCTCCTCCTTCCTCTTATCCCTTCTCTTTCCTTTCCTTCTTTTCCTCCTCCTCCTCCTCGACTTTTTAAAATGTGGCCAAAGATACCTGGAGCTCACTGTGTAACTCGGGCTGACATCAAACTTATGGTGGTCCTCCTGCCTCAGTCTTCCTAGTTGCTAGATTACCATCATGAACCACTGTATTTGGTTCAAATAATGCAATTTCCTAGTAAGTACATGAAAATATATTCAATACCACTAATATTCATAGAAATTTTAAAAAGAACTACAGTAATATACTGTCTTATACTCATTAGGATGTCTATGGGGAAATTGAGAACTGTAAAGTGTTCACAGGAGTGTGAAATGTTATACCCACTACAAAAAACATGAAGTTTCCTCACAAATTTAAAAACACCAGATAATCTATGTGATCCATCCTTCCCCTAACAGACATATACCCAGAAGAGTTGAAAACAGTGACCTTAACCTGTATTTCTCCACTCTGAGTTACGGCAGCATCAGTCCTGATAGTGAAGGATGGAGAAGCACGGGTGTATCCAGTGATATGAGTATTCTCAAATATCATTCAGCCTTCCAAAGAGAATTCTGACACACACCGCATAGTATACCAAACACAATATGCAAAGCAAAACAGAGCAGTTTCTGACGGAGTGATGCATTATGGCCCTGCTCATACACAGGGCCAGAGAGCCCAAAATCCTAGGGACAGGAGGAAGCATGGTGGCTGCATGGGAGGAAATGAAGAGTTGATGCCTGATGGATGTCACCTGAGATTTGTAGACAGGTGGAGCTCTGAAAGTAGATGCTGATGAAGGTCACACAACTAAGAGAATCTTGTCAGGGCCCTTGAGCTATGTGCCTAGATACAGCTAAGATAAACTTTATGCTGTGTCATTTTTCTGACAAAAGAAGCTCAGCCATAACCTGGAGTATTGGACAGGGGACACCTTGCGGGGTCTCGTGGTGTTCAGAAAGATTCACCAACAGTGAAAGACTGTGACATCCCCCCATTCTGTGAGTTCCTAAATTAAAACACCCTCCCTTAAACGTGAAAGCCTCAAACTGAAGTGAAAACAGAAACATCTAACTCAGGAGTTAGTGCCTAGGAGCTGCTACATGTCTGTGACAAGTAGAAAGAATGGTTACCAGCACCACTTAAGGCCAAAATTAGATCAGAGAGCCCTCCAGGTCCTGGTCTAGCAACAGGCAACATGCTGCAACTTCATACTGAGTTTGATTCTTGAGATTCGAGTGTGTCTTGGTCAGCAAATCAAGACCCTCCATTCACAAACATGCTTTTACGCTTGTTTAAATGAACAGTTGTTCAGACAAGGAAATTCATTACCTTTACGTGGCTCCTGGAATATCCATATGTCTGTGGGGCCAGCTGGAGCCTTTCTTTTGTTGACAACGTGAGAGACACAAAGGCTGGACTGGACTCAGTAACTACATCTTCTCCTCTTCTATCAGATGGGGTCACTCTAGAGAGGAATAGAAAAACAGGATAATGAGGCTGATATTCACAATAAAACAAGAATCCTCCAAGAGCGGTGTGGTGACTAGGGATGCACTATATCTGTATTGCATTTGTAATGAGGAGGGTGGTATTAAAAGGCTAAGCACACAGGCATCCTGTGGTGTGGGGAGATGCGGACACTGGCCCCCATATCCCAACACTTTCCTGATCAGTCAGTCCTTATAGAAAACAAGTTAAATTAACATTGCAAAGTGAAGAGAGCATAAAACTATCACATTTCATTCAAACTAGCTAAAAGAATTATTTGTGATTGGCTTGAAAAGCACTGAGGTGGCATGCTGGATCATGAGGCTAGTTGGAGAAGCATCATTTATATTTTGTTCTCCTCTCTTCAGAGGATCGTCAACCTACCTGTGGCAACACCCACCAAAATATTTTGGCAAGAACTCGTTCTTTGCTGCTTTAAAAGAAAACAGAAAGCAAGTGTCCTGGTTTTATTCCTCATGCTGTGATGAAACACTCTGGCCAAGGCAACTGAGGGGCAGGAGTTTATCTTAACCTTCAATCCTGGGTTACAGGCCATCAGTTCAGGGAAGTCAAGGCAGGGACTAGAGCAGCCCGCCACATCACCTCACAGTCAACAGCGCTGAGAAACGGACACACCTGTGTTGGCTGCTTGCTAGCCGCTTTGTGTGCTCAGCTTGATTACTGTCCACTCTTACACAGTTCAGGGCCTATCCCATAATATGGTGCCACATTCACGGTAGGTAGTCCTATATCCATTAACCATCCAGACACTACTCCATAGACAGAGCCACAGGACAGCCTGGTCTAGATAATTCCTCCTCATTAAGACTTTCTTCTCAGGTTGACCCCAGGTTGTGGAAGGCTGGCAGTTAAAATGAAGGAATGTGGTAATAACTTAAGGAATATTCTAATCATTTTATTTGTTGAAATTATGAAACAACTTCCAAGTGTTTATCTTGAAATGGATTTATTTTTAACTCCTGCTGAATACTTTTAAAATGGTCACAGTTAAAGTAGAACATGAGCTATTACCAAAATGGCTTGTAGGCATCCAAGGCTTGGTGGAAGTAGATATTGACTCTGTCATATAAAGAACACCAAGTAACACATTTAAATACATTTTAGAAGTAAACCAATATAGAGCAAAGAAGCAATTGAGTACACATTAGCGGGTTGGGTATTAGTGATCTGCTGTGATTAAAATCATGTTTTGTTCTCATAAAACGTGATTAATGTAAGCATGCCTCACACCTCTGGATAAATGTAAGTATGTCTTAGTTCTGGTGGTCCAAGGATTCCCCCTCCACCACACTTTAGAGCTGCTAGGCAGGGGAAGCCGAGGCTGGAACCTGGAGTCAAAAATTAGGGCAGAGACAGTGGGAGATGGATACTCACTGGCTTCTTCTCCATAACTTGCTCACCTTGCTTTCTTCTACAGTGCAGAACTACTCGCACAGGGGTGGCAACACCCAGAGTGATCTGGGTCCTAATGCATCCATCAACAATCAATAAGATGGCTCACAGACTTGAGTGTACACCAGTGTGACCTAGAAATCTAACCTGTCCAAGAGCCTATGAGTGTCCTCACGGTGCATGCAGAGCATGGGTGACCCCAAAACAACTATGGCGGAACCTCGTCACCCAGC
>LOEQ01001831.1:275639-285810 GCA_001685075.1 Bramus lutescens
AAAGGAAAAAAAAAGAAAAAAAGAAACAAAAAGTGGTGGCACACACTTAGAATCCCAGTGCTGGGGAGGATTGCTGGGGTTGGTTCGTCATACAGACAAGGAGAAAATGTACATCTAGGTTGCTAGAAACCCTGTCTCAGAAAAGCCAAGATGGATGGTATCTGAGGTTGCTCCCTGGATTCCACAGACATGCACCAGTAAGTAAATGTGCACGTGCACACGTGGGAGCGTGGATATATTCACATGCACACACGCACATACCATATTCAGAGAATAATCTGCAAACAACCACACTGAGCATATCGCTGTGACTTAGAGAACTGGGCTAGATAATTTTGGGGCAAACTGGCTCCTGGCTATTTGCAAATTTAGCAATGTGGTTTATAAATCTACAGCTTAGCTGGGCGGTGGTGGTACACACCTTTTTAATCTCAATATTAGGAAAGCAGAGGCAGATGGATTTCTAAATTCAAGACCAACCTATCCGGTCTACAGATGGAGTTCCAGGAAGATCAGGGCTACAGGGCTACACAGAGAAACCCTGTCTTGAAAAACAAACAAGCCTGTAGCTTAAACAGAATCAGGTTGTGTGATAAGGAAACACCTTCAGACTGATTTGGGGAGTCCCCTGGCTGAGATATAGTCCATTGAGTGACTGCATAAGCATTGTGATGTAGCCTTCATGGCAAGCTACAGCCCCAATAGAGGACCAAGTCAGTGCTGTTTGAATGGAAGACATAGCTAGGCTATCCAATTTTAAGTGTCTCTGAAACAGCTATTTTAGCACCTTTGGTAGCATGGCAACAGTCAGGAAACCACCTCTTGCAACAACCCAAGCCAGGAACTCATCGCTCCTGCTGGCGTGCTCTGCTCCTGAGGAGCCAGCATGTATCAGCTGCCAAACACGATTATTCACAGATGGATGAGCCTGGAGGGAGGCTGCAGCCCTCCCAGGCTCACTGGAGAGAGAAAGCCTGAGCCACATTCTCCTTCTTCCCTCCTGCTCACCTGATGGGCTGACCCTCCCTGGGACCTAGGACACACTCTTAGGAGTGCCAGAACCAGCTCCAGCAGCACCAATTGTAGCTGCTATTAGCATATTGCCCCGAATAATAGAACATGCCGACTTGAGACAATGTAATATGTATTTTCATTGTTTTCAGGTCCCAGAGGGAAAGACTTTCAAGTGTTCTAGCCATTCCTCTTGTATTTTCATCTCCAAATTCCCAAACAGATGAATGCAACTCTGTGGATCTCCAAGGATGGAGCGCCTAGTGTTAACACAGAGAATGGAGGGCTCTTGCCAACACGCATCATCTGAGCACGCCTCTTAACCCATGGCTTGCACAGTCCTATTAGCACGTAGATGCTAGAGAACATTCCAGACTCCTAACAGAATAGACACTACTGGCGGATGAGTCATGCTTGCATTGGGCCATACTTTTCACCCATATCTGTGTCCTCCCATAGTCGGGAGCTCACTTGCCTTACTGCGTCCTCAGAGTGAATTCACCCAGGAACTCTCAAAATGCAGTGTCTGGCTCCTATAACAAGCAGACACTGCAGGCATCCATCTGGAGGCCATCTGAAGAGCCTTCTATGTCCCTTGATCCTTGGCCAATGCTACACTGGGGTTATCACCTTTGACCAACACCCAGAATCTCTACTCCAGGTCATGTGACAGCTACCTCCCAGTCTTCCTGTCTACCTTCTTTTCTGTGGGAAACATCTTCCTGTAACTTCCTAAGGTAAGGATCTTGGATGGTAATGTTTGCAAGTGATTTCTAGGTATTAGACTATTTTGTCTTGCTACCTAAGCAATAGTGATATAAATAAAAAAATAGAATTGGCAAAAAACCAAACAAAACCAAAAATAACAATGACAACAACAGAAGAACCCAACTCTCGGGCCTCTGAAGCTCCCACGACCTCTTGTCTTCTTATAGATGTGCAGTTTGGGGCTTTCCTTATACCCCATATCCAGGACTATTAGAATCTTCTGTTTTCTTCTAATGCCTCTGGATTCTTCCCCAAATGGGAAAGAGGGTAATTCAGTGATCCTTTATCACTGGGAACATCCTGTCATTGTGCAGAACAAGTGATCTTAACCCAAGCCCAGAACCTTGTGCATTCTCCTGAAGACAGGGACTATTTCCAAGTCTCCCTGGCTCTCTGATTCCCATTAACTCTCCAGGTTTAAGTTCAAAGTCGTTCACCTCTGCAGAGCAAGAACCATGGGTAGTGATTTTACAGGACATGTGTTAAACATTTGCTTCATGACCCAAAGCAGCATAGAGATAGAGGGGGTCATTTCACTTTATTATTTACAGCTCACCATCCTAGGAAGTCAGGGCAGGAACCTGGGGGTAGGAGTGTTGCTTACCGACTTGTTCAGCCTGCTTCCTTTTACAACCCAGGACTGCCAGGCCAGGAATGGTGGCACCCACAGTTGTCTGTGCTTTCTTACATCAATCACCAATTAAGAAAATTCCCTACAGAATTGCTGATAGGCAAACTTATAAAGGCACTTTTTTTTTTTCAATTGAGAGTCCCCTTCCCAAATGATTCTAGCGTGTGTCAAGTTAACAAAAAACTATCCGGGACAATTCCTTGTCAGCATTACACCAATATGACACTATTAAACAACAATATTTTATTTTTTGTTCACCTCAAAGATCTTTATATCACAATATGAACTTAGTATAACTTTAAAAGCCCCTCAGTCTTTGAAATTGCAAATGCTTTAAAAGCTTAGTCTTTTTAAGACATCCAAACTCTCTTTCAAAGTTCAAAGTCTCTCTAAAATATCCAGTCTTTTTAAAATTCCCAAAAAAGGCTCTGAACTGTGGGTGATTGTAAATTCAAAAACAATTTAAATACTTTCTTATTCCAAGAAGGAAGAATCAGGACACAAACACAATCAAATAAAATCAACGCAAAACTCAATTCCAACATGGGAAACAGTTTGGGGCTTGACATTTGGGACCCACTGACGATTCTCCAGGCTCCAAAGGGCTTGGCAGCACCAATTCCTAAGCTCAGGCCAACTACACTCCATTCCTGACACTGTCCTTAGTGGTCCTGCCATGCCACTGCAACCGCACCCTCACTAGAAGCCTTGTGTGGGCTCCTCTTGGTGATTCTGAGCCTGCAGCATGGTGCCGAGCTTCAAATTCTAAACAGGACCCCTTCTGTCCTGAGACTTCTCTTTCACCTGAGGCTTTACCATCACCCTTGGTCTCTCAAAGCCTCTCTTCAGGTACACCAATCTTGCCACATAACAGCAAGCCTCGGTTGTATTCTGTGACTCCTTCAGGCCTTCTGAACCTGTACTACCTGGTGACTTACACATTAGCAAGCTCAACTGTCAGCAGGAGGGACAACCTTCGTCCCCTCTGTACGACAGCACCTGTGTGTGCATGGGCCCTGAGGAAATACTGTTATCAGTGATACTGGTCTCTTTTTAATCACAAATGATTCTCTAACCCAGCTGACCAGCATCAATTGTCCAGCAAAGCAAAAGTTAGGGTTAGGGTTTAGTGGCTCAGAATTCAAAATATCAGACAACTCATTGGAACTTTTAAAGGACCCCAAGTTTTTCTCTGATCTAAATAAGCCAAGACTCTATCATCTATAGAGCCCTTAGCAGTCTTCTCAGTCCCCACAACATGTCTTTAAGTTCTAAATATTCAATGGCTTTTCCAGTCCAAAGTTCAAATGTTACCACAATCCTCCCAAAAAGTCAGGTTTGTCACAGAAATACCTCACTTCTGGGACCAATTTTGATCTTAGCTAGGATTTTTGTTGCTATGGTAAAACACTACAACCAATAGCAACTTGAGAAGAACAGAATTATTTCCTCTTACAGTTTGTATTCCATCATCCTGGGAAATCAGGGCAGGAACTCAGAGCAGGAACCTGGAGGCAGAACTGAAACAGGCCTTGGAAGAGAGGTGCTTATGATTCAAGTTAACAGAACGGAGGAATGGTCAAAAGGTTTTACCTCAGCAGCACCATTTGGAAAAGGAGACATAGACTAAAGTATTAAAAGAGAGTATTCTGAGGGCTTTCTAACTTATGCCGTGGCCATAAAAATGTGAACATCTGTCCAAACCTTGAAAATTCTAGTTGTGTGAAAGCCACTTTTTATATCTAAAAGGTTTGAAAAGAAAAGCAATTCTGTTACTTTGGGAAACCTACAAGCGAAGCGCAGCTCCATGACAAGGCTAGCAGCTGTGGAGTGTAGCTCGGTGGTCGCAGGCTGTACCAGCGTGAATGCTACACTAGGTTCAGTATCCAACACCCAACCCCTAATTCATATAGCAATGCGAGCTTCTGGTGGACAGGACTTCTGTGTAGACCTCTGGGAGGAGAGTTTCTCATCACTCAGCCACTGAGTCAGGCATATTGCCACAAGATTTGCAGGCTTCATGATGAGCTGGACCTTAGGGATAAAAGGTGGAGGGAGGAGCTACTGTTGACTGATTATTGACCTATACTACAGGGATGTGCTGGAGGAAAGCCCAAGGAGCAGTGGACTCACTATAGAGAGAGACATATTTCTATGTGTGGGGAGTGACTAATAAAAGGTTAGCCTGTATTCTGAGACCCAAGTAAAATCAATCACAACAAAAGGAGAAAAGAGGTGGCTTGAACTTTGACCTCATGGCAGTTCTGAAGTATAGGATCCAGAGAACAGGCTCGAACTTGTTAACTTCTTTCTGGCTAGCTCATAGAGGGATGATGGAGAAGGCAGACACCTATGGCTGAGAAGACATGAGGTAAAGGTTCCAACCAGGGCGCGTGGAGTGAAGACAGAGGCCTATCTACTGGCTACTTTTGTGTTCTTTTGACCAAATGCCTTACAGAAGCAGCTGAAGGGAGGAAAGGTTGATTTGGGCTCGTGGTTTAAGAGGGAGGGGTGGTTTGGAAAGCATGTAGTGACTTGATGTGCCTGGTCATACTGCACAGCAGAAAGTAGAGAACCTAGCCCAGTAGATCAGGCTTTAACTCTCAAGTCTACACATATAGTTGGATATCTGTCAGCTAGACCCTACATCCAAAGATGTCTACACCCTCCCCAAATGGAGCAAACTCCAAGCACATGAGCCACTTCCAAATGCAGCACTTACTGAGATCCGGAACCCTGGAGAGAGGCAGGTCATAAAAGTAAGACATTTTAGTTTTTCATGCTGACTTCCAGGTGATCCCTGTGGTGGGTTGGTGGACATGTGGGTGTTGACACAGGGTGGGAAAGTCATATTCCTGCCTCAGAACTTGCCAGAAGAAAGGTAGTTATGCAAATGGAGCGATGTTTCACTCTGTATTGAGTTGGCTCTCATGTGAGGCCTCAATTGCAGTTACTTTTATGTATCTCTGGTGGGTTCTATTGTCTCAGAAACCTAATTGATTGCATTTTCTGATGCAAATGGCATCACTTCCTGGGCCTTGTTTACAACTGGCAGTTCTTAGGTGTGCACCAGTGGATTCTGTGTCTATGAATCCTGGGTTCTAAGGTTGTTCAGAATGCCTCACACAGACTCCCAAATACTCCATGTTCAGGCTGGTAATAATTTACTCATCAACATTTGGGTTCTGAAGCAAAACAGGTTTTTATGCTTCTGTGGATCAATCATTCTACTGAAACTCTAGCTCCTTTTGATAATGAAAATCACCATGAACATGCTACGTGCATGCTGCATGTAGGTTGTACACTCAGTCTGTACGTGCAGTTCCAGCAAACACAGTCATCCAGGGGCCACCTGTTTCTTGAGGTGAGATTCTTCACCTGAGGCTGCAGAACTAAGAGGAGGCCATTAGATGGAACTGAGGTAGGCTCCACCTGGGAAAAGGTGACTGGCTACAGCTCAGTATCTTGAGGGAACCAGGAGACTTTATGTTATGCTATTTACCAAACAATTGGGTTCAAACTGAAGGAACACAACAGGAGACAGGACCAAGGCTTTACGGAGTAGGGTCATCACACACATGACCATGTAAGCCTCAAAGGCCGCTGGGACCATGTCATGAATTACAACACCGGGAGAACTAAATAACCTATAGATTTGCAGAACAATAAAATTAACCATAAAAACAATGAAATGGGGAGGGACATCAGAACTGTGGTAATCGCAAAGTCACAGAATGGAGAATTATCAATCCAAAAGAAACCAACAGAACACTGAATTTTGCTAAGACAGTGAGGACCATGAACTTGACATGATGCTCTAGGCTCCCATTATCCCAGCAGAGTGACAGTAGGCAAGGCCACTCAGATGAAAGTGGTGGAGAGATTTTTGGTGGGTTTTGGCTTGCTTCGCCGTTTCTGGGAGCCTGTGGGTTTCATGGCAAATCTCTATTCTCATAACAGAGTGCTGGGGGACCTCTCTTCCCTGCATTGTAAAAACAACAGTGACTATAGCCAACTTCTCCCTGCCCAAGGCTGTGACTTCTGTAGGATAAACAGAAGCCTTCCAAAGAGCTTAACAGAAAGCCTGGAAGTCCTAGGGAACCTTAGGGAACACTCCCTACCCCCCACGGGGTGGATTTAAATCTTAAGAGGCTGAGTGTCTGCTCTGGAAAAGCAAAGGAAAGGGAAGGAATTAACCTTGGAATGACTTTGGGGCTCACTAATCAGGGACTGAAAATTAAGAAGATTCCTCTTTTCTCACCCAGACGCCCCATGGCAAAGAGCCAAAGATGCTCAGTGTCGTTAAGCCATTTCCAGGGTTCTTAGAACATCACTAGTTTATACCAACCCACAAGCTGGGCTTTGAAAGACAGAACTATTCATAAATCAGAGGAATTTAACAAAACATACTCACGGAGAACTCAGTATTCAGACCATGCAGTTTATAAAAAACAATCTGCAGAATTAGTCATGGGGGAAAAAATCACCAATCAAACAAGTAGCCACAAGGAAAACAAAGCAACAAACAAACAAGCAAAAACACACTGCAACAAAGAACCAATGGGAGCAAGCCCGGGGGTGGGGGTGGGAGAATTTGTACCAGAGTGGTCATAAAATACTTTAAAACTCAGCAGAGACAAAAAGAAACCAAGGTATTGATGATGCTGATACAGGAAGAAAAACCAGGCAACAACAACAAAAAACTGTTCTGGTGAGACTCGCAGTTGGGATTTAGCAGTGTTAAAAATGAATTCAGGTTCGCAAATACGACTTCCATTCCAATTGAAGTGGTTAAGTATTTTTCCTTGGCCGACAAACCTCTCCACTGATGCAGTAATCCAAATCAAACCAGATCAGACCGAATTAGAAGATGCCCAGGTTTAAAGGATGCCAATACTCCCAGGTGGATCCCCGGGAAGACACAGAGTGGAACAGAGAACAGAAAGATCACGGAAAACCGGGATACCACGTGTTCATGGGGGGGGGGTAGTTTAAATAGCTTGTGGGAGTGATCTTGACTTTCCTTGGGGAGGGGTCACAGTTTGGCGGGCTTTCTTGGAGGTGGAGTCTGGACTGTGACCACTCCCAGGGGAGGGGGCTTGGAATGGAGTTTTCTGCCCAACATTTCAAAATGGATTGGGGGGGGGGCTGGGATGAAGCCCCCAACTAAACATTCCAGACTCTTTGTATAAAGGGGTGTTAGGGAGCTGGGGTGGTGCTTTTAACCAAACAGAAGTGGTTAGACAAGAGAAGGCTTTTCTTTTGACCAAGAGGGTGTCTGTTATCATTTCCATCACCCAGGGCTTTAACAAAATGTCTAGCCACCCCAGGCGCTGGCACTTCCGGGTTCCAGGGCTGCGCGTGTGCTATCAAGCATCAAGCTTTTAGGCACTTACATAGCCACCAAGGGGCCTCAAGCCCTATAAGAGCTGTATGCCCCATGGTCAGGTGATCTACCTGCACCACTGCTGTGTAAGCCAAGTGCATGAGCTAGTCAGCCTTTAAAAGCTGGACTCGCGTGCTCCACACTCTCTTCCTGCACCAGCTCCTCAGGCATGGGCATAAGTCTTTTTTTTTTCACCTCAATAAACTCTTTAAGCGGGTTCCATTGTGTGTCTTCTGATCGCTTCTCAAGCACTTGCCAAAGGGGAGGAGGATGCATACAGGTACAGGAAGTGCAGTTAGTTTTTATTCTGTGTCTTTTCCTGATTGTCTGGGAACTGACCTCAGGCTTTCCCCTAGGACTAGTTATCCAAGAAGGCAGCAGGGCTTTTGTGCAAACAATGGTTTCACTAAGTTGGGTAGCAGGGGGAGAGTGTTTAAAACATTTGCATAAAAGTTTTACGATGTGGGAGAGATTAAAATACCAGAATTACTTCTCATAAACAAATTCTGTAGCATTTGATTGAACACTAATATTCAATATTTCTTACAGTTATAAATATGTCCAAACAAATAAAAGAAAGTTTGACTAAAAAAAATTCAAGGGAGTGATAAAGATGACAATTTACCAAGTAATGAGGTCAATATAGAAACAAATTATGTAGACACATAAAAGTCCCAAATACAGTTTCCGGAGTTAAGAAGAGCCAGTAAAATGAAAACAGTCCTTAGGAGGCTTCAAGGGCTTAGTCTAAGGAGAGAGAGAGAGAGAGAGAGAGAGAGAGAGAGCGAGAGAGAGAGAGAGAGAGAGAGGGAGGGTTGGAGTCTGTGAAGCTTCACAAGAAGTGGGGAGGGTAAGAAAAAAATACCAGAAGAAATAGTAGCTGAAAACTCTCCTAAATAAATCCTACATTAAAGAATATAAACAAAACAAAATCAAAATACAAGTGGGTCCCATGCCCAGACACATCAGGACCTACCTGATACTCAAAGAAAAACAAAGAGGAAACTAGCTCCCAGGAGGGCAGACCATGGGATCTCAGCTCACTCTATGGATGTCCTCTGGGCAAGGTTTTCAGAGTCTGCCTCAAATTCTCCATCTAGCCAAACTCTCCTTATAAATGAAGACTATGACAAGGAGTTTGATCAGTGCTTCTTAATTTTTTTTACCCTCATATACATTTCTTCCTCAAAAGATTTGTGTTGTGACTTTGAGTATATAGGTATATAAAATGAGTAAAGAAATCAAATCTTTACTGATAATAAATCATGAATAAATGATCTACAGCCTTGATTCTGCATACTAGCAAGAGGAACACGCTTGTTTATTTTCACAATAAGAAGTAAATCCTAACAATATTTGATACTACAGGGAATAGGGCATCTTCAGTATTTCTCAGAGTCCATAGATATTTTGAATTTATAATTATCAACACTGAGAATACCACTTCACATGAATATGTAGTAAAAAATGGTAGGCATATTTTAGGGCCATTTCAGAACTTGTTGGAAATTCTGTCCTAATCCCAAGCCAAAATTCATTTAGCAGATTTTGATGAAACTCAAGTCAGAAATTTGTAAAAAAAAAAAAAATCTATCATTCCAACATATTATAATCCAATGTTATCTTAATTTGCTACTTACAGGCTGAGGAATGACAGAAAAATCAAGTCTTTGTTTTCTGTAATTAAATCATTGTTTGTGTAGAAGCAGAAAGCTTTGTAGTGTGCAGTAAAACACCACTTTTCAGAACACACAATGATGTCAGATCTGAACCAGGTGTTCTAGGCAGCATCTATTGGTATGGTATGGCATAATGGTGTACACAGTACAACGTGTCCACACTGTGTGTGCTGTGTGTTCAGAATCAAGGCTGTCGTGAAGCCATGAGACAAAAATATAGGCCATAAATCTTTAGGCACTAATTAACTTTGAATTTTTAAGAACTGGTTATTGTGCAGTTATTTTGAAACTTTGTACTGTTTTACCAATTCTTTTGTGATGCCTACGTTTAGCTATGTGACCCCGTGTGGAATTGAGACACACAAAAATGCTGTAGTATAAACTAGGGGCAGAGTCATTCCGTACAATATAGGAATGAGAGAGCAGTTACAGTAGCATGCGGGATGGTGGAGCAGTTGCCTAGTATGCTGCGGCCCTGGATTTGACACCTCACAACAGTAAAACATCTTGGCATATCCCTGTAGTAAAGAGGCAAGCAGGCTTGCTTTTCATCCTGCCCGGCTCCCGCACAGCTAGCTTTACACCCAAAATAATTACACGGAAACTGTATTCATTTAAACACTGCTTGGCCCATTAGTTCTGGCCTCTTATTGGCTAATTCTCACATCTTGATTAACCCATTTCTAATAATCTGTG
>LOEQ01001832.1:7810-18437 GCA_001685075.1 Bramus lutescens
AACTGCCAATCACTTCAACGGATTTGAAAAGAAGCACACAAGTTATGGAACTCCAAGCTGTGGGCATACTCCCTCTCACATAATAAATGCTGTTTTCATGAGTAATTACATGGATTCAACCCAATGGTCATGTAGACAATTTCCTGGTGAAATGCATTCATAGTACAGTATGATTATTCTCCGTCACTCTTGTTGCAAAGTGAACACAAGGCACTGTAAGGTTATAATACTTTGGTAATTTGTAAAGAGGATGAATTTGAAACACTGGTTATACAAACTATTTTAGAGCAGTATTACAGACAAATCAAATGGAATGGTGTATGACAGACAATTCATGCCAGTGGCTGTCCCTCGGCCACAGTCTGCCTCAGTACCTAGGTTTTACTACTTGACAGGTCTAGGCTAAGTATGAGCAGTGGAGAGATTAGCAAGGCTTGGTATTGGGAAAGCTCAGACTGAAGGTCTCATATTAGCGACTCTGTACTGCCAGAGAACACTGGCTCAGGGTTCAAATAACTAGCATATTGATGGTAATAGTAAACACAGCTTAAAAGCTTGTGCTCCTCAAGACTATGGACTCAAAGCAAACACCAGACGTTAAACAGGCTGACTAAAGCCTTTAAATATCAGTGAGGGAAATCAAAAGTTCTGGGGTATCATAAGAACCAATACACTGGGAAAAAAAAATCACTATTAATGCACGAGAAAAGGTTTAAATTAATAATGATTCTAAATAAATAATATGCATATGTATTTCTATATTTTAAGATTATATATATATTGTGTGCATGCAGTATGAGTTATCATAAAATATTACCAGATTTAAATAAAGTCAAAGATATTAATCACTTTATCAGGTTTTTTCTTTTATTTTTGAGACAGGGTGTTCTTTGTAGTATTGACTTTCCTGGAACTCACTATATAGACCAGGATGGCTTCAAATGTATAGACTTTCACCTTCCTCTGCCTCTCAGGTACCGGGATTAAAGGTGTGTAACACAATGCCTGGACTATCAAGATATTTTTAAGTTAAACAGAGAGCTAAAAAACACTCTAACTTTTATTAGAAACACAAAAAGTATTAATTCTTGTAAAACTGAAATAATAAAAGTATTAATGTATATTTCTTCAAAGTAAGTTACACTGATACTTTCCATGTATACATGAACCATTATGCAATAATTTTATTACTTCATATGAATACTATACTCACATGAAAACAAAATACCTCATACTTAGTACTCATTCATTTTAGAAAACATGATAAAATGCATGTCAAGCATATTATTTGAATAATAGAAAAAAACTTAGCTAACTTTATATACCTGATTAATTAGAACTCTACAGTAGAGTCAATATGGCTTAAATTATAGCATTATCTGGGCTACTTACAGCGAAGTTATAATAAAGAGATAGGGGAGTTCAGAAGAGCATTGAAAAAAACAAGCAATAAAAACTGTAACAATTAGAACAGAAGCTTCCTTGAGTTTAGCCATCTGTTTAGTATTTATATTCAAAGGATATTTAAGAAAAATATGATACCAGTGGATACATCAAATTAAAAGATGTTAAAATTCTGCAGGTAGCCCCAGGAGTAACAATATTAGACAGGTATTTACTCCTCTTATTAGAAAAAGAGGACAATGATTAAGGTACATTATTAAGTTCCAGAACAGAGTTCTTTCTGAAAACATATGAGAAACATATGGTGCACTGCTCAACAGCATGCTTTCTCATACAGTTCAAATTGAATTAGGAACATTAGTGCTTTTTCAACTTTCTTATGGACTGAAGTTCAGTAGCAATAAACTTCCTGATTACACTTTGAGGTCAACTACGTTTACAGAGAACATTATGGTTCATTCTTGAACTCTATCCATCATAGTTTTCTACAGACAGATAATTTGAATGTTAAGTCTTACCTGACCAGGTTCTGTCCCAGTAACAGTCAAGTCTTGGATGGATCTACGTCTTGGTTGCCCGTTGCCTTAAAACAAAACAAGAACAACAAAAAAGTAAAACTGCAGTCTACCCACGCAAGGGATCAGGGTGTAACTGTTGCAGAGGAAGTGCTGCTCCAGGGCTCTACAGAACACGTTTAAAGGAAAAAGAATGAGTAATTTTATTGTAAAAACAAAGCAACCCAAAAACTGAGAAAGAAAGAGACAGAGAGAACTGTAGTGTATTAACTCTAAAATTACTGGCCCACAGCAGAGTATACCCCAATGCAATGACACTCCTACTAACACAAACAGCAGCTGACTGTCTTCCACCATCTTCTGTCATGTGTTTAAACAGATGAATGCCTGGGGGCTGGGGCTGATGACGGCATCTATTTCAAGGGCCTTACGTTACAGTTTTCACAGTAAGACAGCTAGCAGGTTGTAAGACTTGTCTGGCTTTAGCTGGCAGCAGTGCCTAAGAGGATGCTTAGGTTTAAATTATTGACCCGAGTCACATTTAATCCCATTAGTCTTTGTCAGAATGCAGTAATTCATCATTAGTTAGTAACAGCTCAGTTTCCCCTGGGAGATGGGCAATGTTCATTCTATGCTGAAATAAATATATACAGCTTGTGGAGATGGGCTATTATGAACACCCTACTTTAGAAACATCTATATTAACAACATTTTTAACTCAATAAAAAAAAGAATTCTACAAACAAGTCTTCAGCAGAATAGACTGACTTAAACAACAGCTTCATTCAGCACCTTTACTTGGGAGTAGGATTGTTTATTCAGTATCTTTTAACAGGAGAGATCAGCTGTTAAAAAGGAAATACTGAAATACTACAAGAAACAGCTGGTACAATATTCACAATGCCTCTGACCCTGAAAACTAACCACATAATTCTCTAACTAGCAGGCAGCACTCAAGACTCACACTCCAACAGTTCTCTTCTGTTAAGCAGATAAATCATTTGTTCTTTTCACTCTCCATGATCTTGGACATAAAAAATTGTATCTAAAACCAATCAGTATCATTTAGCATCTTAACCCCTGTGGTCTCATTATTGCTCTATGTATAAACCAAATGGACTTTGAATAGAATTAAGAATGTTTAATGAAATAATACAAGTACTGAATATAAAACTCAAATGTATAGTCACTCTTGAAAGTATAGCTCATTATGTTTCCTATTTTAGAGTGTTTTAAAATTCTTTGTATACTCTGAATTCAAACTTACTTCAAGTTTCAACTTATTCTGAAATGTCCCAACTTTTGGTTACAGAGTAAAACAACAAACTGTACTTATTGAATCAGACACATTCATAAATACTTTTAACTATTTCTGTTTACCCAAAACAAAAAGGCCACTACTCTGACTAGTGAGAGATTTTAGGCCCATTTCATTCAACACTCTCATCCTAAAATTAGCACAGCTGAGACAGACTATAAAAGTGTCTGGAACTCTTTTTTTCAGGTCAGCAACATTTACGAATCTGAGGAACTACCCAGCGTATGTGTCTGCAAACCATGACATCGCCACCACAATTTCACCAAATATGAGTTCAAGTTTAGCTGAGGGACAGAAAGAAAGGGGGAAGAAAAATTTTTAGGAAACAGGGTAAAGAAGAACTGACAGTTAACAAATGCCATAAAATGAGAGCTTTCATGCTATAGCATGAGTGGAAGCAAGCAGTATTAGGCAATTCATTTTAATGAGCACAACCATGTCAGAAACCATCTGGCAAACAGCTCAAAGCAAAAGAGGATTGCAATCAGCAAATACTTGTTGCTCCAATATTAAGTTTAAAAGCCATAATTTAGAAATATGAATGTGAAATAACTCAAGCTCCTAGGACTTCAAATGAAAATCACTGTCTTAGAAAATTTGAATTCTCAATTTTTTTTCACTGAATACTCATCTAGAAATGTACTCATTTTACACTTAAAATACGTCGTATTTTGTGTGTCTGTGTGTACTCTTGCTACAGCATGGGTGTGGAGGTCGGAAGACAATTTGTGAGAAACAGGTCTCTCCTTCCTGCTTGTTCGTTCCAGGGATCACACTCATATTGTTAGTTCTGGAAAGGAGTTCCCTCACCTGCTGAGCCATCTCACTGACCCTCATTCTCCATGTTTTAAAGTTATCTGATATGTGCACACCTGCATTACACATGCACTAGCAAACAAAGGGGCAGAAAGCCTGATGGCAGCATGATGTGAGTAGTAACCAGCAGCCTACACATACCGCCCAACACTGCCATTGTAAAAGGTCCTGACCTTCTGCCAGGTGTGGTGGTGCACGCCTTTAATCCCAGTGCTCAGGAGGCAGAGGCAGGTGGATCTCTGTGAGTTCAAGGCCAGCCTGGTCTACACAGGGAGTTTCAGGACAGCCAGGACTCTTTAGACCTTGTCTTAAAAAGGAAAACAATATCCGGAACGTCTATGATTTGTAAGAGAAAAATGAAAGTTTTAAGAGTGGTTTGTCTAAGATCTCACTGCCAGCTCATGCTTGCTACACACCCTCCTCCAGGCCCCACACGGAAAGGCAAGGACATCAGAAAGCTGCTGTCACAGCTCACTTCTTAAGTATGTCATAGACACAATCTAACTCCTCAAAAAAAGCAGCTCTTTTTAGCTACAGTTGAGTTCCTAAGCAAGTGGTTAAGTCATTTGAGAACAAGTCCAGAGACTACTACTGCCCGAGGTGTCACACAATCTACTCCTGTGCGTTTTCATATAGTCTAGACCAGTCCAGTGTTCACTCCCGATGCTGTAAACTTTCAAAGCACATGCAGACTCTTCACTTAAAAGCAAAGTATTATCCTGGAGACTAATTTTGCTCAAATTGTTGAAAAATCTGAGATTTGTAAGCTCTAAATAAAAATTGTTCTCATGCGATAAAACAAGATCGAAAACATTGTATATTATATACATAATTTTTGAATTACTTCTTAGTAGTAAACTGATGATATAATTTAAAAATGTGTGCTCATTACATTGCCACAATCTCTTATTAATTTCAACAAATTATGACTCTTCTTAGAAGGACACCAGATAGGTTGTTCAAAGTAATTATTAATGAAGGATGAGTATTGTTTGGAATTAGTTTTATTAGATTAGAATTTGAGGTCCACCTGTTTTCCTTTCTTTTTTTTTAAATTAAATTTTATTTCTTTTAGACAGAGTTTCATTATGTAGTCCCCTGGTTAGCTTTGAACTCTGAGAAATTCACAGGCATCTGTCTCCTGACTGCTGGGACTAAAGACAGGTGTCAATGTACCTAAATGTTAGTTTAGTTTTTAGATTATAAAATGTGATCCTGGTAATAAAAAATTTGGTGGAGACTCACTGAATATTTACTGTAAAGTTAAATAACTTTTCTATTTAACTAGTCACAAATATCAAATTCTATAGGAAGTGAACAGGAATATCTTAACATAGTCCCTAATCAAAGGCTTACAATTGTTAATGAGACTACCTGTAATAGGCAAGGATTTTTCAACTGTAGAAAAGCTCAAATCCTCCTGCCGTATTGTCTTTTCATTTGGGAAATGTGTAATAATTTATATAATTCTAGTTGAAGAATATTTACAAATATTAGTATCTACTAGTTCTTGACTCAAACACAGCATGAGAAAAATGTTATTCTTATGCTAGTGAAGAAAGCAAAACAATTAATATCTCTTAAGACTGCCTCTGCCTCCAGGGTGTGATGCTCTGCAAAGCCCTCCCATTGGCCAATAGGTTTGTCAATACCCAAGATGAAGGAGGGCGAGAAACTCAGTTAATGTCCTCCTATTCCACCTTTCTCTGCATTATACTCTTGCTATAAAAATATACAGCACAGCTAATGTCTTATAAAAGTGAAAGAGTATTTATTTTTGACAGTAAATATGGAGACTTAAGGCTTGGTTCTAGCTTCAAGAATGATACTATGTAAACAATAATACCAGATAACTCAGGGTCTTCAGGAAATTGTATGAAATATTTTATATTAAGAATGGCTCAAAAATATTACTATGTAAAGAAATACATAAGATTAAATATAATTTTTGGTGAAGGCATTCTGTCTGTCTTCATACCAGGACATATTACACAGACTTAGAAACCACAAAGATACAGTAAAATCGCATTGTTCATGCCCTCAAATGGTAGTATTTTAAGGTAATGCATATCTAGAGTGGATCAGAGGCTATTTAAATGCCTTAAAGTGGAATCAAGCATCATAATTAAGACTAATATTCTATTACATTTTCTACTTTAGCTTGTTTTCAAGAGATGTACATATTATGACTATAATATTAGTATTTATAAGGTGACTTTGTAAGTCACATTTTGAGAATTTGTTTCATTTTATAGTAGCAATCAAGCTGGTATAAACTATAAATAACATTTTTATACTAGTATGAGAGAAAATGCTGCTTGTTCACAGGGGTGTGTGTGTGTGTGGGGGTATGTGTGTCTGTGATTTTTCCCAGTCGACTTTGAAACATTAAAACCATACCTGGTGTCCCTGAGCACTCCAGTCACTCACAAAATGACTTTAGGGCACAAGTGCTCTAACCTGACTATTGATTTTAGAATTACAAATAAAGAACCACAATAGACCAAGGACAAATAAAGAACAACAATAGACCAATGACAGCACAAACCACTCCAGGCCTCAAGATACATCACAGAGCCCAAGTAATAAAAATAGTATGGTACTGGCACAAAAGCAGACAGATAGAACAGAACAGGAGACCCAAACATGAATACATATGACTAATATCTAATATTTGACAAACATGCTCAAAACAGATCTCTACTTGGATGGAAGACCTGCTCAACAAGAGGAACACCATGTTTGGTACTGGAAACCTTCTCTACTACCCAGAAGTAGTGAAGTCATGGATCTTGGAGAAAATCCTACAGCCACCACTTTGCTAAACCACAGCATCTCTAACTACATTCTAAATATTTGTTCTTATGCCCACAGATAGGTATAGCTATTACATCTTATCAAGGAAATGTCTCTATGCAATGGGTGAAGCCCATTACAGAAAACCACAACTGATCAAATGCATAACTGTACAGTCCAGTCCTAAATGATACATCTACAACACAACTTCCACCCACTCCTAAGGCTCAGGGATCATTTCAGAAGATAGGGAAGAAAGACTAAGAACCAGAGGACCAAGGAATTTCCTGTGAGACTATCTCCTAGAAATGCCAGAAGCTAAATGCATGAAGTCTCATCAACATTATAGCCTAAACATGACCTAGGACAGCAACAGACAGTGACATCACAAAGGGAAAGCTCATAAGGTCTCAACCCTAGACAAAAACTACAGGCAACTAAGAAATGTCCAGGCTGGAGAAACAGGCTTCCCCAGGGAAGAGCAGACCAATAGACTACCCAATGCCACAAGTATCATTCTACAGACTGAGCAAGTTGTATTTATAAATTCAGGAGCAAACACCTAACACACCACTACCACCACCGACACCAGCATTTGAAAGGAGGGTATATATATGAGGGTTTGAAGTTTCGAAAAGGGAGAGATATGATGAAGTTGCATCATAATCTCAAGAAATAAAAAAATAAAAAAGTTCTGAACAAAATCTGCTTTCTAAACTCCATAGACTCTTACTCCCCCTTTTAAAGTGGGGAAAGCTGTTGCTGCTCCTTTCATGTAACTTTCAGGCATTTTACCTATTCATCTTCAACAAGTGTTGCTTTTGAAGAAACGTGAAAGTTAGATATTTTAACACCAGCTGAAATAGATGACCTCCCACTGCCAGGATAGTTTTGCAAATATAATCCCATCAGAACATGAGATGAGGAAAAGGGAGGAAAGAACCAGATCAAACCTTGGGGCAGCAGCCATGTCAAGATGAAGCAGAGATCTCCTTTGTAGGTCCTGGCCCTGAGAAACTCACTGAAGTGGACGATGAATGCAAGCTTCGTACTTTCTAGATGTGCATGGCCACAGAAGTGGGTGCTGATGCTCTGGGTGAAGAGTGGAAGGGCTGTGTGGTCTGAATTAGTGGTGGGAATCACAAAATTCCCCCGACGAAGCAAAGTGTCAGAGTATGCGCACTGTTGGTGCATTCTTATGATAGAGAGAGGAGGACTGGAGAGTCTGCTCATGGACGCCTTGTGGATACAGCACACATTTCAAGCAGTTGTATCCTTTTTCTGCTAGGTACAAAATAGACCTAGGCACAGCTTACTCTCTCACGTTTGACAGAAGACTACGTAAACATGAGGAGGGATGGTGTTCTCCATTATGTGAAGAGTGTTAATTTCTTTTCACTTGATTTCTATCACTGAAGATGTGAACTTATGATTACAGGTTGGTTTCAGTGTGCAATATAAAGTTTTCTACCTGTCTCCCTGGGTACTGTATGTGAGCTATCTATTTTCAGATCATATGAAAATTGGAGCAAGAAGCATTTAAAAGTACCAGGATCATTAATCCAGTTCCATAGCTGTTACACCAACACAGGTGGTCTATGATACCTGATATGACGATCTCAGGGACATCCAGAATGTTGCCAAATGAAGCGGTTTTACGGTGGCCCCGTTTAGGCTTGGAATAGGCTGAAAAAACACACATGTACAGTATACATGCAAACAACCACAAACAGTAACATAGGAAATGACTGTGAAACAGAAGAGTTCTGAAACAGTCATGTTAATTACATCTCATGCAGAACGGCATGCACAACTATCTAACTTTTCATCCATGCTTAGGAAGGCGCTGTTAAAGAGCAAAAACCAAACAATCTAAGATGTTTTACACACTGGTTTTAATTAGCAGGACAACAACAACAACAACAAAGCACTCAACAACAAAGCCAGACAAACTGGAGGACACAGAGAAGCTAAATTCCAATGCTCTTAGAAATATTCTACCTGAGTAAAATCAATGATATGAGGTGAGGGTAGGGAACGGACGGGTGGGAGGAGGAAGAGTGGAGTTAGTAAGGTAAGCTGCCAGATTTGTGCTGATGACACAAACAGGACCAGATAGCTCTTTAAGTTAGGTGCTTCTTGGAATGTGCTATAAATTAAAATCCCATGATTAAACAATAGTTATCAAATCAAAGCATAAAAATATATGTTTCCATAAGTATTTCTATATTATTTCTAATAAACTGAACATTAATTATAGCTTTCAAGTCTAGGGTATTTAGTTGTTAAAAATGAGGACTGTTAAAAGCTGGAGTATGAATCTTTAAAGTAAGACAATTCATTAAAAAATTCAAAGGATGGACTGTCCTATATTTAGATAGCGAGGACAAAGTAATTTATTTTTATATGATTATCCTTGAACTGGAAAAAACATCATTGCTATAATATGTAAAATTACAAACCTGTAACTGATTAGAAAAATAGTCTTAGCCAAATCATCAACTATTATCATAACATGACTTTCCCTTTTAGGTCAGAAATCAATATGATGTGTCTATTTGGAATGATACCTGTGAAGTGAAATGGTTCCCCAAAAGTGTTGGGGGTATGGCTCTGTCCAGAGACAATTGTGAGTCATGGAGGCCAGTAGAAGGCCACTGACCTCTGTTCAGCTTGACACTTTCTGAGGATTTACCTGGGGCAGAGACAGCCAGTTCTCTGCTAATCTCTAGTCTTTCCTTTTCCTTAGCTACTTTACTAGAGCAGGAATGTCACATATGGATGCAGGTTCCTTCTCCTAGAGGTAAGTACAGGCCACCTGACTGTGTTACTCTGGCTAATGGCGTGTATGTAGAAGTTGTAGAAAAGGTCTTTGAAGCTTTCTTTCTTCAGTTACCACTTCTTTCCTGCCCCCTGAACTGTAGAAGTGATGGGGTGAACTGTATCAGCCATTTTAGACCACAAGGTAACCTTGAGGACAGAAGTAAATAGAGACTGTGACACACAGGGACACAGAAAACCAGCTGCCTAGTGACCACGGGCATATCTAGACTTGTCTGTGTGATCACAGCTAATGTGTTCGGATACTGTTATTTCCAGATTCTTTTCTACCTAAAGGCTGTGATTAGTTTAGACAAATACAGTGCAGTTCATCTGGATGCCACTTTCTACAAAAGAACACACACAATCAGAATATTTTACTTAGAAAACAACTAAGTTTAAAAAATAAAAAGTCTGTATCTATAATTAAATGATATGCAGATAGACCAAAATATCCTCTGAGGAGAATTTGTAAATTTTGTTGTTTGCTTACACTTCCACATTTTCCAATACAATGTTCATTTTTATAATCCATTCTTCTCTAACCTTTGAAGAATCAGAAATAACAAAGTAAGACCCAACTAAATTGGCACCAAAAATGAAATCTGGTTAAAAAAAGGAAAAAAGATTTAGTTGATCAGGTGACCAAACACCATTCCTTTTCATTCCGAGCACTCTGTCTACTGCAATGTTTTAAGAGCTTATAAAATCAAATTTAAACACTAGCAAAATCAATGTTTGATGAAACTAGTACTATCTCATTCTACCATCAAATAAACAAACTACTACTAGCTCGGCTATTCTTGCCACTGGCAGAATGACAACACAGTCCTGGAGCACAATTTTCTGCAATGATTTTTTTTTCTTGGACTTAGCATACAAACAGTAGTAAATTACTCTGTCACTGCACTGTTCTGGTATTGGTGGAATTTCAATTTCTTTCTTTTTTTTTTTTTTT
>LOEQ01001832.1:25655-43752 GCA_001685075.1 Bramus lutescens
ATTTGTGTGTTGTTATTTCGGGGTATAAGCTAGCCGTGCGGGAGCTGGGCAAGATGAAAAGCAGGCCCGCTCCCCCTATTACTACAGGAAAGGAAACTGACAAAGCAGCTAAGATTCTCCGAAGGTTTTGCCTGGCCAGTCTACACACGCTCTAAAGAGCCAGACAGCTGTCTATTCTTTGCTCACCTGTGAGCTAGGACACAAACAAGCACTCACTGGAGTGATTAGGGCATGGGAGGGACCAGTGATGCTGTAGTTCCCTTCCAAGAGTTTCTTTATCAAAGCCAGTGTGAAGGACCTATTAGTCAGATGTGTTAGACACATCTGTGGACAGAAGCATCACTGGAGACCAGTGAGACATAACACTGTGCCCATTAAGTCACTGAAGAAAAGTGGGAGCTCTTGAATCAGAAGGACCTGCCTGTGGCTCCTAGTGCTATCACTTACTGCTTGTGGTGTCAGTACATGTAAGTACAGTTGAGAATATACAACTAAAACATGTGTGCAGCACTGAATGCCGTGCCCTTTTGAGCTTAAGTAACAATTATTACCAGCAGATTTGCTATTTGCTCTTTCGCCTTGATGAGAGACTTGCTTTCCCAGGAGAAAAGGGATCTAGCTTCCCAACTGTCTTAACAATATGAAAGATTTCAAGATTTCATTTATCTACATTTTCAAAATGCTTTTCTATCCCCGAGAGAGACTAAAAGTACTGGCTAAGTTCTAATGGTTCTTCCCTAATCAGTGCAGTGGACAGCTTCAGCCCTACGCTGAAGTTTCCATTCTCCCCACCAGAACCAGAGACAAAGAAATGGAGAGTGCTAAAGGAAGGTGGTCTGCTAACAAATAACTCTATTTTAAGTCAGATATACACGGTCTCTGAGGAAGTGGATGGGAATAGTTTTCCAGATATGAAATATACAAAACATATTAAAGGAAAAATTCTTTGACAAACCATTATGAACAGCCCACATGATTCGGAAAGCTGGGCCCCCGATCTCATCAAAGGGTTTCCGGCGTGTTATCACTTCCCAGAGGATAATGCCCCAGCTGAAGACATCACACTTTTCACTGTAATTGCTACCTATGAGAAAAGGCAGGGGGATCTTGAGACCTCTTCCTTAGGAATCACAAAAACCACTAGTCTCATAAAATCTAAAGACAAGAGATTGTCACACTCAGAGCTGAGCAATTACTTTCTTAAATATTTTCAAACTACAGTCTAATGAATTAAATATAAACAATATACTCAATCCACACAAGAAAGTCAGTATTTTCTACTATTTCAACAGGTTGCACTGGCCTTCTTCTCTGTATAGACTGATCTCCTTTATAGGCATAGTATGAAACACCTTTATATTTCTTTCTGTAAGTTTTTAACTTCTTTTTCAGAAAAAGGCTTATTTTTATTTTATGTGCATGAATGATGTCTTACTTGTATGTATGTCTGTGTAGTACGTGTAGCAATGCCCATGGAGGTCAGAAGTCACCAAGCACCCTGCATCTGGAGTTACAGACCTTCGTGAGCCTTCTATGGGTGCTAGGGATTGAACTTGGGTTCTCTGAAGAATAGTAGGTACTCTTTCCTTCGGAGTCACTGCTCTAACCCCTCAGTTTCTTTTAAGAATGCTCATTTGGAGACGGAAGCCAGGGTCTTTTTCATACAAAGCATATGTTCTATGACTGAACTATATCCCCAGCTCCTGTAATTTGTTGCCTTAATACTTTTCTTGCTCTCTGACAAACAGCATTCTTTGCTATCAGAGTACTGTTTTGATTAATGGCTTCCTCTTTAATATATACAGCTAAAATTCTTGATTTAAAAATCACAAAGAGGGGCTGGAGAAATGGCTCAGCGGTTAAGAGCACTAACTGCTCTTCCAAAGGACCAGGGTTCAATTCCTAGCACCCACATGGCAGCTCACAACTGTCTGAAAATCCAGATCCAGGGGATCTGACACCTTCACACCAATGCACATAAAATAAAGATAAATAAATCATAAAAAAATAAAAAAATCATAAAGAAAATTTAAGTGATTAAAATTATGAATGACAAATGAAAACTAAGCAGATTATGAACAAAACTGTACTATAAATATGGCGGATACACCAACACAATACATAGACTCCAAAAAGTCCATATCCCAATTATTACAATGATAGATCTGTATGCAAAGAAGCACACAATAGTACAGAATTACCATCAGACAGCAATATAATTTAGGCTACAGCTGCTGTCTGATGACACCTTTCAGAAATTTAGAAATTTATATAACCTAATGGTCTGGGCTTTGTTGCCCTCAAAACAGAAATGATGATCACTCTGCGTCATAAACCCCTCTGCTGTATTTATTATAATACTGAGCCACTGTAATGCACAAAAAGTAGCATTAAATAAGTGACTGAACTATTAGAAATTGCACCTGCATCAGCCAGATGAAAGAGAAAGTATTATTTAATTTTATGTAATTAAACATCTGTAGCCCAACAGTTTGTAATTGACCTTTGGGGACCTATAGTGCTAGTCAGCTAAAAAGCTGCATGGCGTTCCCTTCCTCTGGGGTGGCTCAACACAAAGCAGCAAAAATGGTTAAAATTCACCATGGGGGAGGGGGAGAAAGAAAAACAGAGAAAAAGAAAAAAGGCAAAGTTCTATCTGGTGGTGGTGGTGCCACATCTTTAATCCTGGCACTGGACAGAGGCAAGAAGATCTCTGAGTGAGGTCAGCCTGGTCTACAGAGCGAGTACCTGGACAGCCAGGCCTATACAAAGAATGAAAAAAAAAAAAAAGCAAAGTGCCTAAGCAGAGTCTGATTCTTGAATGTGTTTTGAGTACTACAGCATTCATGCAAATGGAGATTTACAGAAAGCCCATTTCTTTAGCTCAATGTTTCTCATTTAAAACAGGACTTGATGTTTTTGTACAGAAACTTACATATACGAACTAATCCTATGACTTCCAAGTGAGCTATGGAGATGTGAAAGAAAGCAAATGTTGGCTTACCCTCTACCAGTAGATCTCGGTACCACATCGGCACCCAGTCACTTGCAGCCTTTTCAAGGCATGCCCATTTAAACCTCAGCACTCTTAATTTTTAACTGACAGGAAATCAGTGCAAAGACACAGATGATTCTCCTTATTTGGGGCATATACAGTCTATTAAGAAGTCTCCATAACAATTGAACACGGCTCTCTATAGGACTATGTGTCTTTGTTCATGACAATTAATCAGTATAGGACCTTGTCTTATGTGTGTGTTTAAAGACTGTTCACCTAACCCATTAGTGTCAGACTCTGGCACTCTAGAGCGTGTCCAAGAGAACACCCCCTAATATGCGTTTTTATGTATCTCACATATTCAAAGCCTTCTTGTGCTTAGGCAGCACTACTCCTGGGGATAGCGTAACAGTAAAATCACCATGACCACCAACAAAAGGGAGAACATGGATCTGAATAAACTGCAAAAGGGTCCCTTATTTACCTTATCAGAGAAACAACCTTGGAGAGTGCTGGGCGTGACTCATAATGTGTTCTGTTGTTATGAGCGCCTTATGTCTGGAACAGCTGTGAAAGCATCTCACTAAAGATTAGCAAAAAGACAACATCCCCATTATGCAACCTGTGAACAATGAGGACTGGTTGTGCATATGTGTCAATCTGCACGGAAAACACCAATTTAAGTCCTTCCATAAAATCTGGGATCTTAGGCTATATTCTCTTAAGACCCTCTTATGTACTGTTCAGAAGTACACTATATATAGTGTTAAAATGCATTCCTGGATTTACATGAATCAAGGCAGACAGTCGGCCGTATCTTGCTCTGTGGCTGTACCTTCAAACACTTCAGGAGCCATCCAAGCAGCACTCCCTTTATTATTGGTCATGTGTGTCTGGATATCACAAGCTGTACCAAAATCGCAGATTTTCAGAACTGTCCCTCCTGCAACCAGCAGCAAGCTATTGTAAAAAAATTAAAAGTCACAAAGTCAGTATTTGATTTTAGAGTAAAGAAGAGATAAACATAGAACTGGAAAAAAGCTAAGTTAAACGAATCCTATCAGTAAACTATAAAATGTCACTTGGTCACTGTAATGGCCTAACAGTTTAGAGTTTAGAGGAATATCAGAAAAAATTAATGTAGCGAATTCAGGGAGACCATCATATTCAAATTTTGATGTCTCTCTCTATCTTTAGTTCCATGACATTTCCTGACCAAGCGTCTCTTTGGCTAAGCTAGACACAGGTTGAAAAGCTTTCTATAGTGCAGCACTAAGGTGTCCTGGAGTGGAAGTTTAATCAAACATTTATTCCTGAAAGAACAGCAGCTCAAAATAAAACAAATAATCTAACTGGAGATAAAGTAAAATAGATCAGTACAGAAGGAAACCAATAGTATTAGTTTATTTGCTTTTGCAGTATAAGAAGTTGAACCATGGGGCTGTGTATGCCAGATAAATGCTCTATCACTGAGTTATGACTATGGGCCAATGGTTCTTATTTTATGTGTTTATTTTGAAGATATTTCTCAATGTTTAATCTCAAAACCATTTCTGAATTAAGAATGTGTATGGGTGGGCATGGGAAGGAGAATGATTCTTGTATAGTTATAACAGCCTAATAATACTAGGAATGTTTCAGAACTTCAGCTGTCTAAAGTGCTATGACTTAAAATTCAAATACAACTACCAGAGAGTATTCTTTTACCTAAAAATTTTACTTTTGATAACAAACAGAAATAGAGATGTGTAGCTTGGTCAATCTGAGGGGCCCTTGGCAGTAGGACCAGGATCTATTCCTGGTGCATGCTCTGGCTTTTTGGAGCCAATTCCCTATGATGGTAGGATGCTGTGCTCAGCCTTGATGCAGGGGCTAAGAGCTTGGTCCTGCCTCAACTTAAAGTGCCAGGCTTTGTTGATTCTCCATGGGAGGCCTTACCCTTTGGGAGAAGTAAAGGAGGGGTAGGCTGAGGGAGGCAAGGGGGTCAGGAGGAGGAGTGAGAAGGAGAACTGTGGTTGGAATGTAAAATGAAATTAAAAAAAGAAAGAGATGTCATAAAATGTGCATAATCACACTGTAGTAACTAACTATTCAATAGAAAGCAAATGAAAACTCCTAATTATACACCTTACTAACTTCTTGTATGTAATATCCTACTTTAACTAGAGATCTAAGAAATTCTCTTGTATTTGATGTGATTATAATAAGCAGATAAGTCACTATTCACAATGCTATACTACCAAACAATTTTGTCATATTTCAACTTTTGTACGTATATAATTAACAACAAAATTTCTGTCTTACTGTTCTTGTTTAGATTCTTATTCTACCTTTTAAAGGCTCTTTAAGTGCCAGGAGTCTCACTCACTATGGAGAAATCTGGGCTGTCTGTGTCTCTATCCAGATTCAGAAATGCTTCTGCTCCCTCTCTAAGAACAAGAAAATCACTGCACAGTCCTGCAGTGTCTACCATGCGCAGACCCTGCTCCTGTCTCTCCTCACAGCAAACTATGCAGGAGCTATTTTATATACTACAAATACAAAATGGGACTTCTAGGCTAATAGATTTTAATTATTATAATGTAAAGTTGGAGTTAATAAAAACATCCCCCACAGACAGACAGCATTCTAATGTGTAAGTTTAGATAAATAGCCAGATGACAAACTTTAAGTAAAAAACGATCATGTAAATAAAAAGGGAAGAGAAAGTCAAGAATGACAGGTACCTTGAATTGGGGATGGCAAGAGGGGAGATGTGGTAATATTTTGTTTGTGATCCAACAAATAAAGCTTGCCTGAAGATCAGAGTGTGGAGCTAGTCACTAGTTAGCCATAGAGGTCAGACAGTGGTGGCACATACCTTTAATCCCAGAAATTGGGAGGCAGAGGCAGATGGATCCCTGTTGAGTTCAAGGCCAGCCTGACCTACAAGAAATTGATCTAATCTAAAAGAGAAACAGAGCCAAGGGTGGTGGCTCACACCTTTAATCCTAGCACTAGGGAGGTGGAGATAGGAAAGGATATGGCTGGGCGGAGAGTGGAACATAAGGCAGGAGGAGACAGGAGCTCCCTACATTCAGTCTAAGGACCTGTAGAGACAGGAAATCCTATTAGGTCTGAGGATTTTGTGCAGTAAGAACTAGTAGCTGGCTGCTCTGGTCTTTCAGCTTTTGCCCCTTAATATCTCTGGGCTTTAATTATTAAGAGCAATTAGAATTCACGCTACAGGGAGAAGCCAGTGTCACACCATTAAAACTTACTTTGGAGGCTTGAGGTCCCGGTGAATTAGAGCTTTGGGCTGCATGCTGTGCAGATAAGCCACTCCTTGGGAACACTGTAAGCACCAACTCATGGCATGGGCAGCAGTGTAATAAGGCAATGGTTCAGCACCATGCAGCACTGCAAGAGAAAGGCACAACAAACTAAAAGGAACTTTATTGCACATAACATGAAACAATATAAATGCAAGCACCATAAGCATCATCAGAACACACGAGTATTCTCTTACAATATTCTAGTCCTGCTTCTAAGCCTTTTCTAGATAAAAAGAACAGCATATTTAAGACATTTTAGTGGTTAACTCCCATATAGTTGTTCAAATAAAATTAGTAAGCACTACTATACTTTTTAAAATTGAATATCTTTCACACAATCACATAAATTATAAGCAATCCTATTCATTATGAGAGAGGACTAGAGAAACAGTGAAATAAGATGGCTATCAGATGCTTACAACTGTATTATGTATTGTAGCTAAAAGCTAATAGCTCTCAAATAAAATTAGTAATAGTATCTACACAAATTAACAGTAAAGAACACACTTAGTGAACGTAACTAAATGTTTGTGTAAAATAACGGTAACTTAAAGCAAATGCTGTCAATTTTAGAAAGCTTAGAGGGACAGCTCACACATGTATGAGGTTGGTATTTTTAGGATGAGAGCTTTGTTCCACAAAGGTAATTCCAGCACAAAAGTTCTTTTTCATGGCAGCTGTGTTGGTTTGAATGAGAAGAGCCAGCACAGACTCATACATGCAAAACTTTGGCCTCTATATCATGGAACTGTTTGGGAAGGATTAGTAGGAGGCAGCATGCCGATGGAGGCAGGCTTTGAGATCTCAAGACTCGGCCATGCCGTGTGCTCTTTGCCTCCTGCTTTCAGATAAAGATGGGAGTTCTCAATTGCCCCAGAAAACATGCTTGCTGCCACAATGCCACACCTTTTGGAACACAAGCCCAGTTAAACACTTTCTTTAATAAGTTGCCTTGGTCATGGTTATAATAATAGGAAAGTAACTAAGACATTATAATAATAGAAAGTAACAATTTAAAATGTTCTGTGAAGTGAGTTTTCATCATTTTATGTTTTGAAAAGAACACAAAACAAATCATGGTGAAATGATGTATAGCTAGAGTTCTAAAATGAAGGCTCAAAACTAAAAGGAGAGAGAAAAATGTCTGAACATATTTTAAAATATTTAAAAAGCAACTGTTACTTCAGGCTTTGGACATAAAAATATTGTTAACTTGAAAAATGTATATAAATGTCACAGTATCTTTCTTGCCCTAAGTCCTTAGCCCAAACAACAAAATGAACTCTGTGAACTTTGATGACAAATTGTGAGAAATAGGTAAATTAGTTTTTATTAAAAGCTCTCCAGTTGCTTCAATCTACTAGCTAAAAGCAGGTGTAGCTGATACTCACCATTGTACAAAGAGCCTCCTTCAGCATATTCCATCACAAGACACACCTAAAAGAAACATGCCAGAATTAACTGGAGTGACAACATTGGGCCCTCTCTGCACATAACTTTGTTTAACTGTCTGACTACCCTGAAAATGATTCCTCTGGCCACTACTATGAGAATTACACCAACAAAAGGAACAGATATGTGATCTAAGAACTTGTCTTCTAGGTGCCTGTTAAGAGTAGATACATGTTAAAGTGGATCACAGGACTTTGGGGACCAAAATAGAATCACAAGACCTTTCGAGGACCTTCTCCAGTGCCAATAAAGACATGTTCTAGGGCATAGTGTCTAGTAAGAAGGTGAGTTACTGACAATGCAGTTTGTAGAGGAGAATAGAGAGAGGTACACACTCGTCTGTGACGGAAGAGGCTTTTATTCACATGGGGTCTAGTATAGGAAGAGCCCAGGGCTTGCTTACAGGCTGTGGGAGTCACAGGGCAGAAAAGAGGAAGGGTGGAGCCTGAAAAGTTTCCTTTTGTGGTCCCTCACTGGCCACAATCAGGTTAGCTAAGGACAAAGGCGAGTGGTAACATGAGGAATGTCAGGTGATCTCTCTTGGCCAGAAATTACTGGGGTCCATAGTAGGGGAAAGGAAAGAATTTAGAAACAAAGTACTTTAGTTCTGGAAACTAAATTAGTTTTGAGAACTGTTTTTATTTACTCAAGATGAAGGAGCTTTATAAAATGGTGTCGCCAAGGCTAACAAGTACCCAAGACAACTCCGCCAAAATACTGCTGTGTTAAAAGACTAGAAGCAAATGAAATGCAGGAAGTGTGAGATTTTCAGAAATAAAGCTAAGATAGAGCAGATCGAAACAGCTTCTTATAGTATATAAACTGTTCATACTTGCCACATTGTTTCCTGTAGGCTTATAGATAACAACAGGAGAGACACTTACTGGATTCAAGCAGGCTCCATACAACTTTACAATATTAGGATGGTTCACACGTGACAACTGGCGGAGCTGTAACAAATTACAGATTCTTAAAAAGTGCTAATTTTTGAGTAGTTATTTTACCATGTTGTTCAAATCTTATTGTCATACAGAACATGTGTTTACAGTAACTCCTGTTTAGCAGGTTGCAAGCATTATGGAAATCCCCAGTGCCTGCCTGGAATCCCTGTCCTACAGTTCAAGTGGGAACATTGACATAGTCAAATAAATTAAGAGAGAAATCATTAAACCATGCACAAAGTGCTATAATGGGAGTGAAGAACAAGTCAGGATAAACAGAGAGGAAACTAGCTGCCAAAAGTCAGAGCATTATCCCAGATATGGTACTGACCAAATTACCCACACCAGAAGCTGTGTTACTTTCATTAGAGCTACAGGTGATCAATTTACCTACTCTGTGTTCCTGGATTTCTTGACTCTGAAAGCTAGGTACCATTACTTCCATTTTAAGTATGACACCTTGAAGTTAAGTTCCAGAGAGAATAAAAGAGCTGTTAAAGATTCCATAGTCAGGATTGGAACTTCAGTGTATCTAACACGAAACACACACCTCTTTCTAAATAGCGGCCTCCAATTCCTTTTTCTCAGAGTTACTGCAGACAGTTGGGGGAAGGGAGTGTTATCACTCAGTAGTACATTTGACTAGCATGTCTTAGGCTCTAGTTTCAATCCAGAGTAAAACCCAAGTCAAACTCTAGCACAAATGAGGTGAGGGGCCCTTTGTGGGAAAGACTGACATTCCAACTTCTGGTTTTAATCCTGAGCCTGTAATTATACTGAGGCTGTAGTCACTTCCCCGTCCCACACTGCAAATTTCTACAACGTATCTTTCTCACAAAACAGCGTCTTGCCTTTTCTCCCTCCCTTGTCCTCTTTGCTCCAGTCACATGCTACTGGCTCAGGCAAAGCTCACTAAGGTCTCTTAACCTTTCTATCATATGCCACTGGACAGTTTTCTTTACAGCTGATAGTCATGAATTTTTGTCCTAATAGAAACTATTATATACATTTATGCACATAAATAGATTCCATCTCAGTAAAATTCAACATTGAACTTCAAAAAGCACATTATTCAAGCATTTATTCTTGTTTTCTCTGAATGTTATAAAGTAGGTTAAACAATAATATTGTTGTTAAACAATAAAAAGGCATACACTCAGAAGGATGACGAGAATCTGAAATGAGATGATAGGATACAATTTTGGAAGCTGACAAGCTAGACTAGTAACAACTGACTCAGCAGACTAGAGCCAAATCATAAAGAAGCAATGAAAACAAGAGAACAACATACTTACTTCACAAAAGTCTGTTATGCAGAGGAAATGCATAAAGGGTTTACCAACAGACTTGCTTAGGAGACAGGACTCACACAAAGTAGAATTTAGCTAAGGGATCATTGCCTCCAAAATACCCCAAAGATAAATAGTATGTTAACCAGCCTGCTGGAGATAAAATTTACAATGCTGGATGTAAATGTTTGTTGACCAGGATTCAACAGCCGTGAGGCTCACCCCCAAAGAACATGCCTCTAACAGGCAGTTCAGGGGGCAGCTCAGGGTTACAACCAATGTTAGTCCTGGGCTGCCATAAAGCCATCAGATCTCTTCTTGAGAAAACATAATTCTGCCAGATGGGCAAGAAGACCCTGATAATAACTATTTGAAAAGAAAAAACACTAGTGTACTTAAAATAATTCTGGTTCTGTATGAATCTCCCATCTACATAAGTGGCCAGACTTGCAGTCCTAGTTCAAAATATAACCTGCGGCTGGACCCTAAATGAGATTTAAGGGTGATGGCACATGTGAAACATAAAAGCCTACTGTGTGGATAAGTTAGTCAATGCCTTCCATTTGACGCCAGATGCTCTTCGGGTGTCAGCCACAGCTGGCCACGCTTTTTCAGTAAAGAACTTTTTCTCTATTACTCCCAAAGTGGCTGGAGTAGTTTCTCGCTAGAAAGGTGTGTTATACCTACAACATTCTAAGAGAATCTTCATTTTAGGTAATGGAAAGAATACCATTTCAAAATTAAAATACAATACCTTGAAACAGATTTGGAGTTTGTGGATGGAAAGCATATTCCATCCACATATGGTACTACCTTCAGTTCAATCAAATTGCTGAGGTTCATGTACACAGAAATATGAAGATTGAGAAACAATGTCTCTTATCACCTTAAGACAAGAGTACCTCTGGTGCAGAATGACTGGACAGAAAGGACATCGCAGCTTACCTCCACAATGAAAGCCTTCCTCTCAGATTCACTTTCTATCTGTTTAATAGCAACATCTTTTGCTCTCCACTTAGCTTTGCAAACTACTCCAAAGGCTCCTCTTCCAACCACCTTAGTAAACAAACAAACAAAAACCCAAAAATCAGAAGCAGGCCCAGTTCAGTATGAGACAGGCAATTTTTAAGCCTCATCAAAGGTTTAGAAACCATCACTATATGAATTTTTTATGAAACTGAGGATGAAATGCAGTTTTAATCTCAGAAATAAACCTCTTCATTCTCAAGCAAAACTAAAAAATACAAGAAGACATAAAGGAGTTTTGTAATCATGGTAGAAAATTAAAGGCAAGACAAGTGAGTAGAGAAGTGGCTCACAAAAGGAAAGATAAAAAAGGACATATAACATTTTAAGAAATTAAAACAGCTTTCAAATACCAAATATGGGTAGGGAACAGAGGGAGAAAGACTAAAGATATATATATGATAAAAGCATCACTATGAAGTACCCACACAATGTGTTATTGTCTGTACATGGAATATTGTTAAGGAAAAAACAAATATGGTTATATGCAACATGGATGAACTTCAAAAATATTATGCTAAATAAAAAAAAACTTTGACCCTTGATACTACATATTTCAAGGTTCATTTATAAAATGCCTATGAGAAAATCTAGAGAGAGTGAGGAGCAGTGGCTGCCTGGGGATAAGGATGAAAACTGGAATTAATGTAAATGGGTAGTGGGTATCCTGCCAAGGTGATGACATGTTTGAAAGTTAACTGTGAGGGCTGACAACTGGGTAAATTTGCAAAAGCCATTAAATCATTACTTCACATGGGTGAATTTTATGACAGGTAAATAACTTATTACTTTTAAAAAGGTTCTGAAAATAAAGATCAACCATATGCCATATTATTGCTAAAACTAATGGCTATTATGTGAGCACATTGCTGTCAAGCTGTACTTGGATTTTTTTCAAGTATTTTTAAAAACAAAAGAAAACAAAACTAAAAATTAGTTTGATATCTGTCAGATCAAAACGTTTGCACTGTTACTATGAAGGGCCCCAGTTAAGCACCATCATCTCCAATCTCCCACCTCCTATGTATCTAAGTGTGGGGCAAGGTACCTATTTTAGGCAAAAGTCCATCTCCATTCATAATACATTATATATATATATATATATATATANATATATATATATTCTACTAGTGGGCACTGGAAGACTGCTTTGCCCACATCCCTCTTTACATAGACTCAAGAGGAGGTGCTAATGTTTTCCTTGTGTTACACAAAAACCACGTAGCTTTAAACAAGCAAACTTACTCTCTCAAGTCTACCCTGGAAACAAACAGTAAAGCAGTTAACGGCAGGCATCCCAGCCCAATAGAATGGCAGTGGTTCCAACATCAGAAATCAGTTGCTTGGTCCCTTGGTGAGCACTTCATTTTAGACAAATTTATGCAAAACCCCTCAACAAGAAAGCTGACTGGAGCTAGAATGATCAAATGGTTGTTTTTAAAAATCTACATTGGATCACTTCACAGAGGAAAATAGGGGAACTACACTAGAGCCAAAGCTGTAACCTGGGGCGCATGGACAATCTACCCATGCATGGCTCTAATTCTATTCCTTAAGTCAAAAGCAATCTGAGTATTTCTCATAGTCAATGTTCACCATAAGACAGGTGTAGTTTGGTGTATTTTTCATGCATTAGCACATCGAATCCTGTTCCATTTTAAGGTAAGCAGTCACAGGATTACAACTTACCCACAGCACACAGTAAGAAAGTATTCAGAGGTAGGATCTGAAACCTACAGCATGTATGAGCTATACTCAGCTTAAAGGTAACCAGGCAGCCTCTAGGCAAAGTCCCAAGTAAGCCAGGCTCATTTGGACTTTTTTCATTCCCTTGTCCTGGGCACTGAGAGCCCACTGCCTTGTTCTCCAAGCCTCAACAAGAACAAAAAACACAACACTGGTGATTTATACTCACAATCCAGTTACTTTAACAAGACTGGGGAATTAGCTCGAGTGTGAATGTGTCTGCCTACGCACTCACTCTTATGGCTAGGTACCTGACTGCAAGATACATTAACATCTGAGCTTTTTTCTTGGCAGTAAAGTGGAGATGCTTCTATTTTCCTTAGTGATTATCTACTGAGTTCCTAAGTTAAGTTTATCTATAGAGGTTATAGAATCAGGCACTTCCATAAACATTAAGTGCTCAGAGTTGGGTGTGAATTAGTGTAAGGAGCTGAAGTACTCATTTTTTCTCATAGAAAATTAGCAGCAAACAGGTCCTACAAGGTTTCAACTTCATGATCATAATAAACTAAAATGATACACAAAGATCAGCCTTCCTATTGACATTATTAACCATGAATGATTATAAAGCAATTCAATACATTCCAACCATACATCCACAGATGAACCAAAGTGACTAGTACTTAGTATTCTAAAGGATGTCAGATCCAAAATGTTACTTGTATTTGTGGATTATATACTTGTCATAATTGTGTTGAGTATGTATGATTGTTTGTGATCCACAAGTGCCACCTAGTGATAAAATGATGACTGTGCTGTCAACTTAAAACCAGGGAAAAAAGTGTGAGCAAATGGGTACATAACAAGCTCTCTTAAGCTTTGAGAAATCAATTTCACAAAGAAATCTGAAACAGTTACATTCATATCTGAGAACCCATGGCCTCAAGAAATCTCCATCCTCATTTGAGTCATAAATTACCTGTCATGCACAGTTAAATAACAGTTCCTAAATAACAGAGAAAGGTAACGTGTCAAAGTTGAGCGCGGTAACTGAAACAGCTGATAGAAGTAACTTCATGATTTCACAGGAGTCGGTTTACAAGTGTGGAGCCAGCACTTAAAAAATCATTATATTTCATTTTCTCATATGGCATTATTAGGAGTAAAATATTAGACATCAGGATTTAAAAAAGAAACTATGTAAGAACTGACTTTTTGTGAGATGAAAATTAAGGTGGGAAGGAAATCCAAGGCTACATAATAATAGTACTTAGATTTTTTTTTCTAGCACTTAAGAATGCCAAAGGCAAGCACTAACAATAGATTCTACAGACCTCACCAACCCCCCTTTCCACAACAGGCTTAGAGATTTGGAGATTCAACGGTAAGAAGCAGTGCTTCTTCGCCATCCACTCTTCCCTTAGATTACTGGGGCAGACAGCCTCACAGAACATGCTCCATAACCATGGGCAGCTACAAAGGCAGAAGAGGGACAAGGATGACATATTCAGGCTTCTCTGGTCCCAGTAGAACATGGAAGTGACTCAGAAAGTCTTGCAAAAGGAGCAGGATAAGTGAAATTAAAGTCTGACCACAGGGAAGAGGCTACTGAGGGAGGGCTGAGACCTGAAATGGAATGACAGTTGATCACAGATCTTAATGCAACGTGCAGCTCAGTTTCTGAGGAAGGATGGCAGTCAAAGGAAGCCCGAGTCAGCAAGCAGGAAGAAAGGTCTTTCTTTGGTGGTAAAACTAAACTGCAAACTGCATTTTACTTCTGGAACATTTCTTGAGTACCTATTTTTTTTTTTAAAGCAGAAATGGGAGAACTGAATGTTGTTTAGTTAAACTGACAGCATCAAACTGGAAGAAGCCTGTCAGAAGTAGAAAACATGCCACAACTAGCAATCATCTGTTTTTGAAGTGTCATATTCAACAGGTTAACTGCGGAGAAGCGATTTTTAAAAGGACTCCATCCTTTCATAAACAAAGTGATTGGGATAACAGAAGTTTGCACATAAAGGGGAAGAGTCTCCCTAGATGGCAGCCTTCAGTCTTCGCTGTCCTGGTATGTCTTCACCATTTCTCTACTGACGAGTTAAGTCTGGCAAGAATGGCTTTTATTAAGAGATTGCCTGGACTATCAGAAGTGACATTGGGTTGGGCTTTAAATGGTAAGCATTGAGACTGTGAAAGACCATTGGGACTTTTGAAGCTGGATTAAATGCATTTTGCATTATGATATGCCTACAAGTCTACGGGGACCAGAGGTTGGAATGTGGTGGTTTGCATGAGAATGGCCCCCAAAGGCTCATAAATTTGAAGATTTGGTCCCTAGTTGGTGGAACTCTTTAGAGAAGGTGTGTCATTTGGAGCGGGGTGGGATTGAGGTTTCAAAAGTTTTTCTCCAACTTGTCCATAAAGATTTTGTAATCCCTCAGCTTCTTCTCCAGCACCATGCCTGCCTACTTGCCAGCTACTGTGTTTCCCACCATAATGGTCATGGACTCACACTTTTAAACTGTAAGCAATGTCTCCAATACATTCTTCTAAGTTTAGAAAAGTAACTAAGACAGTACTATAGGGACTACAAAGGTCTAGCATGTCAAGTACCAACTTGAGGCTTGCATGGTTAGTGCTTTTACCTAATGAGACATCTCTTTGGCCAACTCAAGTTCAAGCTTGGAAGCCGTACAAAAAGCTAGATGCATTGGCATGAATAATAATGCAATCCCAGCACTCCTAGAGGGAGAAGGGAAGCAGAAGGAACAGAATTGTCTAGAACTATGTAGCATAGCAGTAGAAAAAGAAAAAGACAGTCTCAACAAAATGAAAGGCAAGAATCGACTCCTGAAAATTGTTTTTTAATCTCTACATGTGTTCTGTGGTGTGCATGTGTGCATTCGTGGACAAATAAATATTTAAATACTGACTCCATTATCTGTCCCTTACTTTCAGCATATCACACTTCCGTTCATCTTAAGATGATTTACAGACTGTGTTATCCTCACATTCTAGAGTTTTATTTGGAAAGAGTTTATTACAATTTGTGCCTTAATCAGATGTTAGTAAAGAATTACAAGTTAAAGTCACTGACTCTTTCATTGAATTAACACACTATCTTTACATGTTCTATAATGGGCCACACATCCTACAACATACCAAAACAGAACAAGTTTTGTCTTACCACCAGGAAATAATCAAAACAACATGTAGACTATTCCCATTACAGGACTCATTAGTTAAGATAGTGTACTTCCAGGGATGGAGAGATGGCTCAGTGGCTAACAGTAGGACTTAGGCTTCATTTCCAGAACCCACACGGAAGCTCACACTTGTCTATAACTCCAGTTTTGGGGGAACTGATGTCCCCTTCTCACTGCCATGGGCACCAGGCACCTACCAGGTACACCGACATATATGTAGGAAGAAGAATTCTACACATAAAAGAAAATGTAAAATGATAAAAGAAAGTCCACTTTATCTCTCAGACCGATAATGCAAAAATAAATACATAAATAAAAACAAAACAAAAAACCCCACTTTGCTGATGGAGGACATTTTTACATCTGGGAGAATTAAAAAATAAGTTTATTGGTAGCAAATTTTATTTTTGTACTAATCGAGGATATAAAATGCCAGATCTTTATGAGAGAAACTAGCCAGCCTAGACTATGAAAAAGCAAACCCAAAACATAAAAGAACATTATTTCCACTGTTGAAAGGGCAAGTCAATGTTACAAACTGCAGCTAGCTACTCAGAGCGGCACACAGCTAACCCTTGAGATACCGAGATAAACTGAGGGAGACAGTTAGACAATAGTAAGTCATACTTTATGTGCTACCTCACTTCTAGTTCAAGTTCACAAATAAGAGAAACCTTTGCAGACTGCATTCATAACTGAATAACATAACAATTTAATTAAAATTAAAATCAATTTTAATTTCTATACTATCATGAACACATTTTCTACAAAAAACAATTTTCTTCACAATGTAGAAAAGAGAACATGTCAAAGCTGCAAATATCTATGCCACCATACAAGTTTATTAAAAATGGTGAACCTGCAAATAAATTTCAGGTATATTTCATAATCTCTTCTTTGTAAAACCAGAATAGAAAAATATAAAGACATTGATTTTAAAAGCATTTTTTTCTAAATTAAAATGTTTTAGATTCTTTTGGTGTATGCATTCCCCCCCCCCGTGGTTTAGCTCTTTTGGTTTTCAAAATATTAATTTAGCTTCAAAAAACAAATTCAAATTTAATTCTTAGTAAGTCAATGAGAGATGATATATAGAGTATCACCATTTAATTACTACTAAAGAAAACAAAAAATAATAAAAATATTAATTCCTTTGGCTGGGGAAATAGCTCAGTTGGTAAAGCATTTACTCCACAAGTATAAGGACCCAAGATCAAACCGAGAAGCTAAATTTAAAATACATCTGGTATAGTGGAACTCATAATTCCAGCACTGGGGAGGCAAAGATGGGCAGGTCCCAGGGGTTCACTGGCCAGCCAGGCTAGTCACTCGGTACGTTTCAGGACAGCAGGAGATCCTGTCTTAAAGGAGGGCTGATGGTACTGGAGGAAGAACACACGTTGTCTGTCTTCTGGATCCCACAAATGTGTATACAGGTGCACCTACAAAGATGTGAGCATGCACACAGACAGTCCAATCCCTCAAGTATTAGACATTACCCCTTTCCTTCATCCAAATAAGATTAAAAACCAACCACTAGATGCCTAAACTAAACTAATGGAAAGGGTTGTACACTCTTGTGCTCTTAACATGAGATGATTCATGTTCATTGTCTCCATTTTATTTAGTCAGTTTGGTCTGGCTCTGTCCTATGCACTGAGTGAATGGAGCCCCAACTACGGTGGTGCTATCATTCTGGCAAGAAATCGGGAACAAGACAGAACAAGCATAGATCCTAAGTTCATTACTTAGGACGTGACGTCTCCAACTCTTCGAAGCCTCAATATCTATTAATAAACTGTCATGGAGCAGAGCTGCTGACAAGACGGGCTTGATAACAAAAAAGCGGAGCTTTGGTTGTTCTGTTCTTCTAGTCTTTTAAAGCCTGCCATAGAATGTCTTCCCCGTCAACATCTAACTCTCTAGAACTGTAAGCCAGAATCAACCCCTCTTTCAGTTGGTTTTGATCATATTTTATCACAGCAATGTAAAAACAGCTAATACCACACCTGACCCACTTAATGAGCCTTTCCTTTAAATGGATATGCTCAGATTATTTGTTCAGCTACATGTGTATGACATGTAAATAATGTTGGCACCCATTTCTTTATTTTAGCCATTCCAGATTTCTTTTTTTAAAAATATCTATCTATCTATCTATCTATCTATCTATCTATCTATCTAT
>LOEQ01001832.1:57359-69069 GCA_001685075.1 Bramus lutescens
ATAAGGAAAATGTGGTACATTTACACAATGGAGTACTAAACAGCAGAAAAAAATGACATCTTGAAATTTACAGGCAAATGGATGGATCTAGAAAACATATTGAGCGAAGTAACCCAGAAAGACAAATATCATATGTTCTTACTCATAAGTGGCTTTTAGACATAAAGCAAAGAAAAACAAGCCTACAATTCACAATCCCACAGAACCTACACAACAATGAGGACACTAAGAGAAGCATACATGGATCTAATCTACATGGGAAGTAGAAAAAGATAAGATTTCCTTAGTAAAATGGGAGCACAGGGACCATGGCAGAGGTTAGAAGAGGAGGAGAGAGGAAGGGAGAGGAGCAGGAAAAAAATATATAGCTCAATAAAAACAAAAAAGGATTTTCTTTGTAGAATTGTTTCAAGTTATATCTTATTGCCTTACTAACATCTCACCAAGAACAGCATTTCTTTAACGGTTTGTATTTGAGCCAGTCATATTTACTGAGAAGAGTTTCTTAGCTCTTGATTAAGTACAAAAAGACTGTTCAAAATTGAATATATTTTTATGAAGAAAATAAATGGAAGCAAGTGAGATGGCCTAATGGGCACATACCATCATGACATGGAACACCAATGAACACTACCAAAAGGAATTGCAGTGCTTTTACTGTACATTTTGTGTTTTGGTAGAAATAAGATAACATAATTTTAGGAAACACAGACTTTTTATAATTTCCTACCACTTTACCTCTTTGTGTAAGCACTAAATCAGAGTATCTTTGGATTGTATCGTGTTAAAATGTTTATTTTAAAAATTGGTATATCTGGTCAAGTGGTGGTGGCACAAGCCTTTAATCCCAGTACTCGGGAGGCAGAGGCAAGCAGATGTCTGTGAGTTCAAGGCCAGCCTAGTCTACAGAGTGAGTTCCCGGACAGTCAGGGGTGTTACACAGAGAAACCTTGTCTCACCCCCTACCCCCAGAATTGGTATATTTGTTGCTGGCTTGATTTTTTATAAACAATTATTAAATGGGTTTTATCTTGAGATTAGAACAAAATTTCAAAGAGCTGTTGAAATGGCCCTTAAGATACATCTGCTATTTGTATGATGTGTTTCTGCAAAGTAGTATTCTCCACATTTACCAAGCATTTGTGATAAATGTTGAAATATCGGGTTTATATAGTGTATTCTTTGAAAAAAATTCTTTGGGAGTGGGAGTGATGACTCAGAGATGTGAGATATTCAGACAAAATTTAATTCTTTGTGTAAAAATAAAAACTCATTTTTAATAAATGACAAAATTTTGTGTATATCAAAATTATTTTAAAATAAATTTCTTTATGGTTTATTAGTAAAATTTTTAACCTGGATTACTATTTTATATACCCGTGTAAGTGGGCTCACATAGCAAACTTCATGGGTGAAAAGAGTGTGAAAAGGAAAAGTTTAAGAAGCCCTGGTGTGAACCAAGGCAGGCTAATCAAGGCCAGTTCCTGGTGTGAATCAAGGCAAGTCCGTCAAGGCCAGTTCCTGGTGTGAACCAAGGCAAGCCCATCAAGGCCAGTACCTGGTGTGAACCAAGGCAAGCCTATCGGGGCCAGTGGGCTTTGGCTGGAACTATGGGGGGAAGACATTTTGTTCCTTCTAAGGGTCATTAGGAAAAGTTTGAACGACCTTCCCTTGTGACAAGCTTTCAGCAGTGAGGCTCCACCTCCTAAAGGCTTCATCGGCTCCCACAATAGTGCCACTGGCTGAGAGGAACAAGTGTTTGAAGCCTGGGTCTAGGGGTGAGTTTGGGCTCCTGATAATTATCTTTGTGACTGTTTGGGAAAAGCTTGCTGCGGAACGAAGCACATAAAGGGAATTTACATGGACAGAGACAGAATCCTAGCATCAAAACCTGAGCTCCCATAGGTACCAGGGAGCCACTTCTAACTCCGACTTATTTGAACTGAGTTTTAGATTATTTTGCATTTTTTATTTTATGTGTCTGAATGTTTTGTTTGTCTCTATGTATGTGCACCACATTTGGTGCCCAGTACCCGTGGACTTTAGAAGAGGGGATTGGCCCGCCTAGAACTAGTGTTACAGATAATTGTGAGCCACCATGTGGAGAGAAGGGTTGGGAACTGAACCCTAGTTCTCTGCAAAAGTGGCAACTGCTCTTAACCAATGAGCTTCCAGCTTTCATTTGAAACGTTAAGTTCTAGCTTCTCCACCAATGCTTTCCTGTTATGTTATGACTCTAGAATCTCCACCCTCACCCCTAGACCCACTCCTCTCAGCTGGTGGCACTATTGTGGGAGCTGACAGAGCCTTTAGGAGGTGGGGCCTAGCTGCTGAAAGTTTGTCACAAGGGGAGGTCGTTCAAGGTTTTGGTACTACTCTCAATTGTTTGGTCCTCCGTGATGTGAGAGTCCTCCCCAGCACACTCTCGTCATGAACTCTCTGTGTTTTGGCCCTCCGTGATGTGAGAGTCCTCCCCAGCACACTCTCGTCATGAACTCTCTGTGTTTTGGCCCTCCGTGGTGTGAGAGTCCTCCCCAGCACACTCTTGTCATGAACTCTCTGTGTTTTGGTCCTCCATTAATGTGAGAGTCCTCCTCAGCACACTCTTGTCATGAACTCTCTGTGTTTTGGTCCTCTATGGTGTGAGAGTTCTCCCCAGCACATTCTTGCCATGAACTCTGCTGTGCCTTTTACATTGTGATGGCCTGAGACCCTCTAAAACTGTGGACCAAAATCTGTCTCCTCTCCAAGTTGCTTCTGTCTGTATCCTGTCAGTGTGGTGTACAATCAGTGATACAGCCCCTTCACAATTTGCTCTTTCAGATGGAAGCCAAAGCCTCCTAATGGTCTTACAGACGTTGCACTACCCAGCGCCCTCTCCTCTCCTCAAGACTCTCCAGAGAAGTAGGCTTCTGGTTTAAGAATCTTCTGGCCCTTGACTCACAAGTGAGAGAGTTAGACTTTTCCTCACTGTGGAGCCAAAGTGCCCGATGCTCTTGAACCCTCACTTAGATACTTACGTGAAAGCTCAGCTAGGAGAGTGTAAGCATTGGCTAACTCTATAGTCATAGAGAGGGAAACTTTTCTTTGGGGATAGACTATCCATTCAATGCCTACAAACTGAGTTCCTGCAACCATGTGCAACAGAGCATGAGCCGCACAGGAAAACAAAGCCATAACTCAGAGTTAATGTTCTTGTATATGTATTTTGTGGAAGGCTTAATACCAAATTCTGGGTCAGGTGGTACTCAGAAGGCAAAATTTTACTACTTAAAATCCTTCAATGATATTTCATTGTACTTAACATCTAAAAGCCTTAGGACCCAACCAGGGCTGCATCAGATCTGACTTATGCCTACTTGTCCAAAATCTCCCTTGGGGGCTTTCATCTCTGATTATCCCAGTCACAGTATATTTCCTTTCCTTTAGTACCACTCTGTTTCAGAGGGGTTCACATCTTCTGTCTAGACTGCTTTTCTCCTGCTCCTCACCCTCTTCTTCCCTTAGCACAACCACAGCTCAAATGGTGCTTCTTTAGTGGTTTTCCCTATCCATCCCATCCAAAGCAGGCCTCCTAATTGTTTTCTTTGAGAACCCTGTTTACCATGGTGTTTATAATAGTTATGCATGTCTTTGCTTGTTTTTTAGTATGCATTGACCACCTTTCTCACCATCGTAAGCTCCATGGGGTCAGGGACTATATTTGATTTTTCATCACCAAATATTGGTATCTGGCCCAATGTCTAAGACATTGTAGCGACAAGTATATTTGTTGAATAAATATTTGGCTTGACTTCAGAGTTTTCAGGAGCAGTCTCAACTCTCTCAACTCTTTTTTATCAGTCTTGGGTCTTCTGAGTGAGACCCTTTCTAGTCTGCTTCTTTTGATGCCTATCCTGGGGCTAGACTGGTACATCAGTCATCATCTATTTATGTAGTAGGTTGTGCTCCAAGCACCAAAGTTGGAAAGTGACTGCAGGGACCTGATGAGATAACGGGAACCAAAACAGAAACACTGCCCTTACAACCAGAGCTTCCCAGAGCTAGAACAGAAAGGTGCTGTTTCCCTGTTGGTCCTCACTGCTATACTGAATCCCAAACTTGAGTGTGGACAGAAGAGGCTCAGACCAGCAATATAAGAGAGAATGGAGAGAGTAAGAACACATGCTGTTCAGAATGTGATGTGTGTGAGCTGGTGAGAGTTATACAGTGACTAGCTGTGTCTGCTTCCGTGCTGACTGTAACCTACAGAATGTCTGGGAACCTGGACACTACAGAGTGTCTGGGTGAAAGAACCACTATAACAAACTGTATGGTGTATGAGGGTCTGCTGTAGTGAGTTATGCTGACATTCTGGCCTATAATTCTGCTTCTCGTTTTGGTTTCAAATGCAGTATAAATCATTCTCTTAATACAGCATATTCTGGTCCTTTTAGATTTCAAAACTTAGAATTAAGAAATTAATGTTCCTCCCCAATATCTTATTTTGAAAAATTTCAAATATAATTAGACTTAATTTTCTTGACTTTGAACATGCAGACCTCTTCCATCTAGACCCTTTCATTAACATTTCTCTGAGCCTATTTATCTCATCCCTTCCCATTTCTTCTGTTCTTTATTTACTCACAACCACATCTTAATTTGTATTTAAAATTGAGGTTTCAAAATGCCTCTTAGAATGAGCTCCCAGTTCCCTGGCTTATGCAGTTCTGTCTCAGCCTTCTGGTTGGTGCCTGTCCTTACATTCTAGTTTTTCATGAATTTATTGTGTAAATTTTTTGCCTGAATTGGCACCTTTTTCTTAATTCTGCAGAATTCATATCATTATCAAAAATCCAGTATTTTTACATATAACTTACACATAATATATGTTCAAGCCTTTAGTATACATACCAGATTCTATCATAATATACATGTCATCCACACCCCAGTGGATTCTACCGTACTTTTTTCTAGTTAATCCTTCTGTCGTAATCTCTAGACCAAGGGTGGTCCTGCTTTTCATTTTGTCTTGTTTCTTCTGACTAGTTTCAAGCTACTGATTTATCCTAGCTGATGAACTTTGAAATCATCTTTCTTCAGCCGTTATCTGTTCTTCTCATTATCCACATAAAAAACAATCTCCTTCAAAAATTCAAACTCAAAACTTCAGGAAGAATCGGCACGAGAAGGCCAGCGTCAGCTTCACAGTCGCTTTCAGTCAGGGTCTTAGTTATCTTGCTCAGTCTCCCTGGCTACCCTAGGTAGACGGTAAAAAGGGATTGTGACTAGGTGATGCTAACAGAAACAAGGCAGAGTTTCCCTGGTTATTAACTCTTCTGTCCCTACTCCTCCAACATCATTCTGACCTCGGAAATTCTTACCAGAGCTTTGAGGACCTCTTCCTGTTCTCACATGAACTTATTTATTTGTTAGGATTCCTTCAATCTTCTTTTTGGTTGTTTATTTTTCCTTTTATTGAAACAGGTTTCTCTCTCTCTCTCTCTCTCTATAATATATATGTATATATATAATGTATATATATACATATATATATATGTATATATATATCCCGACTATAGTTTTCCCTCCCTCTCCTCTTTACACTCCTTCCCCGCCTTCCCTCCCATCCATAGTTACCCCCTATATTTCTCTTATTAGAAGACAAATAGGCTTGTAAGGGATAATGATAAAATAAAATATAATAAGACAAGACAAAAACGAACACATTGGAATAGGACAAAAACAAAACAAAATAAAGCAAACGAAATAGCACAAAACCAAAATGAAGTGCGGGAAAAGAGCCCAAGGACAGTGCAGAGGCCACTCATGCTCACTCAGGGGTCCCATAAAGCCATCAAACTAGAAGCCCCAATATATACACAAGGGTAAAAGAGAGAAAATATATAAATAAAAAACAAGATAGAATCTGAAAAAAAAAGAAAGAAAGAAAACCAGTATGAGTCAAGGAACCTCCAAAAATGTTGAGTTTCCTTCTGTTGGCATCTCTGCTGGGCATGCAGCCTATCTTTAATTTGTTTCCATAGGAAGACTCATTTAGAGAAAACTAATTTTTCACTTGCAAGTGGTTATTAATTGGAGATTGATTTTTTGAGTTAGGAATAGGGCCATGTGCCCGCTTCTCTTTTCAGTTCTAGGACATCATCTGGTGCAGACCTGTGCAGGCCCTGTGCATGCTGCCCCAGTCTCTGTGAGGTCATGTGTGTTGATCGTGTTGCTGTAGAGGGTCATCCCTTCTTTGAGTTCTCCATCCCTTCTGGCTCTTACACTCTTTCTTCCCTCTCTGCTGCTAGGCTCCCTGAGCCCTGATGGGAGGGATTTAATGGAGGCATCCTGTTATGGTTGAGTGTTCCTAGGTCTCTGGGTCTTTGTATTTGCTGCAGGAGGAAGTTTCTCTGATGATGGCTGAGCAAGGCTCTGTTCTACTGCTGACCTTATTAACACAGCCCCAATCACTAGCACTAGCTCATTGCAGTTCACTAGGTTTAGCTGGTATCTTGAAAGACTGTCTGAAGATGAGTAATTTTCTTGCAATGTCGTTGGTCTCTTTTATAAATAGAACTTCGGTGGTTGAATTATACTTGCCTTCTAGACATGCTCAGACATGTCTGGATTTTCTGTGTGTTCACAGTTTGGCTTATTCTTATTATTGCCACAACTTATTCTTTGATATTAACCCATTGATATGAGTTATATGTTTTATTAGCTCTCACTCCCCCAATATAATGGAAGGCATTTTAAATGGTGAGCGTCATATATACCTTTTCTGTATAGACTTTAATGTATTAAGCATGAACACACAAAATGCTTCTGTGTACTGAATTTGAAATCTTTTTTAAAAAAACTTTTTTAAATTTATATTTTGTATCTTTCACATCATTCATCTCAAGCCTACGCATCTCCTGTCTACTCTCTGCCCTTGCAACCTCTCTGCAAAATAAAATTTAAGGAAAAAAATAGAGAAAAGAAAAAAAATTCGTCATGAAAGCCATACTGTGACACAGTGAGTCACACAGTAAGCCTTTTTATCCATCTATCTTTCGTTGCAAGTGTTCATTGCAAGGAGTCATTGGTTTGGTTCAAGGCCTCTGGTTTCGGCTACACTATAGATGCTGGACCCTCACTGGGACTCCCCTTGGTTGTCTTGTTGTTGCCCTGTGTCATGGAGCTCCTGCAGCTTTGGGTCTGCAGGACCAACTAACTCCTTCACGTGCTCCAGCAGATCACAGATGGGAAGGATATATACATGAGCCAACTCATAGCCTTGATTCTGAGCCTAGATGGTTGGAGGGTTGGTCCCCCCCCACCCCGCCTCTGCCTCTTCACCATCAGAGTGAGTTCTCCAGTACTGCCCTGGCTAGCTCACCCCTTTCCCCTTTCACCCCTGCAGCGATGAGCAGGGGCATCATCTACTGCTTTCATGCCCTCAGGGTTGTCTCTTCCCAACCCACACCTTCAGGGCCTGCTCTACTGCATTGCCCAGGTGCAGGGTCCAAGTGTTGCAGTGATGGGGGGTAGGAATAGCTCTCTCACTCTTAAGACCTCAAGGCCAGCCAGTTCTCCCTCCTGTCATAGGCAGCAAGGGATGGGGATAGGGGTGAGGGGTGGAGGGCATCTTTTTCTTACCCACACCACCATTTGGCAGATGAGGGGCAGGTCCAGATTTCCCATGCTCACATTCTCAGGCGGTGCTCTTGCAGGCCAGTCTATAGGGTCATCTCTACCATGCCTCTGAGGCCAGGAACAGGGCCTGGTTTCCTGATTGCTGCAGCTGCGAACAGGGAGGGTCAGCTCCCTTGTCTGTCGCAGGCGGTGCTGAGTTTGAGGACCATGCTATTAGCTGTGATTCTGAAATAACACTGAGTTGTAATTGATGGCCAGTCAAAAGTTTAGCTTCACTTATGTTTGTGGTTTTATCTGAGGGGTAGTATTTATTTATATATTTGCAAAACTGATTATATTTTATCCTTATTTAACAAACACCCCTCATAATCCAAAAGTAAAAAGAACGAATAAGATAAAAATACCTAAATGTCTTAATAATATAACAATAAAATTGGATAAAGTCTAAAGTAAACTGAGAGTTTCGTTAGTTTCAAAGGTTCATCTGACTTAGCTTGTCTTTTGAGGTATACTGAAAGAGAAAGGAAGAAAAAAGCTGGTGCCTGTAAGTAAATGTTTCAGAAACATTCCACTCAAGACTAAGTCTGAACTACAATGAGAGATGTGGTGACATTTTATAGGTCTTTGAAGAGAAAACCATTCGTTAAAATAACTTATAATTTTCTTATTCCTGTTTATCATGACTTGTAATGACATGTGCTATGTGATTATTAGTCCTGCATAGGCGTAGCCCACCCTTGTAGGTTCTTCTGGGTGTCTTCTAATCTGTCTTCTATGAGAAGTTGCTAACATGTCTGGAACTGAAGGACAGTCAGTAAACGTGCTGACTGAAGCAATAAACTTGTGTGAGTGTTCCCCAAAGAAAAGAAGACACTTAGAGATGGCTCAGTGGAAGATGCTGTCCATCAAGCTCCATGACATGACTCTGATCTCCAGGACCCACACAGCAGGAGAGAACCAACTCCCCACACAAAATAAGTAAGTAAATGTAAAAAGCTACTTTGACGTTGGATTAAATATTGATGGATATAACCAAATATTTCTTCAAAACAGCGACAACAGCAATATGTATATATTTGTGGAAGGAGCTAGAATACCTAAAACTGTATGTAGGTTTATTTGTTTCTTATGAAGAAGTCAGTTTGGGGCTACTGCAAAGGTATCCCTTTGTGTGTATTTTAAACAGGAGAGAGGAAAATGTGTGTGTTGAGAAATTATGTATGTATTAAGGCTTTGGAATGGTTGGTTCTTAAGTTGATGGCAGCTAGCCAAGGTGCCAATGCCTATAATCTCAGCACTTGGGAGGCTGAGGGAGGAAGAGGACCATAAATCTGAGGCTAGCCTGTGCTATACAGTGAGACCTCCAAACAAAACAAAACAAGTAAATGAGCAAACACATCCCATAAAGTCGATGGTGTGGTTTCTCTGCAGAAGCAACATTAAAAACTAAAACATTTGTTTCCATGTTGGTCAGACAAGAGGTATAAGGAATATGTTTTGGAGAAAGGAAAGAACAAGTATAAGGGTAAGAGGGAAAAATCCAAATACTGAATAATGCAGATGAACTCAAACGATAGTGCACCCTGTGCCCCAAGTACTGTGGAGTTTTGCAAGGAATGAAGCACCAGAAAGATGGTCTCACGCAACTGAGAAAGAAGCATACGCATAGAATCCTGTTTTCCTGAGGTTGTGCTCTTTGGGTAGGTACCTGTGTTTTCCTGCAAGAAAAGCACAAAGGAAAAGTGGGAGATAAATAGAAATCAAAACCTAACTGTGCTCCCTCTGGGAGTGAACGGTTGAGCTGTCACACGGGAAGTCTTCATTTAGTATATTTTGGGTCCATTTTTTTCTTTTTAAATTTAACCTACATTTTATAGTGATTTTCTTTTCTTTTTTTTTTTTAAGGAAGAAAGGAGACATTATGTGGAAGCCTGGTGGGCTGTTCGGCAAGCACATAGTTAATAAACTGGCGGGAAGCTTCCAGAAAAAAAAAAATTTAGGGGCAGCTCTTTGTTAGACTCCTAAACTAGGTTAGGCTAACTTGGTGATTTTCTAATCCTTTTGTAGCCACGGACTGTGGTTTGCATCCGGTCTTCGGTAGAATTCCTGTGCATGAAGATGATGAAAGCAGAAAGCTTGCTGAGCTGGGAGGGAGGGGTTTCTCTGTGTTTCCCTTTCCTTCCTCATCTTTTCTCAGCCCCCGGGGCTCTGCTGAACACAGTTTGAAATACACTGCTCTCTTCCTGGGGTACCTTTGATTTAGTCCTTCCTGAAGGTCAGAGGGATAGAGCCCTCCTGTGATTCTCAAACACAAAGGATAAAGGACGCCTAGAGCTAACCCCTGAATTCCACCTTGCCTTGCGGAAGACGTTTGGGTGGGAACCACGCACACCACAGAAGATGTTCCCAGCTGTCCGATAGAAGTAGGGCAGCTTTTAGTTTGGACACCCTGACTTTGGAGTCCTGTAGCCTCACTTCTTGAAGTTTAGGCTTTAAAGTTTAGGTCTGCAGCTTCTTCGCATCTAGACGGCTAGATCTCTGTTGTTAAGGTCAGGTCTGTAAGTGCCATACATTTTTGCTCTACCTTTTTAGAACGGGACAAGTAGCTTTTAAAAGAAAGATTGCCTTCTATTTATCTGGGAATATACCTTTTCCAGACGAAAGCAGCTGAACAAAGAAGCTGTATTTTCTGTAAAAGACTTTATATTTAGTAGTGAAACATGTGAGAATCATTCTTTTAAGACATGGGCACAATTTTATATTTACTGTTTAAGCGAATACTCTAATATTCAGATTATCTAGCCTGTTAGAACATTTCTCAATGCTACATATTGTTATGTCTGGCTTGTTATAATTTTAAAAACTTTGATATAAAAACACCAGTATGTTCAAAATAACCCAAAATAATATCACTATTTATCCACATATCCAGAAATCAAATTTCTGCCTGTCTCTTAGGTGGTTTAATTTCCCCCACCCCCATAACGCTGAGGAAGAAAAAGAAATCTGTTTGTCGCCACAAGGTGGCACTGTGGTTCTTTTAGTCTTTCAAACAATCGGAGCACACAACTGGTATTTCTCTGTCTTCCTTCCCCCACCGTTTTCAGGAGATCCTCAATTAGATTCTCATAAAAATAAGAAATAATTTCAAAGGAAACTTCATACTTACAAGTTTGAAGTAACCTGCAAGCAACTTCAGTTTCTCTACTTAGCTTTCTTTACAAGAGTCCCCCACACCCAGCTTTGCTTTTAGACTAAAGTTCTTGTACCAACTTTGGTTATGGTTTATGGCATTGTATTTATGTTCTTTGTGCTCTATATACCGTGATGATGTACATAGCAGTCTATTATGAAGAAATAAAGCAAATAAGGAATCTTTGAAATGTTTCAGGAAATAAGCATGAATACCAGTAAGCCTTTAGTAAATCCGGTTTTGTGATGTTTGAATTTTCTCTTTCCAGCCAACTTTTAAATTGATCCATGTCTCGTTCGATAAGTAAAAATTAAAGAATATACCTTCATTTTTTTGAGAAACCTTTATTCCATGTACGTGTGTGTGCATGTATGTATATTTATATAACAAAGTATTCTTTGGCTTACTCTACTATTTTTCTTAAATATTCTTATTGGAATGTAAACGTCTGTATAAATTTGTTGTTTTTGGTACCAAGGTCCAGGGCCAGCTAGGTTCCACTTTTCCCGCAGATCATCGGCCTACATGAATCTTAACGGTGGTGTCGGGTTCTGGGGATAAGGCGACAAGGCCATTCTGGTGGCTGCTCTGGGGCAGAGGTGGTCTCCAGGGCGAGGGGCAGCAGCCTTAACCCTGCTGGCTGCTGCTTGTTGGGTGACCTGAGGAGCGGAGCCGTGGGGGACTGAGGAGCGCTGGGTCTGGGGTAGGTAGAAGCTCAATGAATCTGTTGGCCACAAATAAACAACCGGGAGGAAAAGGAGGAAGAAATGCGGAGGATGGGGAGAAAAAAAAACAGAGAGAAACAATAATCAGTAGCCAAAGCCAGGGAAGAGGTAAGGCGGCGGCTAACAGAGGAAGAGTGGAGGATGCGGGGGAGAAGCCAGGCGCGGGCCA
>LOEQ01001832.1:74919-95700 GCA_001685075.1 Bramus lutescens
GTGTGTGAGAGAGAGAGAGAGAGAGAGAGAGAGAGAGAGAGAGAGAGAGAAGGGAGGTGGAGATAAGGCTCTCCTCTCATGTAGGTCCTGGATACTGGATTCAGAAATGTCAAGTTTAACAGCAGATGCCCTTACCTGCTGATCCATCTTGCCAGGTCCCAAATTATTTATATAGGTATTTATGTCTGTTTTCCCCACTTAGATAGTAAACCTCTGGAGAGCAGGGATACTTAAAAACTCTCTGTCACGATTCTGTACTATTAGATCATCTATGGTTGATTGACATAGTCTTACGATAACAAATCCTGGTTTTTAACGCCCCCTTTAAACAAAGGACTTAAATTACGGGCTGGAGTTGTTGTAATAACAAATAATAAAGGACAAGGGTTTACACAAGCATATTTGTTTTTTTAATAAAGGTTTTTGAGATTTTATCCTTTGAGGTACTGGAAAAGCCATACAAATAGAAGTTTGCCAGCCTGGATCTTGTGGGATGGTATTTTCAGAGACATCTAACATCTTTGAAATGTATCACACACTTTTGTTTAGAGCCCAGGCAGCGTGACTGGGTCCTTACTGCTTAGAAGGCATTTGCTTCCTTGCACACACCTGTAGATAACCAGGAACAACTATCAGTGAGCTGGTGAAACATCCAGTTCCTTGTGGCAGTATTCGCAGTGGGACACCCTGCTCTGTAAATTCTTCTGTTATTATTTAAATATTGTCCCTGCCTGGGATACTTTCTATGTTGGCATTTTTGATCGAATGACACTTAATAAACATTCAATAAAGACTTCTTTTCTGTGGTGGGAATTAAAAAGGATGCTGTCATATCCTAGCTGTGACCTCACTATAGGAAAATCGAAGGGACAGATCACTGCCATTATCTTTCCTCCAATTAATTCTACCTTCTAAAACACTTAGGCCATTAGAATTCTTGATCTCTTTCAGCCATAAACTTCACCCTCTCATTCTTTCCTCCCTCTTTGTGGTGTTACATTAGCAAACCTCTCATAGCTGGCTACAACAAACCAGGGCAGAGAAACTATTATTTTGAAGTTACCCTCCTCTCTGCCTGGCATCTGTGTGGAGAGTTACCTTAGAGAACATTAATCTTCCCTAAACCAAACCCTGTTTTAGGCAAAGCTTCCGGGAGAACTATTAAACAGGGAACCTTTCCCACTGTTTCTGGCAGATGGGTCAGAGTTAGAGGCTATCTTTGTTTAAGGTCTTAATATATTCAACTGTGGTTTGAGGTGATGCGCTTTTAATGTTAAATGTAATTGTAATATTGCAGAGGAACACTCTATGCATGTTGCTGGAGAGACAAATGCGGGGTACTTAACCGATTCCAGGCTTATTGTAAAGCTTATTTCTCCCTTGTGAAAATGTTTTCAGTTCTAGTAAAACATACGTATAAGACCCTCTGGAGACTCTAGGAGTATAAACACAGGTTAAATAGAATGCCAGTGCTTTAAAACATAAGTGGGTATCAGGGCTGGGAAACGAAAGGACTTTCTTAGTTTCAAAGGCAGCCAGTTGTGTGGCAAATACCATGGTAATAGTTCCTTTATTCACAGGCTCATTATAGAAAACACCACGCTGTCTTGAAACAGAAGAAGTTGCGTACAATCGTCTCTATAATCCATAATTGAAAGAATCAGAAACGGAACAATTATTTTCCTCTATGATTGTTCTCACCATTTTTTTTTGTTCTCAGCAGAATCCTTTTTTTGTTTTATTTTGTTTCTTTTGGCTCATTGTAAAAACCAAGCAACTATAGTGTGATTAATTTTAAGATGAAATTTTGCATGAGTACTGAGCTATAAAAAAGTCTCTATTTTTTATAATTCTGAGCGCTGTTTATGTAATCAATCTACTTTTAAGGTAAAAGTATTGATTGTAACATGCGCTTCACAAGTGATGTGCCTTTGGTTCAATTTTGCAAGTTTTGTTAATTAATGACTGACAATGCGGAGACTAGCGTGTAGCCCAACAGTACAGCACTTGCCTACATGCCCAAGACCTCGGGTTTGAGCTTTAGCATTGCTTACAAAAAACACCATGATTAATTTAAAGATGGTCATAAATACAGTAGCATGACATTTGAGTTAGAGAACCCTGTTTTGTGTGCTGAGAAGGAGAAAAGAAAAGAAAGCGAATCTCCTCTGATATATTTAATCTTTAAACATTCCTGTCATCTTCCAGGAGCTATTCCAGGCTTTACATACTATAAAATATTTAGCAGCGAACTCGGTGAAGGTGTTATTACTTCTCAGATTCAATATTGTCACTCTGTAGCACCACGTTGCGACAGAGAACTCGGGTGGCTCTGTTTCTTCTTCTCTAACCCGAATAGGTAATATTTGTTGAGAAGTGATTGTTTGCTGGGCTTGGATGGGAAAATGCCAAGCTTCTTTGTGAGTCTTGACTTAATAGAGTAGAGGGCCTTAGGAAGATTTGTGAAGCTTCTTCCCTCTCGATTTTCCCCTCCTTCTCTGACCTCAAGACCAAAAGGCAGGAGAATGGAAGCAGGTAGCAAGGATCAGGGGGTGAGCTCTGCAGAGAGCCCTGCTGTCCTCCCAGCCAGAACAGACAGCAGAGCAGCTCTCCCTGTGCCTGCTATTTTGTGCCTGTTATTTTGTGTTCTACTTTTTTTAAAGAAATATATCATACTGTGTTATTTCATCCTAAGCAATTGGCATCTCACAAGATTTTAAGCTTTACTTACAAAGCCTCCAAATACTAGTCTTCATGTATTTTGCACAAGCCCTATGTTTTCTATGATCTCAGAGGCCAAGTTCATTCTCTTCATTTTACTACAGAAATTAACTGAGTGCTATCTTTATATCAGCTTTAGAATGGCTGTATAATTTGTTGTCTAAAGCTGGACACATCTGAGGATAAAAGGATTTGCTATTAATAATCCCCCACACCAACAGACACAGGACAGGAAACTAGAAGTTATGATCACTGTGACTAGAAAAAGTAGAAATTAGGATTACCAGATGGATGAGGTATTAAAATTAATTTGCTCACTTTGTTAGAGTTTTACCATTTTCACTCAGGAAAACGTTAAGTTGGCCATTCTAACAATATCTAGCATGTTAGCAGGTTTATTTTATTTTTAATTACTTATATGCATGTCCTTGTGGGGCATGTGCTCATGTGAATGCACATAGAAGTCAGAAGAGGATGTCACATCCCTGGAACTGTCGTTATAGGTGGCTGTGAGCTGCCTAACATCAGTGTTGGGAACTGAACTTGGGAACTCTGGAAGAGCAGGAAGTGTTTTAACCATTGAGCCATCTCTCCAGCCCCAGCTAGCTGACTTTTAAAAAAGGGAAAGATTTATTTATTTAATTTTATGTGTATGACTGTTTGCCTGCATTTATATGTTACACCATGTGTTGCCTGGTGCTGCAGAAGTCAGGGGATGCAGAAGTCAGGGAATGGAGTCAGATGCTCTGAAACTGGAGGAAGTTAGGAGCCACCATTTGGGTGCTGGGACTCAAACCTAGATCCTCCACAACAGGAGAAACTGTTCTTAACCACTGAGCTACCTCTCTGGCCCCAGTAACTAACATGTTTGGGTTACTATGTGTCAGACATTCTGAATTTCTAGAACACTGTATGTTTAGAACATGATTAATCCTTAGGATGACTCTTTGAGACTGTAGACTTGTTTGTTACTTTAAAGACAAGGAAATGGAAACCTAAGAGGTTAAATTTCTTGTCCATGGTCATAGAATTAGTAGATAAAAGAGCTGGGATTTGCACCTCAGTGTTTTGGTGCTAGGATCCAAGCTTTACCAGCTAGTTTAGCCTGTCTTTTACGTATGTCTCTAAGCATTGATTGTATGATGGCTAGTTTTATGTTAATTTGATACCAGTTAGAGTCATTTGGGGAGAGAGAAGCTCAACTGAGAAAATTCCCCACAAGTCTGGCCTGTTGGAAAGCCTGTAGGGCATTTTCTTAGTTGGTCATTGATGTGGGAGGGTTCAGCTCACTACGGGTGGTGCCACTGCCGGCCTGGTGGTGCTGGGTCCTATAGAAAAGCAGGTTGAGCAGGACATGGGGAGCAAGCCAGTAAGCAATGTTCCTCCATGGCCTTCAGTTTCTGTTTCCAGGTTGCTGCCCTGTATGAGTTCCTGCCTGGCCTTCCCTCAGTGATAGACTGTTACCTGTAAGCAAAACAAACCCTTTCCTCCTTAAGTTGCTTTTGGTCATGATGCTCTATCAAGCTATAGAGACCCTGGCTGAGACAGAAGGCCTTAGAGTCAGGTCTTGAATGGTAGTGATATTTGAAGGACTATGAAGATTTCGAAGGTTTGTGTCTTTGGGTGTGGGGGGAAAGAAACCCCGAATATGAGGTTGTGAAATAAATGACAAGTAATTTATTTGTCTGTTGCCAGACAAATTTATGTCTCTGGTACCAGAGCCCAGAAGCTAAAGAAACTACAGTTATGCACAGCCCTCAGTATTCTTGGCAGATAGGTATGAGGAGACTAGGGATGATGACCGAGTGGTGGATGCGGGTGAATAGATGGACATCAAAGTAAGCTCTAACTGTAGTGAGAAAGAGAGCAGGGAATACAGGGTTCGACCTACCTATGACCTACACAGAATCTTGGCTTCAGTTACTTTTTTTTCCCTTGAAGTGAAAGAATTTATCATATGCATAGAAAATAAAAGGATGGAACGAGCTGGTGCTAACAGGCAAAGGAGGAAAGTTTATAGTCAATGCCTGAGGCTAGCGGGACACAGCCTCCAATCCTGGCTAACCTGCTGGAGATTGCAGCAGAAGTCCACCAGGCTGGTGCTATGCTGAGAAAACACAGAGGAACTATTGGATGGCCAGTGTCCCTTGGTGTGCAACTGTCCTCATACTGGGGAACTGGGAGACTGGAAAACTCCGAGCAAGAAACTTCCACTTCAAACTCTGTCTAAAGTGAGCCATTTTGATATTTTAGAAACTTTTCATCCTTAACTCCAATCATCTGTCATTAATTACATAGAACTGAGGCAAATGTGTTTACTACACATGCTTTACATTTTAAAAATTATGCTTATTATTATTATTATTTTATTATTATTATTAGTGTGTGTGTACACATGTGGAGGTCACAGGACCACTTGCTGGCATTGGTTATCTTCTTTCACCATGTGGTTCTGGGATCAAAATCATGTTGTCAGGATTGACAGCAAGTTCCTCTACCCATTTGGCCATCTTGGTGGACCTTGAATATACTTCAAAACCCAAAATGACACCTAAGTTTTTCTTTAAGAGTATGAGAGCACACTCTTTACTGATAATTCACTCTCTGGGTTGCAGCTATATTCTATTCATTAAACATGATGTGCTTAATCATGACAATATTGGTACACTTTATTGAGGACCCCTGTAACTAAATAATGGTACCGTGAGAACCTCCCATGAATGGAATAATTTCTGCCTTCAAAGTATGAGCTAGAACATACAGCAAACCAAATAAAAGATAAGTAAATTAAGACAATTCAAATAATGGCCAATGGCAGGAGAGATTATTTACCTTAATTCTCAGTTGTTGTCATTTAAAAGTATTTTTCAGTATATATTTTACCTTATATTTTGTTTGACTATTATTCTGTGTTTTGAATCAAAATAAAGAAATCAAATAGGAAAACATAATAAATTTAGAAAGTTAATATCTTATACTTTTAGATTAAATGAAAAATGTGTACACATTTTTCCACATGTATTTAAAATTTTTAAATTAGAAATTACTTAATTTCATTGCTTCTTTAGCTGGTTGATCTTCCACGTCTTTGCTCAAGGTCAATTGGCTTCACATACAGAATTAGAATTCAGCTTTCTTATACTTCAGTCTGAATTTATTTTTATATGTTTGTATTTCCTTAAAACATTAAGATTGCATACTTTTATCAATATACAAGTATATGTAAAAAATGTTTTTCCTCTAATAAAATAACATATTTCCATGATACAAAACCCAGCAAAGTGCAAAAATAATTCTAAATCCTTATCTTCTTTAATGAAAGATTTTGTGAAGTTTTGTGGTGGGTCAGTTTACTTCAATGACTGTCCTTCCAATACGTAATAGGAAAAAAAAGTCTTTATCTTCTGAAGTAGGGACACAATTGAACAGTTTTGATTGTTAGTTTCCATCAACAATCAGGACTTGGAAGTCCCTCTTGCCGGGCATACTCTCTCATTTTGGAGAGGAGAGATTACTCACAGTGGTGGCCTAAAGGGGAAGTTTGACGCAAGCCATTTTCTGTTTATGTCTTCGGTTTTAATTCTACTCTTCACACACTTCAAGACATTTTCTGTGTTTTTCATTCATGACAAATTTCTTGTTAGAAATCAATTACATTAAAAATGAAATTTTTATAATTTAGTAAGCAGCACTAGAAACGTTCACTACCTATGCATCCACCCTGAATTCCTGTCTCATCCCAATAGCCAGCTGTTTTTGTCACCTGTGTAATTTCTTAATCTCTGTTATTTGCTGGTTTTACAGAGAAGCCAAAAACACAGGGTCTGAACACCAAGGAGAAATTGTGACTCCCATCAGCACAAATAGTTAATGTTTTGTGTATTTATATTCCTTGGACATGAGGAAGATAGATAATCATTTTAGGTTAGAGAAGCAAATGTGAAGGAAGAATCACAATTGTCTGTTTTTGGAATAGTATTTTCCCTAAATTAAATGCTTCATGTATTATATTGGAAGAGGTGCAGCCCCCTCTCAATTTCACCACCAGCATATGCAAGACATGGCTATCAATACAAATAGTCAGTGTGTTTTAAAATTGGCAGCTGGTGCTTAAATCTGTTTGGTGAAAGCCTGTTTGCTGTGCCCCATTTGTATTTCCTGTCGTACAAAACAAACACAATGTTTGTCTCTTGTTACTATTAAAAGACATCTGTTTTACTCTCCGTAGTAAAGGTTCAAGCTGCAGAAGTTACTTTTAAATGGAAATAATCCTTGAAATTAGTATTGACACTTGTTTTGTGGGTCTCATTCCATTTTTATTTTAACCATTAGAGGGCACATTAGTTCAAGAGAAATTAAACACAAAGCCGAGCAATAAGATAGAAATACATTTAGAAAGGATAGAAAAATTTTATGTATTTAATGGAGCTTATTTTCCATTTATTTCATTGTCATTTGCACCGCAAGTTGTCAGAATTTCTGTAATCTGGAAAAGAATCGCAAGTGTTTATAGTTTCTTACAAAAAATTGCTCTTCACTTTTTAGTGGCAGCTGCTGCCCCTAGGAGAGCCAGGCTGGCCTGGTTGAATTTGACGAGGTTGACTGTTATGTGACCAAGGAGGATACAATAAATCATGGCATTTGAAGAACACCCTGAGTTCAAAGGCGCTTGTGATTAGGTTATTATGAGGCAAGGGAGTGCACGTCCTAGGGCTTGCCGTCCGGAAAAACAAAAACCAAAAACCCCAAACAGCACCCGTGTGTGACCGGACGAGCTCAGCAACCAGGTTTCACTGCAAGGATTCAGAAACTTTGAAATTTGGTACAGATTACAGCGAGAACAATAGATGGTTCCAGAGTGAACACAGCCTTTATTTCACTGGGAAGCCTTGGCTGAGGTCATAAACTGTGAGGGGGCAGGCAGCTCAAGTGGCTTATGAATGACTGCCGCGTCTCAGAATGAGTTCATTTGTTTTCAATCTATGGCAAACTATTATTATTTCTAATGTTCAATCTTTTGCTCTAAAGGCTGCAGGTTGTTAATCTGTAAAGGCTGAAATGGATACTAGCTAGCATTCAACAATAATACTTTCACAATGTCAAGCTACAGGAAACTTTCCAGTGATTAATTCACTAATTTATTCAATACAATTTATCGAGCACCCACCAAGTTTCACATTCTGAACTGGGCGCTAAGGAATGAAGACATATATATTATTCTTGGCTTGAGAATACACTTTTTATTGCTGTGTGATTTATAGAGGGATAAATCAGCAAATAACAGTAGTATACAATAACTTTATATATTAGTGGAGAACAGAAAAGAGATTTATCAAATCTATTAGAAAAATATCTCACATATTTTTAAGGGAACTGAGGGGTTAGGAGAAGCATTAGTATATACTATCTTCAGTTTGAGGCTGCAAAAGCGCTCTGTTCTTTTTCCTTGAAAGTCAATCATATAATAAATTGTCATAATTAGTAGCATAAAACAAGCTAATAATGTAATTAAAACCAAAATATTTACTTGCTATAGCAGATACTTTTCTGCATCTTAATTCAGCTCCTTTCAGGCTAATAATACTCTATAGGAATTTCTGTGTGGCTTTTACATCTGGAGGTAGTGAATTAATGTGTGCAAAAAGAGCTCGGAATTATGATTTAATTATGATTCGAATGATGATTTGAGTCTGAGCATGAGTTGTCAACAGAATTGTGAGCTGAGGGGAAGAGATAAGGCCTTTTAGCGGGATAAAAGGTATATCTGCATCACTTACTTTTAAGTGGCTTTTGTTTAAAAAGAAGTAATTAATGTTAGGAATTAATTGGTTCAGATTCTTGATTTTAAAGTTATCATTTGGTTGCAAAGATGAAGCCTTTTCAAAATTACTACATGATATGCAATGGCAGGAGCATTTCAGTAGAAGGTAGAAAACATAATTGAAAAGCTGGGTTTGAAGTGTTTGCTTATCACCCTAATTGATAGCAGATGAGCCCAAAGAATGGAAGAAAGCCCATTAGAATAAAGAGAGGGATGCGGCCTGGTTTCCCAGTAAGGTGCTTGCTTCTGCAAGGCAAAGCGTGATCGTTGGTCTTCTGTTTTGATATCAGGCTTTAAGGGAGCCTGGTTAGAATGCATTAACTGTCACAAATCAATCATGAAGTCAATATGTATATGTATAGCATTACAGTAGCTTAAAGGTTTTGATCGCCAAATTAAGATGTCCATAAAGCTAAAAATACATATAGCCCTAAGTAATATTTTAATTTATATTTGTTGAAAGAGCAGGCATATTACAAGACAGATCATACAGTGCAAGTCCAGGACTGTAAGAACACAACATCTATGTAAGGGTGGCAAAAATCAAAAAGGATATCCCCCAAAGATTAGCAGTGTCTTTTCAGGCGCTAGGAGCAGGGAGATGTTCATTTTCTTCAACCTTACCTATATTTTTCTACAGCAAATACATTTAATTAAGTAACAAAGGATATATTAATATCTAATCTACCAACTATTTCTCAGAACTCTTTTCCTGTGACCTTAGGATACACAATATATTCTTACTGGCACTTAATTAGCTCCAATATGTATTTACATTTCCCATTTATTCATGTCTTCTGCTCTTATATTTACTTATTTCCTGAATGCATTAATGTTTAGCAAGATATAACACAGTTAATCCTTAGTTTATCTCACACAGAAGAGAGGAACTGATGAGTTTTGAAACAGAAAGCAAGGATCTATGGAACAATGAAGCAGAATTTAACTTTGCACATATAGAAGTGAGTATTTGAGTCAATGTGGAGGGGTTGGTATAGGATGTGACCTGGTTATATAAGAGAAGAGAAGGAAAGAAATTCATAGGAGATACATTTGGAATGTTAAGCAGGGGTGGAGACTAAGAAACCATTGGTACTGCCTGGCTAACCTGGTCAGAACAGAAGCTGTGGCATTCATTGGAAGAACGACAGCAAGTCGCACAATATTCTGTACTGTTTTTAGAAGGTTGCTTTCCTTCCAGTGAGGAGACAGCTTGGCCTGCTGATCTGCTTAAGGAGGGTTTATTTCCTTATTTTCATTTAAAAGACTAGCTTTTGGCAGAGGCAGTCTCAGGGAGCTTAAGTCTCAGACATCACATCAGCGCCAGCAGCTCAACCACACTTAAAAAAATTGAATGAGGTGGGTGGATTTGAGTGGCGATTAAGCATGGTTTTTCCATTGCTAGGAGGAGCAAAGAAAAAACTCCTCCAAACTATTCACTTGAAAAAAAAAAAAAAAGAAACAACCCACACATATAAGATACATGTAACACAGCCCTCTGTGGCATCTCTATTCTGGGTAAAACAGGGTCAAGCTGTAAAAGAAAAAGATTGCTTTCCTGGTTATTTAGCAGTTACACAAAGGCAAGCATCCTCTAGGTGTTGGAAATGCCATGGAGTAAAAGCTGAGTGAGGAAGCTATGCTCTTGGTGATACAGCCAGTTTCCGTCTCCATTTTCTGATTAAACAAAATACGTTAGTGGGGGCTTTATTTTCTTATTTATTTCCTGGATAATAGATGCTCTTCCTCGGGGCACGTGGTAAACAGCTTTTAGCTACTTGTGAACGATTAATTTTTCCATTTTAACTTTATTAACAGTAAGTAATTAATCAGTATTTCTATTTTACTTAGGGGGTCGGTTCCAATCTCTGGCTCTGATTTTTTTTTCAAATCCAAATGAAAATTTGTAAACAAACTATTTCCAATTAGTTCCCCACTTGACAAATGGAACGTCTTAAGACAAAGGTCAGAATGGTTTCTAATCGGCAGCGAGACCCCCGAGTTCCTGCGGCCCAAGGCTTTCTGTATTCTACTTCATCTTATGCTCCAGAGCTTGGTGTTTTCTTTTGATCTCCACCACTGTTCTCAGTAATTTAGAAGTTAACTGTGCGCTGATCTTCCAAGAGTGTGCTGGAGCCTCGGGTCAGCCCATCGTCCTCTCTGTGGAGTCAGGTGGCAGAGATCCTTCCAGCCCTGGTTTCCTAGCTGCGCAGCAATGGTGCGCATGAGTCCAACCGCCAGCTCCTTCCCGCACCGAAATCTCTTCTGTTCTCCGTAGCTCACATCATAAATGCCTCTTCTCCATAAAGAGCCGAGGAGGGAATTGCGCAGCCTGCGCTTACCTGAGAAACTAAAGACCATTAATTAGGAAGGTGCTGCTGGGCAACAGGAAGTGTTTCATTAGAAAGGTTTCAAATCTCGGAAAGTAATTAATTTCTCTTTGGTAGGCGATCACGTTCTTTCTTCTGGTCCCTTCACTACCTCGATTGAATGGTTCGAGGCAGCACAGAGGGAATTCACCTCCTCTCTCATTAGCCCTCCTAATGTCTCCCTCTTTTCTGTGTTGCTCCCCTCCCCCGCCTTTCATTTTGGCATGAGTGGTGCCTTCTAGGGATTTGGGGGAGGACGTTTTATTGTATTTTTTTTAAAGAATAAGTTAAGGAACGTTTTAAAAATGTAATATGTAGTAAGTGGTATCCTTCCTCCCTTTCTCATCCTTTATTTTTCTTCCACCTCCCATCCATCTTTCCCTTTTTTCATTATCTGTTTGGAAGGAGCAGATATGACAATTCTCTTGCCTTAGTCTCCCAAGCACTGGTATTACAGATGTGAGAGATGGCTCCTGAAGTAAGTAATGCTGATTCTTTTAAATGTGCATCTACTTTCCATAGGTCTTCAAAAACAAAACACTCTCATTTGTTAAAAGGTTTTTTAAATTGGTTAAAAAGACACATTAGGAGAATTAGATACAACACACATGACAGATATATGAGCATCTACACATCTGCTTATCCACACACACATGTATGAAGGAGACAGCTTACAATCTTATGAAGATACTTGAACTCCAATCCACTTAAGAGAAAGGGGCTGAAGAGGTGGCTAAGCAGTTAAGAGCATCTATTGCTTTTGCAGAAGACCCAGATCTAGTTCCTAGCACCCACCTCCTTATCCTCTCCCATCTGTGCTGTGCCTCTCACACTTCTGTGTATTTTTTTCTTGCACAGATAGCCATGGGTACTATGTTCATAACAGCCATGTCATACCTAGAAGACATGATGGCATAAAACCCTTCCCTATCCTCTGGCTCTTAACACTCTTCCTGCTCCCTCTCCATGCTGTTTCTTAAGCCTTTGGGGTGTGGGTGATGCAGGTGTCCTATTTAGGGCTGAGTTCATAAAAGTCACTTATTGAAGCACAATTAATAAGAACTGAGGGTCAGAAATTGGGGTTCAACCTGAAGATCCGAAAAGCAAAACATCCAGCTGTTGGTTCTTACCTCGACCTCGGTCTGAAATGGCGATCCTGCCTCTAGGAATCCCAGAATGAGACTGTGTGTTGAGAGCTGGTTCCTCCCGTTTTATAATCCTCTTTAGGGCTGGGATCAAAGGCGTGCACCACTTGATTAAAGGCATGGACCGCCTGCTTTCTATGGCAACTAGTGCGGCTACTGGGATTAAAGGTGTGTGTTATTATAACCTAGTCTGTAAGGCTGACCAGTGGGGCTGTTTTACTCTCAGATCTTCAGGCAGTCTTTCTTTAAAATACAATTGAAATGCCACTACAACTTATTCCCAGTATTTCGACCAATTACTAGCTTTGCCATTAACCACCTCCTGCTGCAAAAAGAAGCTTCTCTGACCAGGACTGAGTGCAGCTCTAGTCTATGGTATGAATATAAATACATAGATGGCTGTTTGACTATGTGTCCCTTTAGCAAAACACTTCTAGATACCAGCCCCGTCTGGATTTCCACAGCCCTACGCGTGGACCAGGTATTCCCTGCCACGGAGTGGGTTTCAGATCCGTTCAGAACAATTAGTTGTTCTCGTAACAGTCCTGCTACTATCACACCGGTGGGCATATCTTGCCTGTCAGGTTGCTACTGTAGCCGGTTCACAGGGTGGGTAAGACTGTTGGTGGCTCTTCTTCTCCAGTGTATGGCACCGTTAGTCCTTCTTACAGTTGCAATCAGTCTTGCTACAAGTGCTCCTGTCCCATTTAGTAGATAATGGCATTGAGAGATGAAAACGGGCACTGCATTAGATCCTTCCCTTTGCAGTGATTAAATACCATAACCAAAGGAACCTTTGAATAGAAAGAAGGATTTATTCGTGCTCCCAGGTTCAGAGGGATGGGCGCATCATGGCAGGGAAGTCAGGGTGGTGAGAGCAGGCAGGGCAGCTGGAGAAGGATGCTGAGAGCTCTCACCTTCAAACCCAAGCCTGAAACAGAGGAAGGGAATTGGACACAGAGAATGTCTTCAACTCTCAAAACCTGCCCCCAGCGACTTCCATCCTCTAACGGGGAAACACTTCCTTAACTACCTCAAACAGCACCACCAACTGGGGACCGAGTGTAAATGCATGCACCCGTGGGGAACATCTCATTCTACATGTGTGTACTGTGATGAGACGCCTTTAGAAAACCTGCATGTACGTGCATGTATATGTGTGTATGTTAGACATTGTGAGCTCATGGCGAGACCTAGAGTTTTAATCTGTATTTACAAAGCTCTGTACAATTCTTCCTCCATTACATCTACAAGTGTCTTTTCAGCAGTGAGCCCTTTGACTTCCGGCAATGCCAACATATTCGTTCCATTAACTCATTGCTTCAGAGTGCATAAAATAGTTTCACACGCCTTTATCACTAGAAAAGCAAACCCACTATGACAAGTCTAAGATTTATCTGCTATTCTGGAATTCTTTAGCTAGTACTTAAAAGTAACTTGAGTTGGCTCTTCCTTTCACAGAGTACATGCACTGTTTACTTAAAATATAGTTTGGCTCACTTGTTTCTGTTTGTTCTTAGTGATAGATTTTGTGGGTTCCCTTCAACTTTGTTGACTGTGAACAAATCAGAGTATCACAAAAGATGTGTGTGTAGCTTTGCTCTTTGCTCTGTCCACTTCTCTTCACCCCTGCCACCTCCACGCAAAATTTATTCTGTTGTTCTTTCTTCTCCACTTTGAGTGAAATTGAAGTTTTTCATATGGTTACAAATGTTTTAAAGTCTTTTTCTTTGTGGATTGACTGTTTATGGCTACTGTTTACTACAAAATGCATATTCATTTTATATCAATAATATTTGTAATATATTGTACATATTTTCATCCCAATTTGTCATTTGTCCTTTGATTTTTGCTTCTGGTGTTTATGTCATGAATAAATAAAAAATTTCAGGTTGTTGAACACAAGCCAAGCATATTTTAACTTGAAAACATTAAATATGAAGCAACCAAAAAATTTTGAACACCAGTGTGATGCCACAAATATCATATCTAACCATATACAACAACAGCTGCAATAAACAGTAAGTACTGCATAAAATTACTTTCAGACTATATTATTACGTGTAAATGACACATGAATGAATTTTGTGTTCAGGTCTGTCCTACCTTCATTACTGTTCTGTGATAAAATGTCATCCAAAGAGCCACTGATGGAAGAAAAGGACTTATTTCACAATTCCAGCTTAAAGTTCACTGTGGCTGGGAAGTCACAGTTGCAGGTACTGGGAACAGTAGCATCCACAGTGAAGAGCAGCGAATGAACACTCACCAGCCTGCTCACGCTCACCTTAGTGTCTCCATTGAGAGTCTTGGGAATGGTGCCGCCCACAATGGGATGACTCTTCCCACATCAATTAACTTAACTGAGACCGTTCCCCCTGGACGTTCCCACAGGTCAACTCAGTGTAGACAATATCTCATTGAGACTTTCTTCCTCAGGTGATTTTAGATTGGGTCAAGTTATAATTAATTCCAAACCGCCACAGAGTCCTAACTTGAAGATATCTCATTATTAATAGACTTTTGCCAAACTAACACAATTTCTATTTAAAGGTTTTACCTATTAGGAGACACAATAGTCAGTTAGGTTATGGTCTCAAAGATCATGTGGTCTAGAAGTGGTTACAGCCATTCAAGTCTACTTAGGTTGTATACAAGCAAGAAGTTTGATCACTTATTTTAGACGACCGCATGTCAGGAAAGATTATACAGAGATTATATTTAGGTTCAGCTTTGGAATGTAAGCTCACTAGCTAGCAGTGAGCATTATGAGTTAGAAAGGTGTGGAAGAAAGAGCATTACATCTCGGGTCACCAGTTAAGGGACTGACAACAAACCAGATGGGCTCCTCGGACAATTCCATAAATGCCTATTGATTGGAAATCTCCAGAAGGAAAAAAAGAATGAATGGAGAACCAGAGGCAGCGCTCTGTTGGAAGGATCATAGTTCGCATGCCAGAATGGACGTGGAAACAGAAGAATGTGGATTGCTAAATAGAGAAGTCTCCTGATGTTTGTTTGGAAATTTTACATGCAGCTCACAATCTGGCCATTGTGGGCTCACATACAATCATTAGAAACTGCCTGTAGGAACTGAGTTGTCCACTATTGCCGAGGTATTTCAGTTTCGAGCTGCAGGAGAGATTCACGGCAACTTCAAATCAGGTCTAAGTGTGAAAACAGATGCCGTGAATCTGTGAAGAAAGCAGCCACAACACGGGCCATAAAGTGCTTAGTTAAACCCCTGGGTAGCAGTTAGGTGAGTTTGGAAATTTGAATGCCTCTTTGGTCTCCACAATTTATTTCTATTAGGTTTTTAGAGAAAAGAAACTTATCAGCAATACACTATCTCTTCCAATATCTGTCAACAAACACTTACCTGTTTTTGCAATTATTGTTTAGAATCTTCATATTTTTGAGGCATTTTGAAGCAATTTTAATTATTATGACAAACATGCTGCAGAAATACTCTATGATTCTGTAAAAATTTCTGTTGGGCTTTTCCATTTTTGGTTATCTTTTACTTACACGAGAAAGTTTATTTCACTGCCTTCCAAAAGCTTAGACTTGATCAGCTCAGCCTACACTCAGAATTTAAATTTAAGCTCTCATGGGTGTCAGACAGGCTACTAAGACGATCCTAATTCATATGCTGCATTCTCTAAGGTGGAACCAGTGTCCAGACTCCTGAGAGCTGGATGTCAGCAGGTTTTAACACAGCAATTCTCAGTGTGGCAAATGTGGGGGGAAGCCACATCAAGGTCTGGAAAATGAGGGGGGGGCAGCTGTCTCCTGAAACACGGGAGACCTAGAGAATGTGAAGTGTGGCAGAGACCTTGTGGTTCCCATCTGTTCACAAAAACTTGGGTGAACGTTTTTTTGCTGGTTTCTATTCTCTTTTCTGCCCCACGATGTCTTACTCTTCGCAGCATAGGCTCCACGTGCTACATAGCTGAGCATACACAGCTTCTTCCAGTTTGGGGTACAGCTGTATCGTTCCCATATGGCGTTAATAATGTCATCGTGTGGCTAATGTTTTCCACTTTACAAGATATTCTACAGACATTGTTATACCTGATCCTTGTGAGAAAGCCTGCAACATAGTTAAGATTTGAATTTCCCAGCAGGTGACTGATTTCACTGCCCCCCCATCTCCGATTACACAGCCTGTGCATTAGAACTGGAACTTGTGCTTTTCACCCAAAGTCCAGAGATCTTTCTATTAGTCTTTAATTTGCATCATCATTTGTTAACAATGACTTTCGTATTTGACTTTGGTAAAAGAAAACATGGCAGCAATAAAGATGTGAAAGGATCGCATTTCATGGGAAGATGAAAATGAGGGCTGAGAATTCCCTTCTGTTGCCGTTCTGGTTTCATTGTAGTGTGGTAGGATTTGATAAGAAGTGAAGCAACGATTACATCATTGTTTTGTATTATATACACAACCAGAAAAATCACCTGAGTTCTCTCTCCCTCTCCCTCTCTTTCCCCCTTCTATCTCTCTTTTTTTGTGCTGACAATCAAATCTAGATCCTCATACATGCTATGATCAGATGTCTTGATTTATGAGATCTGGGAAAGAAAAACCATACATCTGGTTTCTGCTTTCAAGCCGTGTGTGTGTATGTCTTTCTGTGTGTGGATGAATATGGATCTTTGTGTGTCTGTTTCTGTGTGTGTCTGTGTCTCTCTGTGTGTGGATGAATATGGATCTTTGTGTGTCTGTTTCTGTGTGTGTCTGTGTCTCTTTGTGTGTGGATGAATATGGATCTTTGTGTGTCTGTTTCTGTGTGTGTCTGTGTCTCTCTGTGTGTGTCCATCCTGTTTTTTCTCAATATAATCCTTTCCAGTGTTTTAACTTTTCTCATTCTCTCATTGCGAAGTGTTGATGCCTGTCTATCCTAGACCCAGACTGCTGCATTTAAGCCCACACGCTTTGTTCATTAGATGCTAGTGTATGATTTTTACTGATAACTTTAGTCGGGTGCAGGGAATATTCTTGAATGAGTTCTGACTGCTGGCTAACCCTAATCACTGATAGTGACACAGTCAGTTGGCAGGCTTGGCTATTTTGGGGAGAAAAGACAGAAGCTGACAAGAACAAATCCTTTTTCCTTGGAGGTGTGATTTCATGAAGAATTCCGTGTCACAAATGAACCAAGCATTCTTTATATTGTCTGCAATGTCATCAGCTTCAAGGCTGAGGTTTTCTTCTCTTTATTCATGTTTATTTGGCTCAACGTAAATTAAAAATCAGGCTAAAACATTGGATCTAACATAGATTTTGCAGATGTATCTGTCATCTGTGTTACTGCCTGGGAACTAACTGCGCATTGATTTGTGCAGTTCGGTTCTCGGCAGCCGGCCGTCTCAAAGGTCAGTTTTTCACATTCACAGAAAATGAGGAAAGTTCTGCATAGTATCACCATTTGTCCAGCTCCAAACATCTTAAGGACAGGACTTCAGCAGTTAGTAAGTAGCGTACATATAAACAGATTAGCAACACAGAAGCAGCTCAGGTTCTTTGTGGCATGTTGCTGGGCTTCTCCGCGATGTTCCCATTTCACCCTGCAGTCGATGGAGTGGAACGGTATGAGATGAAGAGGGTGATCTGGGCACTAAAACACGGGGACCCATTGCTCTCTGATCTTGACATCTTGTGATCTTACATCTTGTGGATGTAATGGGACCAGGCGCGTGCCTTTGCAACTCCCTGCCTCAATGGACTGGAATTCGGTTTTAGTTACTGTTCTATTGCCTTGATAGACTGGGCTGACAAAAAGCAACTTAGGGGAGAACGGGTTTATTTGCCAACTGACTGGAGACTACGTGTTCCAGTACAGGAGCCCCTGGAGGACATTTCTCATGCAGACCTTGAGTTGTGAACCAAACAAACCCTTTATTGTTCAAGTTTCCTTTGCCAGGGCATTTTATCACAGCCACCATGGAATAAGCCATGACATCACCTTGTAGAAAAGGGTGTGTGCTAAGCTCCTGTGCACCCCTACTAGCACCTGGTTTTATGCTATCGAATTGTAATTCTGAGACACCGCTGGAGCACCCTACGATAACATTTACGAAAAAAGGAGGGGGAAATGGAAAATTGAATGCGATTTCAGTTCTAACTGTACAGAAGTTTATCAGGTTGTACCATTTACAGGTCTGGGTAATATAGGTAAATATCATTTTTATTTCTTGCTAAGGTTTTTTAAAATAATACAGCTTATCAAATTTAAAAAGTGTAAAAAGATAAATAAATGAGGAAAAAGAAAAAGTAACTTAGCAACTTTTTGAGATGGAATGGAATCCAGCAAAATTTTGTCCACATGGGTAGTGCCAAGACCGAAGGTGGCTAACATCACTCTGCTTGGGAAACCACGCCCGTGCTCTCTGGTTGCTTGTGTTTTCTGCCAAGTGCCTCTCTTTCTATTAATCTTATTACTTAAAACCTATGTTAAAATATCTTTTAATAAACCCCACCTTGCTTTATACTGTTAAGTCCTAAAACTTCTCTGGACTGAGGTCAGGCCGTGTTTCTTGCCTGAGTTGAGGTACCTAGAAAAATCAAGGGAACTCCTCAGGATGCTGTAGGTGACAGAAGCCATGTCTCAATTGCTACCACCACTGACAACTTGTTATTATCATTTTTAAAAAAAATTATTTATTATGTATACAATGTTTTGTCTGTGTGTATGCCTGAAGTCCAGAAGAGGGTGCCAGACCTCGTTACAGATGGTTGTGAGCCACCATGTGGTTGCTGGGAATTGAACTCAGGACCTTTGGAAGAGCAGGCAGTGCTCTTAACCACTGAGCCATCTCTCCAGCACCCTGTTATTATCATTTTTAATTTGAGTCTGTAATCTTACTAGTTTGTCTGGGAAGTACAGAGCACATTGAAAGTCAAGTTCAGTTTTTAAAAGAAACAATTTAGCCGGGTAGCGGTGGTGCATGCTTTAATCCCAGCACTCAGGAGACAGAGGCAGGCAGATCTCTGTGAGTTTGAGGNCAGGACCTTTGGAAGAGCAGGCAGTGCTCTTAACCACTGAGCCATCTCTCCAGCACCCTGTTATTATCATTTTTAATTTGAGTCTGTAATCTTACTAGTTTGTCTGGGAAGTACAGAGCACATTGAAAGTCAAGTTCAGTTTTTAAAAGAAACAATTTAGCCGGGTAGCGGTGGTGCATGCTTTAATCCCAGCACTCAGGAGACAGAGGCAGGCAGATCTCTGTGAGTTTGAGGCCAGCCTGGTCTACAATAGCTACTTCCAGGACAGCCAAGGCTTCAGAGAAACCTTGCCTCAAAAAAAAAAAGATAAACAATTTAAAAGTGAACTGTAAATTGTATCTCTTGTATACTCTATGAATCAGAGGCTCAGACAGACAATTTAGGCTTGAGTTGTACTATAGTCTTGGTTAAAAGGCAACAGCTTGTGGCTGGGAGTCATGCACATGTACACATTCTGTGAGCACAGATACAGCCCTTAGAAGGGTACCCTGCAGCCACTGGAATCAGGCAGGAAACAGGGTTCTACTGAGCATCATGGGGCAGAAGTTTTCTTGTAGGGATTGTCATGGATGTTGGAGTAACTAGGAAACAAGAGCAGAAATAGGAGTGGAAGGTCACCGGAGAAGAGCCACCTGTTAGTGTTGCTGAACTGATGGCTGTGCTGCACAGATCGGAGTGTGGAGGACCTCGCACTGCCCCACTTGAGAAGTCAGGTGCCCCAGATGCCCACGTGGAGCTGCAGAAGGGTCTCTGTGTAGCTGGTTCCTCTGTGTGGCCAGCTTAGCAGCAGATAGTAGATCTGGGTTACTGTTGGCCAGCAGGGTCAGCAGCTGAGCAAACAAACTGGATGAAGGGCAGAGGAGGGTGAGGACCATTGGGGCTCCACCAGGAACCCCTGAGTCTGATTGTGGATGCCTTCCAGGAGCAAGGGTTGCTGCTTTAATTCCACCTTCTAAATCATGTGCAGTTTGTCTTTTAGTCAGCTTTACTCTGGACCTTTAATGTTCTCCAGTAAATGCATAGAGCACAGGGCAACACCAGGTTATGAGACCCTATTGGACTCTCCAGTAAGAGGAGTTAATTCCTATGGTCAGAAGTAGCAGCACTATAGGAGCGTCATTTGGGGCCTGTTGAGAGGTTCGCCCTCTGACAAACTTCCTCTCTATCTCCCAAGAGCCTTCACTGATGCCCAGGGTTCACACTACTAGTCTCTAATATGAGTTAAAATATCACAACTATAAAAATTTTCCAACTGAAATGGAAAATCTTACTGAGAGAGTCAATCTATTAAATCTGTTTTGCTTGTTGTTGCTTATTTCCTTGATGGCCTAGCATCTTCCAAGGCTGGGATCTAGACTATAACCAAAATTCCCATGTTGTTTCAGACGGTAAGGCTGAGTGGACCATCTTGATGGAAGCCCACAAACATACAGAGGGCATACAAACAAGAGGAAAATGTGCAGAAGTAGAGGGGCTGAGACAAGGGGAGGGGATAGAAAGGTCACAGGTGACATGAAAGTAGAAAGGAGCCTGGGAGCGGGGCACAAGGAAGGAGGAAGAATGTGGAAGAAGGGGGGGGTATAGAAACAAAGCCAGAGTTTGATTTAAAAAACAAACACCATAATAAAACTCAATTCTTTGTAAGCTAGCAATAACAACAACAAAATGATGTAGGAAGGTCATCTATCTATGTGTTACTTTCATTGGTTAATAAAG
>LOEQ01001832.1:103043-116185 GCA_001685075.1 Bramus lutescens
CCCCCACTTTTTTTTTTAAATCTTGGCTGCCATGAAAGATGCTTACCATACTTTGTGGTAGGTCTTCCCATATCAATTAAGCAAATAAAAGGCTTTCAGCTTAGGCTTTCTACTCGGATGTTTCTAATTTGTGATAAGTGGATATCAAAACCAATTGCAAGAGTGGGTGAAAGTGCAAATGTGCAGACCCGAGTTCAAATCTCTCTAACCTATATAAAAGCTGGACATGTAGTGCAGGTGTCTGTAAACCAGTGCTTCTCTGGAGAGCTGGGGCAGAGACAATAGAAGCACAGGAAGTTCAAAGGCCAGCTTGCTGGAAGTATGCAGGAGGAAAACCTGCCTCAAAACAACTGGGAAGTGAGGAATAACATGAAGCTGTCCTCTGATTTCATATGTATGGTGTGGAATACAAGTATTTGTTCTCATACACATGAGTACACACATGCACACGCACACACATGCACCACACACACAACTAAGATTCAAAATCAGCACACCCATTTTTCATTTCCCCCATAAACTGAACGTCCCGGTTGATACAAGTCTAAGAGGGAAGAGTAAGTTTACACCGGAGAAGTGGTGTCTGGGTGGGGTCTTGGAGAAGGAGTGGGGACTCCGTGATGGGCAAGAGAGGATGGCAGAGTGCAGGAGGAAACGCAGAGCCTTAAGAGAGCTTTGCAAGTGTCGAAGAAAGCGCGTCAGGATGACCAAAATATCGCGATGATGGCTGGGAGGATGAACTGGTAGAAAGAAAAGAGAGGAGCTGGAGTGGGGAGAACTCGCCGGAGCTTGAGCTTGCGCTCCCAAGCCTTGGATCTCTGCTTTGCCCGCACATTTTCCTTTTCAGGTGATTAGGCGGAACTTTTGTTAAAATATATGCTCCATAAATTATCCGCATGAGTCATGGCATCAATGCCACATTGTACTCACCACAAAACATATAAACATTGATCATGTATGAAGTCAAGCTGAAGGAAAAGTGACTTTCAGAGTATTTCTATTTTGTTATTGATGGTTCCAAAAACCTTTTGGCTTCTGGGTGATGATATTAAGTGAGTGTTATTTAGTAAATGTGCTTAAGTATATCTGAAATATTGGTCTTCACTTAGGCGACTGTTCAAAGGTATATTTTAAGACTAGTTTTCTGTAAAAGGATGGCTTCAATGGTGTCCTAGCTGAATATGATAGTGCATAGATTCACACACAAGACATGCATCATTGACTTTTCTGACTTCTGAAATCGTGATCTATCAATCTATCAGTTATGCGAAGGTTTTTATCTCAATTTACCCAGTGTACTTTTGCCCTTCCTGCTGTCAACTGCTATCTGTTGATAGGCAAATGGATTGGAAGGTAGTTTGTTTTTACATAATGTGTTGTTCATCAACCCCCTCAAATTGTTACTCTGGAAAATGATAGAAAGAGCAGGAAATGGTAAGTTTCAGTATTAATCTTTGCCAATGATCTACACTGTTTCCACTGACCAAGTTCCTCTAACCATAAAAATGTTTGTTTCTGAAATGTTCACCTGCAAAGAGATTCTTGCTTTCCCTGGCACTCTTGCCTGGGAGAGAAAGATTTTGTGTTTAGTTTTTGAAGGTAAACAAATACATCCCAGTTATGGGTCAGGTTGCTTTACTGTTGATTTCACCTCCTTTTTGGGTAAGAGAACAATCTGTCTTGCTACTCATTGGTATCATAGAGCTTTCTTTAGTCCTCTGCTTCTCTGAATGGTCTTTTAAAGATGCTTGCATAGCGGGTGGTGGCTAGTTAAAAGTGATACACACATTGCCAACCACAATAGCATGTACACTGTCATAAAGCATGTAAAAAAATGAATGGCTGTGGGCTCCATGATTATGTTCTCTAAGTTAGCATGTATGTTAAATAATAGAACTGTTTTCTTCTTTTTGTTTTTTAGGTAAATCCGATAGAAGCTATCAAATGCTCTTCTCATAGCCCAGTAGTTTACCGCTCCTCCCTTGGGCATGTTCTTCTTATTTAACAGACCACTGTCTGTGTGCAGCAGAGCAACCACACATTACAAGCGATATGATCAGCTCCAATTTGTTTTTTGTGATTATATTTTTGTGCTTTGAGTCTAGACACTTTAAGCATTCCCTAAGGATTTTACATATTCAAGTAAACAAATGTGCTGGTTTTGCATACTATCCAAACATCCTCTCTGAACCTCAGGAAGCCCTGACCTCATGGGTATCCACACTCTCTTGAGTTTTCCAGCAGCTCAGGGCCTTTGCCATTTGGGTTGGAGAGATCAGATGCTTTGGGGATGAGGGAAATGTTGGGGTAATTTAAGCACCTCAGCATGCAAAGAAGAGCAGTTGTGTTCTGCAAGAGACAGGGCAAATGCTTTTGTGACCCTATTAAAAGTGAAGACTTAAGAGAAAGAATTATTAGCTCTGACTCCATATTTTAAAAGGAGGAAGAAGAATAAAGAAGATGAGGACTAACCCCAGGTTCAGAGTTGCTCGAGGAGTTATGCCCTTTGTAAGTCTTAACGAACAATTGTTGTTTTGTTTTGAATATAAGCTTATGAGGACAAAGAACTAACCACTGACCTTGAAAGAAGGAGACAAAAAAATATGGAGTTGGTCGCTGAGAAATAGAAGCTGTCAAAACAACCTCCCTTGGTGAAATTTAATGGCCATTTTGGATAAAAGTGCTTTGTTAGCTCAGCCTGCAAACCGCATGCCCCGTGCACTGGGGACTTCATTCTTTCCTTCCTAGGCTTATAGAATTGCTTTGGAAAGAATCTTCCCAATATTTTTAGAAAATAGTTACAACAAATTTATTATTTAATTTTACAATTCTCCCCAATTTTTGAGTTTGTGTGAGTTAAGAAGACAAAAATTTAGAAAATTTTAAGACTATTCTGTACTTGCAAATGGCTTATCAGATGGCAACTCCATTTAAAACCAGAACTTGTAAATTCTTGAGTGGATGGAAAATGCATTTTATGTCTCAGGAAAAGGAATATATGGCCATTATAACCACTCAGAATGGTAAAGTGGAATCTTAACTGAGGTTCCCAGGTGTGATTGATCTCCGACCCTGGAATGAGTTGTGAGGTCGAGCATCTGTTTGGAATTTCGAAACAATTTGTCACCAACAAGTTTTATGACTCTTAAATACTGTAACACTGCACTTACTTTGAAGACAGAGTTGAAAGAGCAGGTATCTGTGGACAGATGTATGTGTGTGTGTTTCTTTGGAAAAAGTTTCTAGGTGGGTTGAGTTTTACCTCATCCTATGAAGAGAGAAAGTTAGAAGGTAACTGCCTCTGGTATTGACATTTAATAAATTCCCATGGGGAATCTTGGCATGTATTTCCTGCAGTTAGCTAGTCACTGGTGACCTATACACGCCTCCTGCCTGGGGACTTGGAATAAGGAGAATGGGCACTGGAAGAAGAGTCTTTTGGATTCATTGGGGGTTGGTCTATAGTTCTTGAGTTTGTTTAGATAAACAATTTCTGAGTATTTCCATTAATAGACATAGGCTTGGATGAAAGCTGATGTGGTCATGAAAGACTTTCTTCATGAGCATTGTTCATAAGCACATGGACTCCTGAGCAGACAGCAAACTGCAAATTACTGCAGAAGAATCCAGTTAACCAACCAGTGTATAGATGCAAGATGAACATCATAGTGCTTAAAAATCTCCAAGAGATGCTCCCAGATGTGCCTCAAAAATAAGACTTTAAACACCAGTCTTCATGATCAAACAAAGCTTTATCCCTTTCTCCTCCTTCCTGCTTTCCCAGCTTCATCATAGCAAGACAAGAAATTAGAATGTCAGTGAAGCTTAGAAATATAGGATGGATGGGGTAAAAAGATGGAGAAAGATAATTTAAGTCTGTGCTTGTGACCTAAAGTATCTAGGATGTTTTGTGATTTGACAGGAACCTGAGACTTGATGGGACGGCCCAAAGTGCACTTGGAGAGTGAAACTTTCCACCATGGAACACATTTTTCAAATGTAGTAGGAGGCAGAAATTAAAAAAAAAAAGTGTGATTACAGTATCTCAACAGCACTGTTTATTCAATGTGCTGGTCACCAGGCCACTACTTAGCTCAAGAACAAAAACAGCAGAATACAAGAGAGCACTGTCCTCCTGGTCCTGGGACCAAGGGGGAAAGGAAGACTTGCAATTTTCACCCCTTTCTCTTAGTATTGACAGTCAGGCTGGGGACAGAAGGAATGAGCCAAGGATGCTAATTCTTTATATCTAAAAAGTTTATTATTGTCTAAATGTTTGTGTTCCTTTTAGCCTCTCAAATTCATATGAAATCCTATAACTAAAGCGATGATAGTAGGAGATGCAAGTTTCTAGGGAGGGATTAAGCTGTGGAGATGTTGGCCCCATGATTAAGAGCACAGAACTTCCTGTTAGTGGTGTCCTTTCCCTTACAGAAGCTTTTCATTTTCAAGAGGTCCCATTTATTAATTGTTGGTCATAGTGTCTGTGCTATTGCTTTTGTGTTTAGAATGTTGTCTCCTGTGCCAATATGTTTATGGCTATTTCACACTTTCTCTTCTATCAGGTTCAGTGTATCTGAATTTATGTTGAGGCCTTTTGTCTACTTGGACTTGAGTTTTGTGTGGGATGATAGATATGGGTCTATTTGCATTCTTCTACATGTCAATATTCAGTTAGACCAACACCATTTGTTGAAGATATTTTCATTTATCTATTATATAATTTTGGCTTCTTTGTCAAAACTCAGGTGTCCATTGGTTTGTGGGTTTACATCTGGGTCTTCAATTCAATTCCACTGATCTACCTGTGTGCTTTTATGCCAATACCATGTGATTTTTATTACTATAACTCTGTGGTGCAGCTTGAAATCAGGGATGGTGATACCTCCAGTTCTTTTATTGCACAGAATTATTTTAGCTATCCTATTTTTTCCATATGAAATTGAGCATTGTCCTGTCAAGATCTATAAAGAATTGAGTTGGTATTTTAATGAGGATTGCATTGCATCTGTAGATTGCATTTGGTAAAATGGTTGTTTTTATTATGTTAATCCTACTAATCCATGCATATGGAAGAACTTTCCATCTTCTGATGTCTTCTCTAATTTCTTTCTTCAAAGACTAAAAGTTGTTGTCATTATAGGTCTTTTACTTGCTTGGTTAGAGCTACAGCAAGACATTTTATATTATTTATATTATATTTTATGAAGGGTGTGAATTCCCTGATATCTTTTTCAGCTTGTTTATCATTTGTACACAGGAAGGCTACTGATTTTCTTTCTTTTTTTTTCTGAGTTAATCTTGTATCCAATAACTTGACTAAATGTACTTATCAGCTGTAGAAATTACCTGGTTGAATTTTTTGGTTGCTTATGTTTACTATTATATCATCAGCAAATAAAGATACTTTGACTTCTTCCTTTCCAGTTTATATCCCTTTATTTCCTTTATTGCTCTAGCTAGAACTTTAAGTACTATATTGTATGACAAGAGCGGGCAATCTTGTTTTTTTTTTCCCGATTTTAGTGAAACTGCTTTGAGTTTCTCTCTATTTAATTTGATATTTGCAAAAACAAGAGCCTACAGGATGGGAAAAGATCTTCATCAACCCCATATCTGACAGAGGGCTTATTTCCAAAGTGCATAAAAAACTCAAGAAACTAGGCAGCAAAAAACGAAATAATCCAATTTAAAAAGGGGGTATAGATCTAAACAGAGAATTTTCAATAGAAGAATCTGGAATAGCTGAGAAACACTTAAAGAAATGTTCAGCATTCTTAACCACCAGGGAAATGCAAATCAAAATGACTCTGAGGTTCCATTTTACACCTGTCAGAATGGCTAACATAAAAAAACGTAAGTAACAGTCCATGCTGGAGAGGATGTGAGCAGGAGGAACAATCTTCCATTGCTTGTGGGAGTCTAAACTTGTATAGTCACTTTGGATGTCAGTGTGGCGGTTTCTCAGAAAACTGGGACGCAATTTACCTCAAGACCCAAATATACAAGTCTTGGAAATATACCCAAAGGATGCTTTATGATACCACAAGGACAACTATGTTCATAGAAGCTTTATTTGTAATAGCCAGAACCTGAAAACAATTTAGATGTCCCTCAATCAAGGAATGGATAAAAAAAAAAGTAGTACATTTACAAAATAGAGTACTACTCAATTTTTTTTTAAAAAAAAAAACAATAACTTTAGCTGGGCAGAGGTGGCACCTGCCTTTAATTTCAGCACTCAGGAGGTAGAGGCAGCAGATCTCTGTGAGTTCGAGGCCAGCCTGGTCTACAGAGCAAGTTCCATGACAGTCTGGGCTACAAAGAGAAACCCTGTCCCAAAACAAAACAAAACAAAGACATCAAGAAATTTTCAGGCAAATGTATAAACTAGAAAAAAAAATCATCCTGAGTGAGGTAACCCAGACCCAGAAAGACAAACATGGTTTATACTTAACTTGTAAATGGATGTTAACTGTAAAATAAAGGATAGCCATGCTACAGTCCACAGACCTAGACATTCTGGTTAACAAGGAGGGATCATGGTGGGTGGGGATGCCCAGACCTTCCTGGGAAGGGGAAACAAGAGATTTCGTGAGTGGACTGTGAGCCTGCAGGAATGGGAACAAGAACATTGTGGCTGGATGTTGGGAGAGTACTGAAAGAGACGATTGGAAAGGGGAACACTAGGGGTCAGGAAGAAACTTGACTCAAGGAAATCTCCCAGGAATCTACAAGGATGACCCCAACAAAGACTCCTAGCAATAGTGGATATGTAGCCTGAACTGGCCATCTCCTGTGACCAGGTAAAACTTTAAGTGGAGAGATTGGGACACCAACACAGCTACATAAACTTTGACCTACAGTCCGTCCTGTCTGTGGTATGTGCTGGGGTAACGGTGGCCTAGAGATTGAGGGAGTGGCCATCCAATGCCTGGTCTAGCCTAAAACCTATGCGAGGAGAGTAAGCCCACCCCTGACACTGCCAGGAGTTCCAGGACCCACAGATTAGATGACCCAGAGACCTAGGATAGAACCAAACAATGTCAATGTAATGACGCCTAACAGTATTCTGTTATACTAATAGATTTGTGCCTAGCCCAATAGTCATCAGAGAGGCTTCGTCTAGCAATTGATGAAAACATATAGATCCGTAGCCAAATATTAGGTGGAGCTTGGGGAATCCTGCAGAAGAGGGGAGAAAGGATTGTAGAAACCTGACTGGTCAAGGACATCACAAGAAAACCAACAGAATCAACTAACCTGGGCTCTTAGGAGTTCACAGAGACTGAATCGACAATCAGGGAATCTGCATGAGACTGATCAAGCCTCTCTGCAGATATGTTACAGTTGTGTAGCTTGGTCTTCTTGTGGGACTCCTAACAGTGGGAGCAGGGGCTGTCTCTGACTTTTACTAGCATCTGGAACTGGACTCTTCATACCGGATCACCTTGCCCTGCCTTGACACATGGGGAAGTGCTTAGTCTTACTTCAAATTGATATGTTATATTTTTGTTGATATTCATGGGAGGCATACGTTTTCCTGAACAGAAATGGAGAGTAATGGATTGGGGGGTGTGGACAAAGGGGTGGTGGTGATGGGCTGGGAGGAGAGGATGGAGGGGAACCTGCAGCCAGGATGCAAAATATATTAATTAATTAATGTAAAATATATTACTCCTTAGCTAGGATTCTGTTTGCTGGGTGAGTTAAAATTGTCAGAGTTTTGAAGAGCTGTAAAAATGATTGCAAGAGTTTCATAATATTCATTTGAATAGAAATACATTTTAATCAAATTTACCACTATAAGATTCATGAATAATGATTGCTGCCTATATTGGGTGACCAGCACCCAGTGATCGCAGGGCTATTTATCTGTGATGTAAAGGGAGAGTGGCAGGAAAAGCAGCTCATTCCATCCTTGGCCAGAGCTTTTAGAGAGCTTGCCAGATTCTGCCCCACGGGACCTTGCAGAAGCACTTCAATATTCTCTTAAAATGACAGCTATTCATATCCTGGAAGAGACTATTGTCTCTCCCTGGACTGAACAGTGGGTTAAGCAGCCCCATTTCCTGTAGCTATTCTCCATATGAAAATGCTGTGATTGCCCTCCCTGTCCCTGCTGCCCTTCCAGAGGACTTTCAGTATTTCAACATCTTTTTTTTTTCTTTTGCTTTTGAGACTATAATATAATTACATCATTTCCCCTTCCTTTTCTTCCCTTCAACCCTTCTCATATACCCATTGGCTCTCTTACAAATCCATGGTCTCTGTTTTCATTGATTCTTGTTACATGGCATATATATGTACATATAAGTAGATATTCAAATGAATATATGTTCATATATGCATGTATATTCCCCAATATAACCCAATCATTGTACAATAACCCATGTGCAATGCTACTTGGCTATATGTTTTCATGGCCGACCACTTGGTGTGGATAACCAATTGGTGTGCTCTTCCTAGGGGAAGGCTAGTCCTCTCCCTCTCAGCCTTCCTTACTTGCCTTAGCTCTGCGTGTGGGCTGTGGCCCTGTGGAATTTTCCCCATCCACTTTGCCATGTCTGTTGGTGTCATCTTTGTTCATCTCATGTTCAGGCAGTCATGTTGTTGAGACTGTGGGTGTGGCTTCTGAAATTCCTAGGAGACTCAGTCTCACAGCAAACTCCCCGATCCTGGCTCTTACAATCTCTCAATGTCTTTAAAAAAGCTGGACTAAAGCTGAGGATATGAATGCCAGGTGACATCTGACCGTATTTCCACAGAAAAGTGACAATTAACTCTCACGTTCTCTCTCTTACCATTTTTTCCCCAGAATTTGAAAGGAAGAGACTGCTGATGCTCAGACAGTAAATATTCATGCTCCTCAGCTTTCCTGTGCCTCATGCATCTAGGCATGACCACAGGCATGCATTTGCCTGTGGATCACAAGTGGCAAGGATGTTATATGCCCTTGGAAGCCTCTCAAGAGTCTCAAAAAATTCCCAATAGCCCCTTTGGGAGCAACAAGGTAGAAGCAGCCCTGAGTTCTGAGGGACCAGAGTTGGACAGCTGAGCAGAAGAGCCATCTCACCTGTCCTGAGACTTGCACAACTGAAAGAAACTCCAGTTTTTGCTTTTTTAAAACAGCACAAAGTCTTTATTTGTATCACACATGTAACTCACAAAGCCTTTTTGATAGTCATAGTACTTATAGTACCCTGCTGATACAGCCACTTAGAGAAATGCAATGATTTTTTTTTTTGGATAGAAATTCAAGTCTTACATTTATCTTTATTAGATTTTATTTCTTTATTTAGGTATAGCAAATCCCTTTCTAGCTTCTCAAAGATGTCTGTTATCTTTTCCAATCTTATCTCCCCCACAAATGGATAATTCTTTAAATTCATATGTAAACACTTTAATATCCAATGCCCTGGGCTTAGCATTTGGGCAAAACAAGATGCAAAGTATGTGTCTTGTCCAATACAGATTATTTTTCCATATGAATTGTTCATCAGTGCTGGTGATGGTCAATTTCCTTTTCCCCTTCTTTTGCACACTTTCTGTCTGTTCTGGTTTGTACGTTTTGGTTGTATCTTCAAGGACTCCTAGTGTTGCCCTACTGTGAGAAATTATGAGAATGGGAACTTTATCTGACTGCCGAATTAAGGTTTCGAGGTCTTCAGAAATAGAATCAGATAAATAATCATTGCAGAATTCCCTTGATTGAATACTGGGGCTGTATGAAGGACATACCAGAAGACACAAACACACAGGGTTCCTGTCTCTTGGGTGATGCTCTGTGAAACCACAATACTTTGCCAGCAGGAAGGCCATGACATCGTCTAGGCCTTTGACCTGTCTGAACCGTGAGCTGAATACCCTTCCTTACTTTGTAATGGTAGCCAGAGGCAGAGGCAGTTTTTTTTAAATAATAGCAGTACAAAATTGGCTAATGAACTTCCCTTCAATGATCATTATTTTATCTGTTTCATGGATGCAGTGCACTAGAGATTCTGCAATCTCATGCAGTCCTCACGTGTTCCTCACATGGGGCATTGAAATGTAGTTGGTTTACATTCATTAATAATAAATGCCAAGTCACCAATAATGCCTTATTGCAACACCAAGGCAATCATGTAACTCAGAGTAAGTCCAGATTTCAATTCTCTACTATGCTGTCCTGGTGCCTTTGGTCCTTCTGCCTTTGGGCTGTGTGGGCCTGAATCTGTGTCTGTCTGAAGACTCTTTCATAAATCTGTCCTGTGTGTCTGCCTAGATGCCTCTTCTCTTCTCTTCTCTTCTCTTCTCTTCTCTTCTCTTCTCTTCTCTTCNCTCCTCCTCTCCCCTCCCCTCTCCTCTCTCCTCTCCTTCCTCCCCTCCCCTTTCCTCTTCTCTCCTTCCCCCTTCCCATCTGTCTCATTTCTGTTCCTAACAAAGGGTTTTAATTTGTTTATTTATTTGTTCAATATTTATTGAACAGCACAGAAAGTATCACAAGTGCAAATAATGAAGGCTATTTTACAGCAAAACACATTAACAGAGTTTTACAAGGGATTAAGTCACTGACTCTAATGGACCTCAACAGACCCATACAAACAATTGTACTACAAACACTGGTATTTTCTAAGCAACATCTGAATGTTGTAGTGAACATTTATCTTTATTAGATTTTACTTTTTTAGTTCCAGCAAATTTCTTTCCAGATCCTCAGAAACTTCTGCTATCTTTTTCAATCTTGTATCGTCTACAAATGAATAAAATTGTTTAAACTCACAGGTAAACACGTTATTACCCAATACCCGGTACTTGGTTATTTAATTTACAAGATTGGTTCCAGCACCTGTTGTTTCTGTTATCAACAAATGATTATTAGAACCTACATGCATGAACTTTGGTTGTCAGCTTTCACTGCATGAAAATCCAAGGTAAATAAGGCTGATTGATACATTGTTCTCTTAAACACAAGTTAAACAAACCAGCTGAATCCACAGTAGGCCATCAGTCTTAAGTTTTAAGAGACCTCCAGGTGTATTATTAAGTCTGGCTGTGACACCCAGCAACAGTTCCAGGCTCTTAGTATGAGAGATATTTTTATAATAGTACATGGCCACAATCTCTTTCCTTTTTCCCCTTTCCAGTTTATTTCAGCCCCTTAGAAAACATGTTTTCTCTTCTTGAGAAATTTTTTGTTAATAGAACTAGAATATCAATTCTGGATTCTGATGTTGGGGACTCAGGGATAAAAACCTGACTTTTTAACACCATCTACAAAGAAAAGTCCTTCACTAGATTTTTCTAAAATTTTCACTGTTATTAAAAAAAAAGCAGTTAAAAAGCACTGTGATGTACTGCTGTGGGACAATCATCTGTACCCTGGTTTTTAAAATTTATTTATTTTAAATAAACTCTGATTGGCCAGTAGCCAGGCAGGAAGTAGAGGCAGTGCAACAAGAATTCTGGGAAAAGGGACATTTCAGTCTGTAGTCGTCACCCAGACACAGAGCAAGCAAGATGTGACTTCCTCGCTGAGACAGGTACCAAGCCATGTGGCTAACACAGACAAGAATCACAGACTAATATAAGTTATAAGAGTTAATATGAAGCCTGAGATAATAGGCCAATCAGTTTATAATTAATGTAGTAGACCTCTGTGTGTTTCTTTGGGACTTAACAGCTATGGGAGCCAGTCAGGACAGAAACCTCAGTCAACAGTATACTGAGCCCACTGGAAGGAAACTTGAGCACAGAATTAGATGGAAGACACTGGTCTTTCCAGGGGTGAGTATTGGTTTTGGTAAAATGTCTCAACTTTTATTAATACCAGGGATGATTTATTTACTTTTGTTTTATTTGTTTCAAATAAATAAATAGGGATAATTTCTATTCTGGATAGTCCCAGGATTGTGTGATGATAGATGAATAAATGCCATCCCAATGCTTAAGCCCGGGTGGATATTGCAGTATGTACTCTATGGCTCAAAGACATGTTTCATGTCTTCCCACAAGGGCCTGTGTCCTCTCACAGACCAGGAGAAGTGGGTGGTGGTCAGTAGATTTGAAGCAGTATCTGTATCTCAGATATTATCCTGTCTATCTGTCTCAGGAAGGGAAGAATACTTCCCATAGACTGTTTTGAATCTGGTCTCACCAAAATTTCTTCCTCAAGGGCTGTGGCTCCAGGTTAGCACCTACTGTCTCTTCCAGATGTTCCTTGAAAAGAATGCTTCAGGGCCTTAGGGATATCTCTTTAGGATGTCTTTATGGCATCAATGGCCAGATACCCTTCAATGAGTAATAATACATCTCATTTTTATTCACTTTTTACAATTTAGATGTTTCAGAAAGGCTTTGACGAGAAGCAGTAAAGCAACAGTTTGAGTATTAATTTGTTTGCTAACTTCTCACACACTGAGAATAATTCTCTAGGCTCTGTCAGTCTTCCAGGGATGCATGTTTTTATGCTTCTAAATGTGAAGTAATCCTTTAGGTTGTGTGACATCAAACAACTATAGGGAAATGTGTAGCTTTTGTATGTGGTCTTGTGAACAGGCTCTAAAGCAGTGGTTCTCAAATTGTGGGTCACGACCCCTTTGGGGGGGTTGTTAAATGACCCTTTCACAGGGGTTACCAAAGACCAAACAGAAATATTTACATTATGATTCATAACAGTAGCAAAATTACAGCTCTGACATAGCAACACAAAATAATTTTATGTTTGGGGATCACCACAACATGAGGAGCTGTATTAAAGGGTCACAGCATTTGGAAGGTTGAGAACTGCCACTATCAAGGCTGAAGGCAGGAACACGGGAGGGCACTGGAGAAACACAGCATATGAAATAGGCAAGCTCAGGGGAAGGTGACGTCTATAAAGGATATGATCTATTTTTTTTTTTTTACGTCTTCAGCTTTCCAGCCCACTCTCGTTTCTGGACTCTAGTGTAATTCTCAATCAACTTTACCCGAATGAAACCACTGAAATCTTGAACGCTAAGTTCTCATTGCCTGACAACAGCATTTCATCTGCCATGTGGTTCCTCATATCATATTCGTGATATGCTCAACAGGAATTTTGTGATGACATCCACAACTATTGCTTCTTTTTAAATATTTATTTATTTATTATGTATACAATATTCTCTCTGTGTGTATGC
>LOEQ01001832.1:121198-133719 GCA_001685075.1 Bramus lutescens
TTTTTTTAGAAGCGCTTTCCTGTTTATAGAGGAAAACACTCTGAACATCATATGAAGAAGAAAATCTCTTAGATCTGGAAACAGTTAATTGACTTTCGATTGTCTTATCAGAATATGAGCTGGTATCATAGGACTCCAGCAGCTTTATCCGCTACAGATCTTTTACTTTACTTTATTGGTTACTTCACGGAATTGCCAGGCACATTACGGTCCTGCGTGTAGTGGGGAAGCACTATTGTCCGACTCTCGAGCAGATGTGCTACAAGCGCCTTTTCATTTCCTTTCTTCAACCCAAAGAATAATGGCACTGCAATATCATGTTGTGAAAAGAGCAATAATTTGATAAACATTGTCTTTCCATTAGATTAGAGCAATTAATCTGATTCTAATTTGGCTGAAACATTATCCTACTGGAGTCCCCAGAGCCCTGTGAATAATCTCTAAACACATTGGCAACGCAGTAGACAAACATTATCTCTGCTCGCACTGTTCTTCCATATGGTCTCTTCCCATGGTGATGGAGAGCACCCTGCTGTTTCAATCAAATAAATGTCAATTATCTGAGATAGATTTTTTGTTCTCGAGCCCGGGCTTGCCGTGTAGCCAGAGTGACTGCATAGAATAGTCTGCAACTCTTCTTCTGCAAATGTTGCTTGCGTTTCAGGAAGGAGTCACTCCTCACCATGTCACGCCAAACACTCCAGGGACTTGAAATAGAATGGTGGGTCTCAGAAGCTCTCTGCTATGTGTGAGAGCACAACGTGTGTATGTGTGTGTGCAAGTGTGTGTGCGCATGTGTGTGTGCAAGAGTACGTATGCATGTGTGAGTGCAAGAGTGTGTGTGTATGTGTATGTGTGTGTGAATGAGAGTCAGTGACAATTGCAGAGATACAGAGAGACAAAGCGAGAGAGACAGAAAGACTATTCACCGTCTGTTTTCAAATATTTTTATTTTGCTTATTCTGGCAGTCAGTAATAAAACATAAGTAAAATAGAAATAAGGAGGAATATTTTTTTACCACTGTGGTCTTGGTTCCTATTCAGACCATCACCTTGCCCCCTCATGGACATTTCTCAATTTGCAGCATCCTTCTTTGCCCCCTGGGACAAGTTGGACACACATTCCAAGGCAAAGGCCTGTTCCTGCTTGCTTGCTCACAGGCTTATCCCTGGGCCTTGTAGGAGGACACTGGGATGTTTCCACCGGCCCTGTGTAGGTATGGGGATGGTTAGGGACAGCTTTGTACTCCAGAAGCAAATGGAGGAAGGAGAGATGGCACGTTTTCTTCCTGGCTGGGAAATGACCCTGCTAGGTGCCAGAGAAAACACAGAGTTTTGTTTTGATTTTATGGAGAGGGCTCTGGGTAGGAAGCAGGTAAAGTGGACAGAGTGAGAAGCTCTAGTGCTTTTACTTCCCCATGTCTCTGCTGAGCTCTGTATCTTTGGATGTCAATTATAGGGTGTTGGTTTTGTTATCAGACAGACCCTTGTCTCAAAAGCTTGTAAATTTGCCCAGAGCCCCAAGGGCCTCTGATGACTGTATGTCTAGACTAAAAGTACTGGGTCACCCTCCTTGCTGCTGCTACTGTGACAATCTGGCTCAGAGAGAAAGGCAGTCCATGGGGATCTTGACTGATTCACTGTGGCAATCTAGCAAATGTTGTCAGAAAGGATTTCAGCTTCCACACTGGCTCTGATCCTGAATCAAGGAGGGAAGCCATGAATGCTTAGGGCAAAAACATTACAGTGGCCTCAAACTCAGTCTGTTTCTGATGTGACTTAATTGGAGACTGTCACCCACTGACTTCAAATGTCAAGCCCTGGGTCTCCTACTGCATTTAGAAGGCAGGAAGTTCCTGGCTCCAGAGGTAGGCTCTGTGAACCTGACCTTCCAGTCGGGAAGGTGGAGGAGGATGGGTATTTTGGAATAGGTGGATGGCCTGCTGGAAAGAGTGAACAAGCATTATGCCAGGTGGCCATGCGATGAGGCGCATGAAGATAAGAGGGATATGAAGCACACGGAGGTAACAGGAAATTAAATACCCAGCTTTGGAGGGAGGTGGCTTAAGTTCAAATCCGAATACCACTTAGTGAATGGTGGTGAGTAAATTACGTACTTTATGGAATTCTAAGTCTCTTTATTCACAAGGCGGGGATCCATAGTAGCTCTCATACCCTGTTTGCTGTGGAGACTTAAGGATGTAGCTCAGTGCTGGCAGATAGTATGTGCTCAGTAAATGTTTCCTTCTGAAAGAGTGAAGGGGTCAGTTCACTTGCCTCTGAATTCAGTGGCTTCTGTTTGTTTTTGAGTAGGAGAATGTGTCTTACATGGTTGTAAACAGTCACATGGTTGTTTTGAGGCTCAAGTAAAAACAGAAGTGATATTATAATGAGGACACACCAAAATGTTTGTGACATGTATTGCAGAAATAGCTGTACGTCCCTACTGTGCTTACCAGGCAAGGGCCTTCTTCAGTGTCCTACCTAGAAACCCCATTTAAAGTTAATTATCTCTTAAGACCCAATTTCTAAGTAAAGAAGAGAATGAATTTGTACCCTAAGGAGGATTTGGGGGAATTACATTGAAATGCCTTCCTTAAAACTCTAATTTTCTTTGATGTCTTTTTTTATACTTATTTATTATTTGTGGTGGTGATGGTGTGTGTGTGTGTGTGTGTGTGCATGTATGTGTATGTGTTTATGTATATCGGTACATGTATACCATCTATGTACATACAGAGGTCAAAGGACAGCTTGCAAGGGTCGTTCCCTCTTTCCACCATGTGACTTTTGAGGATCCAATTCAAACCACTGGGTTTGGTGACAAGTACCTTTATCAGCTGAGCCAACTCACTGGCCCTGATGTCCTTTTTGCCTGTTACAATGACATGGATGCAACATTATTTTCTCTGCTGTGCCCATGTTCTGTTTTTCATGGGAAATAGCATTTCTTGCTAGTGAAATTACTGATTAAATTCTATATTATGTAATACTAGCTAATAGAACAAATGAGTTCCCCAACCCCCATTCAGAATCATCACATAATACAGCCTTTTTTTCTAGAGCAAGTCTCAAACCAGTGTAGGTTTGTCTGACCTGTGAGAAGTCTTTGAGCAGAGGTGAATCACAAATTCTGAGCTGAGGCTTCTTCAGTCCTTTGCCAGGCCATCTATGTTAGTCCCACAAAGCTGCTGCGGACAAGCACCCCAGGCTTGGTGGGTTAATCAGAAGGGCTTTGCTTCCTGGTTCCAGAGGCCAGAAGTTAGAGATGATGGTGTCATCAAGATTGGGATGCTCCTGAGAGTCCAAGAGGGAAGGGTTTGCTTTGGCCTCTCTTCCTGTGTCTCTATGCTTTGTCATCTTCTGCTTTTGTCTTGGTCTACTTTCTCCCCCTTTAATGTGAGCCATAGTAGATGAAAGGCTCATTCTATTCAATATTATTTCATTTTAACTAATTATATAGATGGAAATCCTATTTTCAAATAATGTCACATTCTGAGAGCTTGTGGATTAGAATTTGAACCTATTTAAAAAAATTTTAGAACTATGTACTTTATGTGTGTGAATGTTTTGCTTGCATATATGCATCTATATCACATGTGTTCCTGGTTTCCCCAGGGAAGTCAGATGAGAGCTTTGGATCCCTTGGAACTGGAGTTATGGATGATTGTGAGCCACTGTGTATGTGCTGGGAATTGAACCTGGGTCCTCTGGAAGAGCAACAAGTACACTTATCTATTTAATAAAATCTCCAGCCTCAACATGCTAAGTTTTTAGGTGATACTTGTCCCATAAGTTTGACACTGGATTGTATTGAAATAGGGACACTCTCAGATCTGTATGATTTGAACAGCAATGAGGTAGGGGAAAGATTACTGAATTAGGCACCTTTGGTCTTGGTAAACATTCACACACATTGATTAAATGACCTTCCAGTGGTTCTGAACCTGTGGGTTGCGACCTTCGGGGTCTGGGGGTCAAACAACTCTTTCATAGGAATCACATATCAGATATCCTACATATTAGATATTTATATTACAATTCAGAATAGTAAAAAAAATTAAGATTAAAAAGTAGCAATGAAAATAATTTTGTGGTTGGGGTTCTCCACAATATAAGGAACTGTATTAAGGGGTCACAGCATTAGGAAGGTTGAGAAGCACTGTCTTAGCCAGTGTCTCTTTTCTTTTCTCAGCGTCTTCTTTCTGATGTGCATTTTAGCATTTCAAATGACTTAAGTGCTTTCTACTCATCTGGTCCTCTCTCTGCCCGACCATTCATCCACCCCACCATTCTTCAATCCACCAATTTCCTCATTCAATCAATAAGCATTTGCTGAGTATCTACATCATTACTAGCACAGAGCCAATGTCTGGGCCTACAATGACAGATGAGACACAATCCTTCCTCCAGGGCATTTACTAGTCTGACGGAAGAGACAGACAAGTAGCAAGCAAAACCTCTACTTTCTTTCTGCAGGCCAACTCTTCAGCTACGTGAGGAAAGCTCACACTTTCTGCTTTTCCCTTCTTTGTTTTAGATTAAACATGCTCTGATTTTTAAGAACTTCTGCTTCCTTCCCTTTCATTGTTGTTCAATTAATTTTTGTGGTCTTTTCTAACCTTATTCTTTAAACAATTAATGAATAAAGAAGAGCTGTGTGGTGATTAGACATCAGACCACAGTGAGATTTTGCTGGTGCTGGGACCCCACGCTGATTCAATCTGGAGCAAGATAGGATGGTAAAAATCATGCTGGCATCTGAGATGACATTTAGCTCCCATTTTTATTTTCAAGTATCTCAAGCACATATACTGAACTCTCATTTATCCTGAGCACTGTGTGGCAAGGTTATCAGACACCTTTTAGCCAAATGCAAAAATCCAGAGAAGACTCTCCTTCACCCAGCCGGTAATAGTCACGTGCCGGGCACTTAGTGAACTCACCACATTCAGTCATTATACAAGCATTCTGAGCCATTCAGCATTTTGTGCTTGGGATGCCGAGTGCTGGAGGTCACAGGACTCATCTGGGATCACCCAGATGGTAGGGGAGCAGGGATTCTATATTTTCCACGCATCAGGATCTCTTTCAAGGCCCTTTCTTCAAATGAAAGAACCGGGGATTGTGAGAGATTTTGCATTTGGCTGCTTTTGCACGAGAGTCCCGTTGAGGGGAAATCAGCTAGCAGATCTGGGACGGCCCCGTGGGGAGCATACCTTGATGGAGATGTTATAGTCCTGTCTAGGCCCCAGCTTTTCCCTTTCACGATCGCACTTTTATTATTTTGTCAAGGCAAACAGGCTTTGAAGGATAGAATCTCTCTAACAAAATACAAAAGAGAATGATTTATAAACTACAGCACCAATTTGCCATGGGAAATAGAACAGATTTTTAAATCAGGAGCCTTTCTTCAACCAGGCATTCCCTTGTTGTGGGGTCAGTCACTCAGAAGAACAAATAATAATTCAGAAGGTTGCTTGGTGAGCATAGAATTTACAACAAAGAGATTAGGTGTTGCCCAAGGGAAGTCTCCTCAGGCTAATATACCATGGACTTAATCCTTCTCTGCCCTACAGTTATTTCTGCCTAAATTACTAGAATCCATCTTCTAGAATCACAATGTAATTTTCCTTGGTCCCTGCTACACTCAGCCACACCGACAGTCTGACCTCCCAGTTCTCTTTGGGCAATATTTATCTTTTGGAAGTATCTATTATCTAGCATCCATTGCGACATTGTTTCATGTGGTAACATCCTAAATTATTGTTTATCTTTATTAGTTCACCCTGTAGGTTGCCTGCTCCTTGATGAGCCTTGGACCTTACCTTGATTCTTACACAGAGGCTTGAGTTGCCCATGTCACAGGAACAACATGTTTGGAGCGTTGGCCTGAGCTAGAAGGATGGACTTTAATCTAAAACTTCTCAGCAAGTCTCACTCATAAGCCAGTGCCAGTCTGTGAATTAGGGAACCAGGCCTGTATTGTCATGCTATTTCTGTAAACAGAGAGATTAATCAAGAAATATGTTCAATTCCAATCTGGATAAATGAGACCTGGAGGTAAATTTAGGAGAGAGATGAGTGTGTGTGTGTGTGTGTGTGTGTGTATGCGTGTGTACACACATTTGTGTACATGCATGTGGCAGCCAATGGTTCATGTTAGTGTCTTCCTCAATGACTTTGTTTCTTACTTTTTTGAAACGGGGGCTCTTGCTGAACCTCATGCTCACCAGTTCAGCTAGCCTGGCTGGCCAGCAACTTCCAGGAATTCTCCTGTCTCTGCCTCTTCAGGACAGATATTAGAGACAAATACCACTGTGCCTTTTACATGAGTGCTATGCATAGAACTCAGGTCCTCACACTTGTGTGGCAAGCACTTTACCCACTGAACCATGTACCAAACCCCCAAACATCTGCTTTTCAGAGGGAGCCATGGGAAGAGTAGATACACAAACACAGAACATTCGGAGCAACCATTCCTCCACTGTGAGGCTACATCCCATGGCCAAGGGGAGAGTCAAGAGAGATGCATGGAAGTGGGACTGAAATCTCTCACTGTACCAGGCCAAACCCACCTACTTTTAGACTTTAACATGGGCAACAAATGACGTTATAGGTGTGGTTCAATTAAATTTGGTCTTCCAGTACAAGTAGATGAAAGAATGCAAACCAAAGTTTGACTCCTCAAATTAATTTCATATTCACAAACTATCAAAAATTTCTTTAGATAGACAAGTATATCCATTGTGTGTATTTTTTGATACTCATTGTGATGGTTTGAATAGGAATGGACCCCATCGACTTATGTGTTTGAATGTTTGGCCCAAAGGGAGTGGCACCATTGGAAGGTGTGACCTTGTTGGAGGGAGTGTGTCACTGTGGAGGTGGGCTTCGAGATCTCATATATGTTCAAGTCAGGCCCAGTGCGGCAGTCCTGTAGATCAAGATGTAGAACACTTTTTCCAGCATTTTGTCTGCTTGCATGTCACCGTGTTTCCTGCTGTGGTGATAATGGACTAAACCTCTGAAGCTGTAAGCCAGCCCTACTTAAATGTTTTCCTTTTATAAGAGTTGCCATGGTCACGGTGTCTCTTCACAGAAATAGACAGATCATAAACACTCATTTTAGTGAGTGATATTTTTGTCTTTATTCTTCTCTCATACAATAATCCTGACCACAGTTTTCCCTCCCTCCACTCCTCCTAGATCCTCTCCTCACCTTCCCTCTCCCAATATCTACTGTCCCTCCATTTTCCTTTAGAAAAGAGCAGGTCTCCCAGGGATATCAACTGAACCCAGCATAATGGATGTAATAAGACTTGCACAGACCTTCCTATCAAGACCTGATGAGGCAACTCAGTAGGAGGAAAAGGGGCTCAAGAGCAGACAAAAGAGTCAGAGACAAGGGGTGAGTTTTTTTTTTTTCAATAGCTGTTAGATGGTGGGGCCGGATTTACCTTCCCTGCAGTCACTGCAGTTACCATTAATTCAGTCTTTGGTCCCAGAAATACCAATGTAGCCAGTTTTCTGAGTTTAAGGCAAGGACTAGCCTGCATGCATGTCTATGTCTCAGCAAAATGGTTCATACTCCAGACCCATCCATTTACAAGCTCCAAAAGATTAACCTAGACCTCATTCTGGTATTAATAGTATCCTCAGCCCAGCTAGACTTCTATACACTCTCAAAGCACTGGTTTGTAATGAAGAGGTCATGCCAGAGTGCATTAACATACTGCATTTTTCATAGCAACAATTATGAGAAAGGTTCTACTACACAGCATCCTTTGTGACCTAATTAACTTAAGCTTCTGGAGGAAGTTTCTTGTATTGCTGACTCAGAACATTGGGAATGGAACCTGGGGCTTGTAGAAGATAGGCAACCACTTTACACCTCAGCATTTTTCAACTTGCTATAGATAAAATATCTATCAATTGACTATCTGTTGTTTAGACTTCACCCTGACTTCTTAAAAATTAATATTTTAAGATAGGATACAAAGCAATGGGGTTTATTGTGTTATTTTCATAATTCCCTGTTCTTCTTCATCTTCTCTGTTTTCCTTTGACTGTGGGTTTCAGTTCGGGCAACAATAAACACAGTTCTAAAAAGCCCATGCACTTATTGACTGAGTATTTGCCAAGTTGATGTGTGGAAGTAAAGCAGGGATAATTTGGAGGTCATTTAAGACATCTACTTTACTCTTCATATTTAATGAGATCTCAAACTTTCCCCTAAATTCCCACTGCTATCCACAATTTGAATGGAGGAACCTCATAACTTCATGACACACATGAAAGCTCTAGAAAAATAAGAAGGAACACCCCAAAGAGTAGATGGCAAGAAATAGTCAAACTCATGGCTGAAATCAATGAAACAGAAATAAATAAACAAAGATCAATAAAACAAATAATTGGTTCTTTGAGAAAGTCAAGAAGATTGAAAACCTTTCACCAAATTAACTAAAGGACAAAGAAAGAAGATTCAAATAAAAAAAATAGAGACAAGAGGGATATTACAACAGATACTAAGGAAATTCAGAGAATCATAAGGACAGACTTTAAAAAAACATCAGTACTTCATTAAACTGGAAAACATAGAAAAATAAAAATAAAGAATAGGTCAACATCTGTATATATGTGACCTACCAAAACTTAATCAAGATCAAATAAAGAGGGGGCTGGAGAGATGGCTCAGAGGTTAAGAGCACTCAATGGCTGTTCTTCTAATAGTCCTGAGTTTAATTCCCAGCAACCACATGGTGGCTCACAACTATCTATAATGAGATATGGTGCCCTCTTCTGACCTATAGGGACATATGTGGGCAGAATACTGTATACATAATAAATAAATAAATCTTAAAAAATCAAATTAAGAACTTAAATAGACCTATAACTCTAATGATATAGAAGCAGTAGTTGAAAGTCTCCGACCAAACTATGTCCAGAGCCAGATGGACTCAGTATATAATCCTATCAGAACTTCAAAGAAGAATTAGCACCAAAACTCCTCAAATTACTCCACAAAATAGAAACTGAAGGAACAAAATTCTTTTTATGAGACTTCTATTACCTTGGTACCAAAACCACACAAAAACCTAGCAAAAAGAAAATTATAGAACAATATTCACTATGAACATAGATGCAAACATTATCAATAAAGTACACTTGTAAACCAAATCTAAGGATATACTAAAGGCTTTTCCCCATGATAAAGTTGGTTTCTTCCTCGAGATATGGGGTGATTCAACCTGAGTAAATCTATAATAAATGTAATCTATCACATAAAGAACTGGAAGAGAAAAACCATGTGATCATCTCATTAGATATAGAAATAGCCTCTGATGAAATCCAACACCCGTTATGATGAAAATCCTGGAAAAATGAGGGATACAGGGGACATGGCGACAGAATAAAGGAAATTTGCAGCAAGTCCACAACCAACATCAACCTAAATGGAGAAAAATCTAAGCAATTCCACAAAAATCAAGAGCAAGACAGGTTTACCACTCTCTCCATACTTATTCAGTATAGCGCTGAAAGTCACATCTAGAACATTAAGACAACTGAATGATATCCACAGGCTACAAATAAAAAAGAAAGAAATAAAGTTCTTTATTTATAGGTTGTATGGTTTTGTACATAAAATACCCTAAAGTCTGCTAGGAAATTTCTATAGCTGATTAACACTTTCAGTAAAGTAGCGGGATACAAAATTAACTCACAAAATCAGTAGTCCTATCCAAATGACAAACATGTGGAGAAAGAGATCAGTTAAACAGTACCATTCACAATATTATCAAAAAACATCAAATATCTTGGGGTAATTCTCACAAAGCAAGTGAGAGACTTTTATAGTAAAAACTTCAACATGCTAGAGAAAGAAACTGAAGGAGACACCAAATATGGAAAGATATCCCATGCTTATGGCTCAGTAGGATAAATATAGTGAAGATGGCCATCCTACCAAAAGCAATTCACAGACTCAGTGTAATCACTATCAATATTCCAACAAAAATTACAGACCTTGAAACAAATAATTTTCAGCTTCATATAGAAACAAAAAATGAACAAGCAAAACCCCAAGATTAGCTAAAGCAATCTTTAATAATAAAAGACCTGATAGAGGCATCACCATTCCAGATTTCAAGTTGCACTACATAGCTATAAAAAAGCAAGATATTGGCATTAAAAATAGACAAATGAATGGATCTACGGAATCAAATTGAAACCCACATTTATATTTACACACCTATGGATACCTGGTATTTGACAAAGAAGCCAAAAATACACGTGGGAGAATAGACAGCCACTTCAACAAATGGTTCTGGTAAAACTGGATGTCTGCATGTAGATGAATACAAGCAGATTCATATCTATCACTCTGAATAAAACTCAACTCCAAATAGATCAAGAATCTCAAAATAAGATCAGACACACTGAATCTGATAGGAAAGAAAAGTGAGGGAATAGGCTTGAACTCATTGGCATAGGAAAGCACTTGCTGAAAAAGATACTAACAGAGCAATCTTTAAGACCAACAATTAATAAATGGGACCTCATGAAATGGAAAAGCTACTGTATCTCAGAGGACACTGTCATTCAGGACAGAATTTAGCCTACAGATTGGGGAAAGTTCTTTACCATATATTGATATACAATTGAGGGTTGGTATCTGTCTTAGTTAGGGTTTTCTATTGCTGTGAAGAGACATCATAATCATGGCAACTCTTATAAACGAAAACATTTAATTGGTGCAGGCTTACAGTTTCAGAGGTTTAGTTCATTATCGCCATGGTGGGAAATGTAGTTACAAGCAGGCAGACATGGTGCTGGAGAAAGAGCTGAGAGTTCTATATCTTGACCTGCAGGCAGCAGAAGTAAATGCCACATGAAGCGTAGCTTGAGCGTTTGAGATCTCAAAGCCTGCTTCCAAAGTGATGCACATCTTCCAAAAAGGCCATAGCTACTCCAACAAGGCCACACTTCCTAATTGTGCCATTCCCTAAAGGGCCAAACATTAAAACATGTAAGTCTATGGGGGCCATTGCTATTCAAATCACCACAGTATCTAAAGTATATAAACAACTAAAAAGTCTGAACATCAAGGAAACAAATAACCCAATTAAAAACGGAGTCTAGAACTAAACAGACAGTTCTCAAAACACAAATGCCTCAGATATACTTACAGAAATGCTCAGCATCCTTAGCCATTAGGCAAATGCAAAGTAAAACTTCTTAGAGATTTCATCTTACCCTAGCCAGAATGGCCAAGATCAATGGAACAATGACAGTACATGCTGGTGAGGATATGAAGTAAGGGGAACACTTCTCCATTGCTGGTGGGAGTCTTGTATAACCATTATGGAAATAAGTGCAGAGGTTCCTGAATATGCTAAAAATTGATCTACTTCAAAAGCCAGCTATATCATTCTTGGGTCTATATGCAAAAAAAATAAGTCTTACTACAGAGACACTTGATTATTCCTGTTTATTGCTTCCCTATTCATAATAGCCAAAATATTGAAGAGAACCTAGGTGTCTATCAGCTAATGAATGAATAAAGACAATGTGATACACGTACACAATAAATTATTATCCACCTGTGAATAGAAATTCAGTTATGTAGTTCACAGATAAATGGCTGTCACTGAAAAAGAAAATCATCCTGAATGAGGTAACCCAGACCTTTGGGCAGCTATTGTATGTTTCCTGTCCTATGTTGATGAAAGCTTTCAATTCTTCAATCTCAATTTCAATATACATAGGACAATCCAAATATCCATAGAGATTAGGTTCAAAGTAAGGGACCAAGAGGGAGCAGAGGATCTCCCAAGGAAATGGAAATTAAATATATTGTTATGCAAAGGGAAAGGGGAAACTAGACTAAGAGATTAGTCTAGGGTTGGTGTGGAAAAGGGTAAAGGACAGAATACAGAGAGGGACAACTAACACTAAAGGTCATTTGAAAAACCATATGGAAACTTACTACTGTAGAAGCGTCCTAAAATATATACATATATGAAAAGAATATCAATGATGTCACCAAATAATGGGGGAGAAATGCCCCAAAATAGACATGCCACTAAGAAAAACCTCAAGTTCCAGGAATGGGATAAATCTTGTTGAGTCATTGGCCAAAGGAGCCCCATGATAACTCCCAAATATCACAGAATATTTCTGAAACTATTAATTATTCCAGAATCTCACAGTAAGGCCTTATTGCTGAAGATACTTTCATATGGCATCAAACAGAGAAGTTGAGCTGTTGCCTGCTTAGATGCATCATCCCTACTGGCTAATGCTCATGGTACTGAAAGGTGCTCAGCAAGTTACCAAAACACAAAATTAGTCATCAATATCTCCCAGCTACAAAACCTGTGACCTATAATAGTGTTCTGTCTGCAAGATATACTGATGCAATATTGCACAAATGTTATGAGAGGAACCAGATACTTCCTGACAGTATTTTTTTATTGATATTTATTGAGCTCTACATTTTTCTCTGCTCCCCTTCCTGC
>LOEQ01001832.1:149687-159973 GCA_001685075.1 Bramus lutescens
TTTCTTTCTTTCTTTCTTTCTTTCTTTCTTTCTTTCTTTCTTTCTTTCCTGTGTGTGTGTGTTGGGGAAAGAAAGGGAGGAGAGTGAAGGAAGGCCCGCGTTTAGAAAGTCTAGAGTACTTTCATGTTTTCTGCTTGGGAGCTAGAGAGTGGCAGCAACTATTTTGTGAGACTCAGAATACAGAGCCAGTGGACTCAGGGGAGTAGACAAAGCTGTTGTTCCGAATAGGCCTTTAGGTTCCTAGAAGCTGCTCCACTGCAGATGCACACGGATGCCCATGCAGACCTGTGTCTTAGCAGAGTCTTGCCCAAAGCTGTCGGCTTGAAAGTCACCAGAAGGCTTGGGTGGTTGACAGAGGGAGTAAACATTCAGTTATAATAAAACAGTAGACCGACCTGACATTTTCTCTCTCCCTAGCTCCCTGTTTACTCCACTGCTAAAATGCAACGAAAATGGCTACAAGAAACCAGAAAGAGGCTACGGTGCTGTTTGCGGTTTTGTGAGGAAAATAAATAAAGTATATTTGTGGAAAAGAACTGACAGATCACAAGAGAAGATGTCCAACCACAAGAGAAAGTCAACTAACTGATCCAGGAGAAAAATGATTCCGGGGTGCAACTGATGCAATATTAAACTTCACCCATAGAAGGTGCTAGAGGAGCCTTTCCCTGCTCAGTGGAGAAACCCATTCAGTAAGAGCTCTGACAAGAACAGGGACATACTGTTATCCCTAAGCCCTGCACATAGGGCGCTCCAGCTTTCTGTCCTCAGCTAGGCCTGGTGTTCACAAGGTTCCACAGTTTCACAAAGCAACACCAGCAGTTGGCGATCAGGTGTTCAAATACTCGAGTCCTGGCATATTTGCACGTTCAGACCACACTGTCACCCCTGTCTCAGACTTGAGAGGCGGGGGCAGCTGTAGACAGTCCTATTGCTTAGTGAAGCTCTTTAAAAACAATTGTTAGGCATGCATCTAATGAGTCAACAGTGTATGTTTACACGGTTTTAGTTAATACCTGTTTTGTAAATGGACTCTTCTTTCCGGTCATAGTTTTATGTTAATATGAATATCTATTGAGTTGGGTGTAAGAACTGAGGTGAGCATGTTTCCTCATCCTGCCTCTGCAGCACAATCAGCTGTGAGCTCAAACCATGAGCCAACTAGACCCTTATGTTGCTTTGTGTCAGGAATTTGGAGTAATGAAAAAAAAAAAACTTAACCAATACAGCACCATACTAGCCTTAGATGCATACTCTTAAAGCTAAGGACATTTTAAAAATGTCTGTTTGGATGTCTAATCATTATTGTCTGGTCATAGTCAGGTCAACTTAACACAGAAACACAGGGAATGGGAAATGTGCAAACATGTTGTAACCCACACAGGTCCTTTAATCAGACTTGAAGTTCAAGAGAATACTTAGCAACTAGTAGAAATTTCCAGAGAGTTTATCAAGACTGATATCTAATAGAAGTGGGCAAGTATTTGTCCTTGTATCTAATGCATTAAATTTGAAATATACCTAAAATATTTTGTTCTTTGTAGCCATAAAGCTACCAAAGTATATGTGATTAGACTTAACATAATATATGAACTTTGAGAAAAATAATGAAATTTAATGAATTCACAGGCTTTAGTAATTGGGAAGTTATAACATATAGTCAAGCACTATGATGGTAACATTCATTGTTAACTGGCTGCATACAGAATCATATATGAGATGGACCTCTGTGTGTGTCTGTGAGGGCTTTTCCAGAGAGCTTTTTTTAAGGTTGGAAGGGTTACTCTGAATTTAGGCAGCATCATCCCATGCAACCAGCATCCATCCCTCTGTTTCCCACTACAGATGCTGAGTGACCAGCCACTTCATGCACCTGATTTTACAGCAACATCTATTCTTGGAACCATACCCGTTATGATGGGTTCAAACTGGGAGCCAAAAATAACTCCCAATTTCTTTAAGCTGATTTTAGCTGAGAGTTGCTCACAGTGTAGCTAGAGCTAATTAGTGTAGGCAGGTAGGCTCAGTTAAAGAAAAACACCCTACTATTCTCAAAATAATGCATAAAATCAAAGGGAGGTCAATCTAAACCTCAGGGTTTCTCAGAATTCTGACAAAGTTTCCAAAATTAACACAAATGAATCACATGCAAAGATTAGTCAAAGGAAAGAAATAAACGTTAGAAAGAACAAACTTAGTCAATTATCAAAGCTTATTATAAAGTCATAATAACTAACTTGTTGGCAAAGCAATGCAGGTTGCAGTTTTGTTGAGGCAAAAGTAAGCACTGGTTTGTTTTAATTAGATTTCATAAAACAGCGATGTCTGGGTTGAAAAGAAGGTAGCAATGAAGAGAATGTAGGCTTTGAAGTGTCCATTTTCCTACATTTGCTTACCTGCAGAGGTTAGTTACCTAATACTTTCAAGGCGTGAAAGTTTTCTGAAAGTTTTATTGGTTTATTGACTAATTGATTGGTTAGGGAACTTAAGGATGCATTAAGTGCTGTTGTTGGGGATAAAGCATAGGCCTTGTTTATACTAGACAAGCTCTGCACCACCGAGTTATATTTCTAGCCCTGGCTGTTTGGTTAATGTAACAAAAATATGTGCAACAATCAACTTATAAGGAGGAAAAAGTTTCTCTTTTTTTCCACGAACAAAGCATTTAATAGGGTTTGCACTTTCAGAGGGTTAATAAAGTCCATGATAGCAAAGTGAAAGAATATGTCAGAGCTTACATCTTGACCCACAACCACAGGGGGAAGCAAGACAGATTCTGGGAATGGTGTAAGACTTTTGAAACCTGAAGGTTCACCCCCAGTGACACACCTCCAACAAGGTCACACCTCTTAATTCTTCCCCCAAAGTTCCACTCCCTAATGACTAATCATTCAAATATATGGGTCTAGGAGAGTCATTGTCATTCCAACCACATATGCCACAACCTGGTCCTCATAGGCTCATCTCCACAATATAAATCCACAAAGTACATTTAGACCAACTTCAAACATCTCTAGAATCTTTCACATTCTCAATGCAGTTTAAAGTCTGAAGTTCCTTCTGAGACTAAAGGAACTCTCTTAATTATAAGCCCTATAAAATAAAAAAAGCAAATTATATATTTACAACTTATGATGGTACGGAAACACATTACCATTACAAAAGAGAGGAATGGGGGTGCACTGTGTCACTATTGGGTTAAAACAAGACTGAAAACCAACAGGGCAAACTCCAAACTCCGTAGCTCCATGTCTGATGTCTGAGAGCTTAGATGAGTCCACCCTCGGGGCTTTGCTCACTGAAACACACGTCTTTCTCTTGGGCTGGTTCCATTACTACATATAACTTTCCCTGGCAGATGTCTTCATGGCTCTGGCATCCCCAACATCTTGGAGTATTCAAAGCAGTCCAGACTTCACTTTCAGAATGTGTCTTAATTATTTTTCTATTGCTGTGCTAAGACACCTTGACCAAGAACCTAATAAAAATAAGCATTAAATGTGGAGCTCATGGATCTAGATGGTGAGGATCATGGTAGCAGGCAAGAGGCATGACACCAGACCTGTAGCTGTTGGCTTACATCTTGATCCATAAACATGAGGCAGAAAGAGCTAACTGGGAATGGTCTGTGATTATGAAACCTCAGGGTCCACCACCAGTAACACATACTTCTCTCAACAAGGCCACACTTCCTAATCCTTCCCAATTAGCTTCACTAACTGGTGACCAAGTATTTAAATATGTGAGCCAATCCGGTAGGGACTTTGCTATTCAAACCACCACACACAGCTTCACTCAATAGTGTCTCAGGATTTCCATGTAGGGTTTCCTCTGCTACATACCCATCCTTACCATTTCTATCCAACCATGGAGGGAGATTCCACAACCCCCTTACTCCTGTATCTTTAACCACTCTAAAGCCAGAACCACACATACAACACTGCCAGATTTGACTGCCTGCTTGAGACAGGGCCTAGCTCCTTTGAATCTCATTTGCAGAAGCTTACCTTTGTCGTTGCTTTTTAGAACCGGACATTTCCTCGGGCCTCCCATTTTTGTAAGTTGGATATGGGTGGGGTCTTTCCCTAAGAGCACCCCTTACTTTATTTCCTTTTGTATCAGTACCCTCCTTGATCTCCTTTTCTATTTCAGCCCAAGCCTTGGCTCTAGCATTAAATTTCCTGAAGCTATTTTTCCTCTTCAAACTGTATGTTTCGTTCTTTGCCCCACTTGTTCCTTTCCACTGTGGACCGTATAAGAGTGGTTCTTTCCCTGTCTGTCTGGAGTTGGTGAGCTCCCATTAGCTCAGGTAGACTGTTTCCGTGGCTGTCCCTATCATGGTCTTGAACTCTTTGTTCATATTCTCACTCCTCCCATTCTTCAACTGGACCTTGGGAGCTCAGCCCAGTGCTCGATGTGGGTCTCTGCCTCTGTTTCCATCAGTGGCTAGATGAAGGTTCTATGGTGATATTTATGATATTCATCAGTCTGACTATAGGGCAAGGCCAGCTCAGGCACCCTCTCCTCTATTACTTAGGGTTCTAGCTGAGGTCATCCTTGTGGATTCCTCGGAATTTCTCTAGAGCCAGGTTTCTTGCTAACCCCATAATGGCTTTCTCAATCAAGATATCTCTTTCCATGCTCTCATCTCTGTTCTTCCTCCATATCGACTATCCCATTCCCTCAAGTTCTCCTTGCCCCTCCCCTTCTCCCCTTCTCTTCCCCTTCCACCTTTCCTTCTCCTCCCACCCCTATGTTCCCAATTTTGTTGGGTGTTCTTGTCTATTTCGACTTTCCAGGTGGATCTATGTATGTTTTTCTTAGGGTTCACCTTCTTACTTAGCTTCTCTAGGATTGCGAACTATAAGCTCACTATCCTTTGTTTATAGCTAGCATCCACTTATGAGTGAATACATACCATACTCATCTTTACATGTTTGGGTTACCTCACTCAGGATGGTGTTTTCTAGTTCTATCCATTTGCACGCAAAATTCAAGATGTCATTTTTTTTTAAACCACTGAGTAGTACTCTAATGTGTAAATGTGCCACGTTTACCTTATCCATTCTTTGGTTGTGGGGCATCTAGGTTGTTTCCAGGTTCTGGCTATTACAAATAATTCTGCTATGAACATAGCTGAACAAATATTTGAGAGTTCACATCTTGATCCACAGTCATGAGGGAGAAGGGGAGGGAGAGAAATTGAGAGCATTAGCTAACTGGGAATGACCTGGGATTTTGAAGCCTTAGAGCCTGTCCTCAGTGACACTGCCACCTTCTCTAACAAAGCCACAAAACCTTAAATCCTTTCTAAGCAGTTCTGTCAACTTGGGATCAAGTATTCAAATATATGAATCTTTGGGGCCAGTTTCATTCAAACTACCACAGACTTATACATGGCTTATAGTTCCAGAGATTTCAGTTGATGACCACTTGGTGCTGAGGGGTTGCTTTTTAACAGCACAGTAAATGTTAGAAGATCATAGTAGAAGAGGTTGTTATTTACTTATGGTAGCTAGGAAGCAAAAGATAGAGGAAGAGGAAGAGGCTAGGGTCCCTGTACCCTCTACGAGGGCATATCCATAGTAACCCAAATCCTTCCCACAGACAATATTGCCAAAGACTGAGAACCAAGCCTCTATTAACTGGCCTTTGGGGAGGACACTTATCTAAAGCACAACAAACACATATAAGAAAAATTAAACAGGAAGGGAGTGAGTTAGAGACTGAAAACTGTCAGAACTGGGGACATAATGCCACGGCTCCTGGCTTACTGAGGTTAGTTCTATGAATGGCCTGTTCATTTCTACATAGTAGATATGAAGTCATCATGGATACTGATAATGTTTGGAAAAGGAAATTTAATGGTATTCCTATTTCTTGACAAGGGAACCCACGTGAATAGACAAGAATGTGTGTTTATTAATATAAATGTGCACGTAGGCTTGCATGTTAATTTTAACAGATACCACAATTTGAAAATGATAGTAAGAATATCTATGACGTTTTCCATGGTCAATTGTAATAATAATAGTAGATGTTTAATTGGAGATATTTATCTGTATGCGTCACTATGGATTGAATCTAGGGTCTTGTACGTCCTAGGCAAGCGCTTCGCTATTAAACTACATCTCCAGCCTTTGCTTCTATGACACAGGATCTCACTCTATAGCTCAGGCTGGTCTTGAGTTTGCAATCTTTCTTCCCCAGCCTGCCAAGTATTGGGATCATGCCCAGCTGTATGCTATTTATCTTTGCTATCTTGGATGGCTTCTGGAAGTGGAAATAATGCATTGAAAACGAAAGGGTGTGGCTGGTAAATACCTCCTTGCTGGAATCCATGTTTCTATGTAGTCTTCTCAAGATTAGAAACTTAAAGTTTAGTTTGTGTTTGTGATTCTAAAGGGACTTGAAGGATGGGGCACGGCTAAAGGGCATTGCCCAATGGTTCAGATACTTGTGAAGATACCTTCTGCAAATAAATTCCAATGTAGAAGGAAATTTTCAGTGGGGCTAGGGAGATGGCTCAGTGTATATAAGAGGCACTGGCCACTCTTCCAGAGGACCGCAGTTCAATGACCTAAATGGCTGAGTTCAACCCTCTGTAACTCCAATTCCAGGAGATCTGATGCCCTCTTCTGGCTTTCTCAGGTACTGCATACACATGATATCCATGCCGGCGAGACACCCATAAGACATATAAAATAAGAATAGATAAACGAATCTTCAAGGAAGAAGTTGAATTGTTTCTAGAGTACTGAACTCCACCATGCCTGTTTCTCCAAGGCAGCAATATAAAGGAGTTCAGAGATCAGAAGTAGCTTACCTCCTGACTAAAGTTGATGCCAGGAGCAGCCCAACTGTTCCTGCTTGTTAGAACAGCAGCAACCACGGCTGCAGAAAATGCTTAGAGAAGTCCCTTCTACTGTACTCAGATTTGGTGACCAAGAACTCTAAGCTCATCCAACTGCGTTGAACCATAGAGTTTTAGAACCCTCTGCTATTAAAGCTGATGAACTCTCAGAACTTTTCCATTTTTCATCTATGGCAGGGACACTTAAAGCTGTGTCTAAAGGGACAATCTGATCAAATCTCTCCTAACTTACCCTGACAGTCATAACAGACAAACTGGTTGTGAGCAGAAAGACAAAGACAATTTCAAACAGGGTATTAACCTCTTGATACATGATTTTAAATATCAGCCATTAAAAAAAGTTTAGAGACCTAGATTATGTTTTATATCACCCTGAATATTTTAAATGCCTTAGAATTGAATTCTAAATGCCAAATTTATGGGTATCACAGAGTGACAAATCTGTCTTAAACATACAAGGACTATGCTATTTATAACCTACAGATACCATGAAAAACCCAATTTACTAACTGCAAAAGTGTGACAGATGGGATAAAAGACAGTGCTTTTCTTGATTTATAAACTTCAAAATATTAAAATAAGGCATCCCCAAGCAAGGCCTGCCTCTTGATGAGCATTTATCTGGCGCTGGGCACTTCCTCGGCATAGGTGGCCTCCAGTTATGATTCGACTGCTTTTGAAAGCACCCAGAAAACTGTCTCTAGCTCTGGCTGAGCAGTTCACCAGGTGGGGATATCTGCCAAGATGAAACTCTAAGCTCGTTGTACTTTTCCTAGGAAAAGACGTGGAGAGAAGCTTCTGGAGATGGTGTTTACTAGGCAAAGCAAGGCTTCCAGGGACCAGATGCTTCCAGACTTCTTGGCCCATCTTGCAATTTTTTTTGGGGGGGGGTGCACAGAGTACAATAGAACTGAATGTGCTCGGGTTCCATGGAGGAGACACCCGTGAGAGGAAATGGAGAGGGAGTCTGGTAGGGCTGGGAGAGTCATCAGAGGGTGAGGTAAGTTTGACAGTGAGTGAAAGAGGGAGATCATTTTTATGGCAGTATCTCGATTACCAACCAACCCCAGCTTAAGGAAGGGTTGACAGTGTCCTTGAGGAGTTCTTAACCTTCCTGCGCTATGCAAGACTCCCATGTCTCCCAAAAACATGGACTTGTCTGCCTGAGTGTCCCTGCTATCCTCAGGCCTGGGAAGGCAGCTGACTGTAGGAGGTGGAGTCTTGAGACGAAGGCTGGGGATTTCCTTGAGTAACCGGGGCCCTGTGTCAACTTCATTCTCTGTAATAGGATGTGTGCAATGTGCATCATCATGGCTGCTACTTCCAGCCATGGGCCGCTTTAGGAAACAATCAATTCTGACTGCATGTTCTTCATGTCTCACCGCATCTCTTTTCTCTGCTTATGTATTTCTCTCTACCCCCACTCTCCTTAGACATATGCATGGAGAGGCTTAAGCACTTTTTATTCCCTTTAAAGTTATTGAAATTATTTTAATTGTATGTTTTTGTATGCAACACTGTACGCAACATTGTATACACTGATTTTTCAACTTGACAGGATCTACAGTCATTTGGGAGGCAAGCTTTTGGAGGTCTCTGTGAGGGAGTTTTAGACTGGATTAATTAAGGTATGAAGACCTGCCCGAAATTTGGGAGCACTGTTCCATGGGCTGGGGTCTGGACTGAATAAAAAGACAAAGGAGGTAAGTAAGATGCTAAGTGTAAGAGCACATGTTGCCAAACGTGCCTGCTGGAGTGAGATCCCCAGAACCACATGGGAGGAAGAGAGAACTGACTCCTACAAGTTATCCTCTGGCCTTCACATATGTGCCACCCCAAACAAACAAACAAGCAAACAAACAAAATACATAAATACACAAACAAATGAACAAAATAACAAATGAATAAATGATGGTTAAAAATAAAAAATGAAGAGTTGGAGAGGTTACGAGCAGTGGCTGCTCTTCCAGAGGACCCAGGTTCTATTCCCAGCACCCATATGGCGGCTCACAATGTCTATAACTCTAGTTCCAGGGGATCCAGCACTTTCACGAAGACATACATGCAAGTAAAACACCAATGCAATAAATAGTTCTAAAAATTAAAAAATTGAGAGAGAAAGGAAACTTTGATCGCCCCCCCCCCTTCCTAACTGAGGATGCGCTCATGCCACCATGATAGATGGTATCCTTTGTTAAACTGTGAGCCAAAGCAAAGCCTTTGTCCATTAAGCTACTTCTTGTCAGGTATGGTCATAGCTATGAAAAAGTAATTAATATAAGAATTGGTGTCAGGAGTGGGGTTGTTGTGACAAACTGTTTTATAGGCCTTTGTACCTGGTTTGAGGGAGGAATGTGGAAGCGTTTTAGACTCCAGATTAAAGTAGCCTAGAATGTTGCAGGCAGAGTTTAACGCCCATCCTCATGGCAGTTTGGAAGAGGAGATTGTGGAGAGAAACACTAAGAGTGGATGCCTAGCTCATGAAGTTCAGTGACTTTATAGAGAACTTGATTCGAGGCCATTTCAATTCCATTTTGACAAAGAGTTTGTCTGAATGTTGCCCATGTCCAGAGAACTTCAATGGAGCTGATTGAAAGCAGTGGACTAATTTGTTTGATGGAGGGAATCTCAAGAGAGGATGCTGTTCATGCTATGTCATAATTATAGCTTGATGCTCGCACCCAAGTCTACATATTTTATATTTAGCACTGCGATGGCCAGTGTTGATTGTCAATGTGACATGATATATACTCACTCAGGAGACAATCTTCTGAGCATGTCTGTAAGGGAGTGTCTAGACTGGATGAGTTGAGGTGGGAAGATCCACTGTAAATGTGGGTGGCATCATGGCTTGGGTGTGGGTCTGGTATGAATAAAGAAGAGAAAGGAGACCAAGGATCACCCATTTGTGCTTTCTGCTTGCTTACTGAAGATGCAATCTAGCCAGCTGCCATAGTCCAGCTGCCATGCCTGTGTCACTGTGATAGATGGTACTGCCTATTAAACTGGAAGCCAAAGTCAGCCTTTCTTCCTGTAAGCTACTCAGACATCTAGTCACAGCATTGATAAGAGTGACTAATAGAAGCATGATTCAATACATGTGTATAAGGTATAAGGATCAAATTAGAGCAAATCCCCACAGTAAACCTTTTTTTCTTTAAAAATTCTCAAATATTCTAAAGTAGTACATATTTATGAGAGTATATTGTAATGTTGCAATTTATGTTTATGCTATATCAATAAAATAGGATCATTAGCTTTTATGTCTTTTTTGATTATATATTTTTTCTTTAGTTATTTATTAATAATTTCCACCTCCTCCCTTCCTCCCATTTCCTTCCCCTTCCTGTCCTCCCCCTCCCCCTCCCTTTCCAGTCCAAAGAGCAGTCAGGGTTTCATGCCCTGTGGGAAG
>LOEQ01001833.1:0-35882 GCA_001685075.1 Bramus lutescens
GCCTCAAAAATCCTGCCTAGCTATTGGCTGTTTAGCTTTTTATTAAACCAATCACATTGTCACATCTTAACAGAGTTTAAAGGAATATTCCAAAACACTTCCCCTTTTTTGTCTAAAGAAAAGGGAAAGATTTTAACTCTAACATAATAAAACTATAAACAATAAAAACAATTATTAGGTAAGAATTGCATTTACAATGTCCAGCCCTTTGTATTTGGCATATTTGGAGAAAATACTCCATTATTTATTTTATCTTGATGAGTCCAAAGCTCTGTACCTAATTTACCTTTTCTTACAACCAAGCAAAAGCATAACTATATAGTCTTTAACTTCATCAAGGACCCCAGAAGTATATAATATTACTTGAGTAAACAGGAAGTAAAGTACAAGTCATTGAAATAACAGAGACATCTAGCTGCCTGGACAGTCACCCAAATTTCCTCTGTAATTTAGGGCTATCCAATCTTTGGCCTACAGGCCTAGAATATCTGACAGACTTTTCTATAAAGCAGGAATTTTGAAGGACTGTCTTACATTATCTTGGCAAAGTTTGACAGTCATTTTTCTTTCTGTCTTGCATGTCCAGTTTGTACAGCAAAATGTCAGCATTCAAGACAAGAGCAATTTCTTGTTCAAATGGCCAGTTTTGCCTCATTGAAAGTAAATTCCATATGGAGTTTCTTCAATGCTCTTCCTTTTACGAAATAGACCAGTAATGACAGGAGCAAACAATGTCATTGTCGTGAAAAGCCCTATGTTAACAAAACATTTTAAATGTCATATTCTGTAGGTCTTTCAAGTGTTTGAAGACCATCTATCTAAAATATATCTTTGTGTTGTCTAGAAGATATACCTAACATGACTATAAATTTGACTGTTATAGATGATATTTATTATCCTCAATATCTTTCAAGGACTAACACTTCACATTTTTAAATGAGCTGCATAGGTAGAATATCTTAAACAAAAAAGAAACATATATACAGTATAACAAAAAAATCTTAAATGTGTATCAATATACAAAAATTCATATCAATGTAAAATATCTGAGACTAGTGGTTGTTCAAAAGTAGACTCAACAATCCACCCTTATATTCTATCATTTTTATACTATACCTCCCCTTTCTCTCTTCATAAAGGGATCCCTGAATCTAATATCTTTTGTTCAGTTTTTTTTTCTGACCACGACCAGTAACAATTTGTAACCAACCCCTAAATGATGACCAACATCCATAACCCACTGAATAACCAAAACCACACATCCCACCTCTTTGGAATGTAGGTATTGTGTTCTCTAGATGGCTTTCTGTTGTCTGAGGGTGCTGGGATCTTTAGGGGACCCTGAGAAATTTCAGATAATGGTCAAATCCTGACTACAATCATCCATGAGGTTGGATCATCTCAACCAGCAGCCTTGAGGTTGTTCTGAATATAGAACTCTGAGGAAACTGCAACAGAGGCACTCTGGATCACCTGGGCCACCTGTTTTCATTGGTGTCTGGTCCCCTTGTTCTGAAAACACATAAACTTTAAAGGCAGCATACATAACTTCAGTAACACAAGTATGGAATGTTTAGTATACACAAGTCAGTTAAAGATGATTCTTGTTTTATGTTTGAGCAGGTAAATATATGCCACTTGTCTTGTAGGGTTTTTTTTAGTTTATTTCTTTATGTCTGTAGCCAGGATTATCAGGGTGTCTCCCTCCATCAAACCTGATCATTTTTAACCTTGAACGAATCCACAGTCTTTTGTTTCCTGTGGAAACAAAAGCAAAATCCTTCTCTAATGCAGCATATTTTTTGACTTCCATTATGAAGTTAAGTTATTTTTAAGTGTATAGGTTGGTTTAATTTAGCAGTTTCTATAAATACAATGTCTATTAGCAGCTATTGTTTGTTCATTAGCAATTAAAAATTCAAAGACAACACAATAATATATAGGATCCAGACTCCCTGTGTATTTAACATCTCTACGTGGCTTGTTCTTTTTTTATTACTTTACTCTTTCCTTAAAAACTCTATTTTATTATTTTTTATGACTGTCTATACCTGTTTTCTTTTCTTTTTCTTAAGCCTATGCACCTTGTTAAACAAAGTGTAACCTGTTTAGGTTTTTTCCATCTGAACCTGTTTTACTGAGTATCTGTAACCTTTTCTGCATGAGAAAAAAACCTATAACCTGCCACATGGCTTAGCTCATAACACACTGGCAGTTTGAGCATGCAGGCAGCTACCAGGAGACATGTCTCTTTACTACATCTGGCATGAGAGACATGAGACTGTTTTTGTGTGTTTAGAACCTTTTTTAAAGCTTTCTCAGGCCTTATGTGGATATATGCGGCTAGATGTTGGATGTCATTTATAGGCAAATTTTTCTGTACTACCAGCCAGCTCCCAAATGACCACATGGAGACATTAATCTTGAAAGCTCATCTGATAGCTTAGACATGCTCCTAACTGGCTCTTGTAACTTAAATTAACCCATATTTTTATTAATCTACATTCTGCAGCATGGCTTTTACCTTTATCTCATTTTGTGTGTTCAACTCATTCTGTGTCTGTCTGGCTTCTCCACCCTTTTTCTTCCAAGCATTCTCTCTGCCCCAAAAATTCTGCCTAGCTATTGGCCATTTAGTGTGACATTTCACCACACAGTGTAAAGAAATATTCCACAACACCCAAGGATCTTCCTAGTACTCAGAGACATCCTCCATAAAGGCCTCCGTATAGGTCCAGTTCTCTGGTGGCTGCCCACATGAGGACCCCTAGGCAGACCCAGTCTGAAGTATATCTGCTTTAACACAACTCCCCAGGGCAAGCCTTTTACCAAAGGGGGTCTGCCAAAATGCTCATGGAAGTGTCAGTATCCATGGGGGGCATAAGAGGTTGATTCCTAAAGTAAAATCAGTGCTCAAGAGGCTTCTGTGCTTACCTGAGAGCAGCTTTCATGCTGGAAACAGTGAGGATCAGTAACAATGCTGTTGACCTCACAATTCCTCAGACAGACCCAGTACCTAGAGGGTTATCTACATCTGCCCTTAAGGCAAGTCCAGTACCTATGAAGTCAGCTTCTTTGCTGAATTCAAGGCAGGTATCTTATCCTGGGAGTCACTAGAAACTGAACCCCATGTTAGGCCCAGTATTCAGGGATCAAGCTGCAAACTGACCACCAGAGTATTGACTGATACTTGTGGAGCCAACTGCATGCTTTTCAGTTTAAAGTTATACCTAGGTGCCCATGTGCACACTGCCTCCAACTGAAGGCCCAGGATCCAATAATTACAGGCTGGTCTACTTAAAGCCCAGAACCAAGAGGTACCCTCACACTTTCGCCTACTCCAGGCCCTGTGCCACAAGACCTGAACCTACAGGGTCACTTGCACTATGCAACCTATGCATGTGTAGATCCAGTAACTAGGGGATGACCCACACTGATATATATGATATACGATATATATGAGCTTAGTACCCAGGAGGCTATCTGCATGCTGACTTAAGGACAGGCCCAATACCTCAGGGACTTCACAGTGGCTGACCTTAATTCAGGCTCAGTACCCAGGGTTGGCCCACTGAGAATACCACCTCTTTCACTGACAAAGAAGACCCATCAGAATTCATGGACTCACTATCCCTGCTCCACTGGACTCTTCCCATATCCTCCATCCCAACCCACAGGATCCCATTCTTCAACATCAGTGTTCTCATTTCAGAAGCTTCCTGCAGGGCTGGAACTTCAATCCAGACAACTTGAGAATGAGATTGTGTATGTGATTTTTCAGCAATCTTAGCTTTGCAGCTACAGGAGACAGTTCTCCTCTAGGACTCCATGGAAGCTTTCTGGTCCTTTATGTGGCACATGGGCTCAAAACACAAATACCTGGATATGTCCTTTTACTGCATCACACTGTCCAGCAATATGAAGACCAAGCAGCCAGTCTTGCTTGATCTATTGTCAGCTCCCACTTAGACCACTGATGCTCTGGTTACTACTAGAAATACAAAAGCCCTCTCCTATCCTTCAGGGCTATGCTCTGATATACAATCTCTCAGTGGATGTTTGTAAGTGAGGTTAGCACTAGCAGTGAATCCCATATACATTGGAGATCTTGTGTCCCAGACCCTAGCAGCCAAAACTGAGGATCTCAAAGCCATTCAGGGAAGTAGTGTGGGAAGTCCTTTTGTATATGTGTTGCCTTTATTGTTTAATGAATAAAGCTGTTTTGGCCAGTGGCTTAGCAGAATAGAGCTAGGTGGGAAAACTAAACTGAATGCTGGGACAAAGAAGGTAGAGTTAGGGAGATGCACTGCAGCCACCAGAGGAGAAAGACGTGAATGGCCCATTGGAACCTTGCCGGTAGGCCACGAACCTCATGGTAAAATATAAAATAGTATAAATGGGTTAATTTAAGAAGTAAGAGCTAGCTAAAAATATGCTGAAGCTATTGGCCAAACAGCATTGCAAAAAATATAGTTTCTGTGTGATTATTTCAGGTCTGAGTGGTCAGGAACAAACAAACAGTATCCAACAACAGGGAACTGCCACAGGGGCTGCCATTACAGCCACCACTTACTGAACACCACCCACTATGCATAGCACAAAATACCAAACTCCCCAAACAACAAACCTCAATGCACCCGGAGGCCTATTGGGACCTCAGACTATATAGCTTGTCCATGTCCCGCAGACCCTGGCTGCTCTGTTTGGAATTCAATAGAACCTAGCAGAACTCCCCTGGAGCAGAGCTTCCTCCTGAGCCCCTGGGATTTGATTACATCTGTATGTCAGGCTATCTGAGAGGCCCATAGGCCTCCTCAGGAGCAAGTGAGACCCAAGCATCCTTCCAAGCTACCTTTCTCGCCTAGCTCTGAGAGGTGAATGTGCCTCCACACACTGTGGCCAGTTAGAGTTTGCTCCACTCCTGCTGAGCCTTTATCCTAAGAAGGCTCCCAATACTCCAGCACAGTTTCCCAGGAGGTAACTGAGGCACATGGGTTGTTCCTAGTCTAGTGACAGCAGGTGTCACAAAGCAAAGCTTGGGTTTAGATTTAGATAGCTGGCTACAGGCACCTACACCAAACCACGGGCTGGGCAGGAAGTAGAGTCATGGCCAGAATAAGACCTTTGTCCACACAATTTCCTCTCCTTGCACAGCTTTGAGCCTACAGTGGGCCATGATCCGTAACTCAGCTCGCATGGTGAGGGGTTTCAGAAGCTACATGCCAATGCTCCTCCTTGGGAACTCCAGGAAGTGCGAACAGCTTTCCTGCAGGTGAAGCCGTTCATACCAAGGGCAACAGTGTTTCTTGTTTCTCGAGGAGGGCTTCTCAGAACAACAGGATGCAGGGGGCAGGGGAGGCTGTAAATTTAGAGAAGGAGAGTCAAGTGATTCTGCTTCCAAAAATCCCCTGGATTCTTCACACCAGCATCTCCTGTGTGTGGTGGGCAGTGGAAAACTCCCTCTCCCCCTGGGCAGGAGGGAGGGTGCTTTGCTCACTTCTCTTCCTCCTCCCCCTGCAAACGATCACAACTTGGCAGCTTCTCTATAGGAAGTGGTTGTTCTTGTGGCCCCAAGTCCTGGAGATGAAGTGCTTCTTGTTAAAATGATTCAACAAGAAACCACGCCCCCATCAAGGATATCCCACCCTGCCTTGGTCCTAGGGCTCTGCTTGCCAAGCACATCTACCCCGTTAGCCTTGGCCACCAAATGCTGCCGTTCACCCAGTCAACCATGTGGCCGGCCATTCTGCTTGCCCTCTGCTGCCTGACTTCCGACTCCCACAGGGCATACTCCTCAGGTAAGAGAGGGGTCATCTGGTCCTACCTCAGGGTGCTGTCTTGACCATCTTGTAGTAGTGGAGGCATGGGAGCCCTGGCCTGCTAGTCTCGCAACCTTCCCAGGACACTCTTGAAGTCCTGGGAAAGACCCTAGGCAAGGGGGTGTGGATTCTGGAAGTAGCTCCTTTCAAGCTGAGTAGATATGAGAGATTAAACATAGCAGCAGCCACAGGAATTGGGAGAACAACTTCTGTTCTGTTCTGGGCTAGGGCCCACCAGAGAGACAGACAGAGGCAAGAGGTAAGGGGTCTCGGTCAAACAGCCTGTATCTGAAAGCTTTTTTCTCCTGACTGTGACTTTCCTACAGGGACCCCAATAAGACACTCATCCTTCCTGCAGTCAGCATGATGGTGGCCAGTGAGGGGTAGTTAGCTGACTTGATAGCCCGGCCATGAATGTCTGTTTGCCCACAGAGAGCTGGATAGTATCTACCCCTGCAAGCAGATTCAGCACATAGATTAAGTTTGGGGGCCCTGCCTCTAATGTACAAGAAAGCTGACAGCTAACCATCTCCCACCAAAGGAGGACAGCACACACATAGGCATAAGATTTCTGTTATTCTTCCTATCTGAAGTAGGCTAGGTCTTCATAGGCGATCAGGCAGAGGGTTCTGGGAACACACCGTGAAAGGGAATACCTAAGAGACACCAGGAATGCGGGATCCCCCTTCATAGCAAATCAGGTGTCAAGAACTCAGTGGAGTGTCAGTAGAGCGCACAGCCTCAGAATCCAAGACCCGATGTGTTTGCTGTGAATCGGGCACTGTGGAAATAGTACAAGAGTTGGGGGGGTGCAGCTTCTGCTCTGAGATAGGGACAAGCCATGGCAGCCCAAGGGGTGGTTGGCAAACAGGTAGTTAACAGCACTGGTGGGAGAGACAGATGAAGCATAGGTCAGGCCGCAGCCCTGCCTCCCTGTACCCTGCTCCCTGCAGCCTTCATGCTTGCTAGGAAGCCCTTCCTGCCACCCCATTCCTTTGTCCCAGTTGTCCAAGGAGAGACATAGGCAGAATCTGGGCATTCACTCTACAAAAGCCCTCTTAGCCTATGAGAGAGGTCTGGGGAGGGCACTGGCGCTAGCTGTCTCACCTGTCCGGGGGTTTCATTATTCATACTCAGTGTTCGGAAAATGCTGTGCTTGCCTCCTCTGGGACCTCACCGGCCAGAGCAGCCACATCTACAATGTGATCGTTAATACCGGTGGGCAGCCTTTGGGGGAGAGATCTGAGAGCTGCCAGTTCCCCATCTCTACCAGTTACTTTCCCACTAGTGTGTAAGGCAGAAAGGAGTCCTCCCCACTCCTGCCCACAGCAGCTTCTCTGGGCCATCTGCTTCTGTCCTCTCCGCTCCAGACACAAATGAACACCACCCTCACACTGGAAGCTGAGAACACCACCACAGGCCCCCTACCTACCAGCTGGGGATTCTTGAACGTCCAGCCTACCCTTTGAAGTGACCAGTAAACTGGTCCTGACCTGAGAGTCTTAAAAAAAGTGGCTCAGTGATAACATTCAAAAGTGCTCGGAGGCCTGGGGTACTCCCAACCATACCCACCCTTGCTTGCAAGTCTGTGGTCAGGCCTTGGCTCTGCTGTGCTAATGAACACCACCATCACCCACGGGTACCACCCTTCCTGACACTTCCAGTAAGGGCCTCAGCCACAACATGGGGTATGCTCAGGGCCCCTCTCAGGACTCAAACAGCTGGGAACATTGGCTGACGGTTATCACACATACATGCGCACACACACACACACACACCACCTTCCCTACTTCCTGTGGGATTCTAGAGCCTTCTATGAGCCCAAGGCAAGGGCAACAGGGAGGCTGATTATGTCTGATCTGAGCACATGGCTTCATTCTGTGCCCATACCCACATGCAGGGCCCAGGAAGGTATCCCGTCTTCAGAATTTAGGAAATTACCACATTCACTGGCTGTTGGTGAGAATGGAGAGCCTTCTTTCTCAATGTGTCACCTCTTCCAAGAAGAAGGTTCCCTGCTGCTGCTCACCCGCTCCCTCATCCCATGCCCCTCTCCAGTAGGAGGTTTGTTTGCTTAGGCAAGAAACTCAGAGTCATGCAGCCACCTGCTCCACATAGTAAGGGCTATGGGCATAACTAGGCCTGAGTACAACAGATTCCCCCAGAAGGCTCTAGAAGCTGGTGCAGGCTGGGTCTGGGCCTGAGCAGACTACTGGCCCAGCCTGTGTGCTAGGATTTTCAGTGACTACCTTTGTCCTCAGAGATCCTTGCTGTGGCCATAATGTACCTGATATGGTACTGAATAACACTGGCACTATCACTTCGTACCAACTGCCTCATTTATTCTTACCCTGAGGTCAGTGTCGTCATCAGCCTTATTACAGATGCAAAGTGGAGGCTCAAAAAGGCTGTTCGCACACATCAGCACAGCCAATAAGAAGAGCCGGGATTCTACTACTAGTTGTGTCCCCGTTGGTAAAGACAAACCAACGTCCATGCATGAGGAGGCAATACTGCCTCAAAGAAGCCCACCCCACCCTCACAGCTCAGGGCTTCAAAGCATAAGAATGACCCACAGAAGTCATGGCAAAGACATAGACTTGATGGGGTTTGCTGGTACGGGTGGGGGACCCTAAGAGGTACATTACATGGGTGACTCACCTGCAGCTGGGCAGAGCCCTCCCAGTCCTCGAACTTCCTTTGACCTCTATACGAACATCATAAACAGCCAGAGAGCATGCTGGAACAGTTAGTCCAAAGGACACTGTGAAGGATCCTGCTACAGGCAATCTACAGACCTGATCTAGTCACAAAGCCCTATTGGACGAGCACACTAAGGGCATGCTACTTTCTTAAGGATAAAGGGCTTTAATGGCCCGAGCCTAGAAAGCCTGGCAGCAGCAACAAGCTGTAACTGAATCTTGTGTCTCTAGCTTGGAAGCCTTTTCCTGGAAACCCTGCCTGCTCACAAAATGGGACACCCCCATAGGCCACAAGTCTTCTGCTTTCCCACCCTCCCCTCCACCTGTAGTGGGCTGCACAGAGCTGGCTGCAGATGACGCTTGCCATACTGTCCTGGCTCCCCCCATTCAGCTCCTAATAAGCAATGGGAACAGCCGTCTCTAGCGCTTCACTCGAGGCTCCCTGACAGATCGCTGACTTCTGAAGGACCTCCCTGCTGACATGAGTGAGCTACCTCCACCTCTCATATTCAGTGAGACTGGAGAAGGACCAACAGGCCTGACCACCCCACCCCCTGCCCTGGGCATCACGATTCTAGTGGCCACATGGACAGCCTGCTTTAAAGACCATGTTCAATATACAGCCCGACTCCTTCCCTGGCCTCAGATCCTGAAACCTTCCCCCAAAAGCTCCACAGAAGACTTCCAGTGAGACCCAGACCCTCCTGCCTTCTGATCCTGCGCTGTTATCTACCTACAGCATTAATTCCTAACTCCCCTGCCAAGGTAAAAGGCATTTCTTCCTCCACTTCCACTAGGCCTCAATGACCACCTACTCAGTCACTGGGATGGAGGAGCATCTTGTCCTCAAAGGGAACCTGGGATCTACAGTTGCTATAACAACAGCCACGACAGCTAGCACCTTCATCTTGGTGTGTCCAGCTGCAGCCACCCACACACTAGTATTTCAGCTAAGTCTTAAAAAGATAAGCTTACCAATGAAAGCCCTCTATCCCATCCCCCACTAGCCTTGGGCTTTTTGCTTGCATCACGTTTTAATTGTGTTCATATATTTATTTATGTGTGGGCACATGTGGACAACTGCTGAGGTCGGAGAACAACCGAGAGAGTCGGTTCTCTCCTATCAGGATCAAACGTAGTTCAGCAGGCTCCGCAGCAAGCGCCTTGACCCACTGAGCCAATGGGTAACTCACCCCTGACCACTGAAGAAAAAGTTGAAAATAAAAGAGAAACCCAAATTCAAGACGTTAAGAACCACAAGCCACTTTTTGTTGTAGGGAGCCAACTGGTTCACTGATTCTTTTCCTGATGATAAACTCCAGACTCTGAAGCTAGGTGGACGAATGCAAACACCTGGCCAAGCCCTGCCCCCGTGACTTGGGCCACCCTGGCAGCTGGGATCCTGGGAACTGATCCTATGAATGATCTAGGCAAGGGACTGAGTCAGGGTCTCCAGTGAGGTGGGTCCCAAGAGTGAAGCTGGGATTCCAGTTCTACCTGGCTGTAAGATAGACGTCCCTTATACCATTCTCCAGTTGTTTACACACAAAGATGGACTCCTTGGTGCCAGAAAACAGGTCTAGGTAGAAAGCAGCTGACCACCCCTCACACCCACAGCAAACCAGACTCTAGACCCAAAACTCAAGGGATAAGGTTTCCTCAACAGGAGGGAGATCCGTATACCAGTACCCCGGGAGCCAGTGCACAAGAGATGATGGAGTCACAGGTGTGTCTAAGCAGACATGGACGTAGGTCACTCTGAGAAGCTGCAAGAATGCAGAGGGGCACTAGGGGAAGTACAGCCAGCCTCAAAACCCAGTCTGGGCAAATCAACACATTTCCTGTCTGGAGTTCTACTGCCTGGGGCCCCACTTCCAGAACCTGGGTTCTGGAAAAAGCCATGTAAGCAGGGACTAGGGGACAGGAACTATATATACTGTTGTACAGTCCATGGCATCTGTCCTCAGTGTCAGGTAAAGAACATAATGAGGGTACACAATATTCTGGTGGCGGAGTAAACAGGAGGCAGGCAGAGGTGAAGGAGGAAGAGGAGCGAGGGCCACAACGCTGAGAGGAGTGGGTACCCCCAGGGGATGAGACATGACCATGGATCCAGTGTTTCGCTGACATCAATGTCTTTTTCTGGTTCGTTTGTTTCTTTCAGATTTTTGTTGCAAAGATTTGAACATCAGTGTGAAGCCAGGATTTCCCAAAACAATAAAGACCAATGACTCAGAAGTGCTTAAGGCAGCCAGGCACAGTGTGGAGAAGTTCAACAACTCCACAAATGACATCTTCTTGTTCAAGGAGTCCCGGGTCAGCAAGGCCCTGGTACAGGTGCGGAGGACCAAGAGCTGCCACCTCAGGACAGCTCTGGCAAACTGGGTCACATAACACATTATCTACAGCATTGGGGCAGAGTTGCGCTGCAGCTGAGACCAGTGTCCCTCAGAGCTCAGCGTGACAGTTGGGGACCTTTGCTTAGCAAAACCACCAAGCCTCTGGCCAGAGTCCATCAGTAGCCACAAGAAATGGCAGCAGAGTAATAAGGGCCCTACAAGGGTTTGCAGAGGCCGACAGCCCAGCAGGGAGGGCACAGCAGGACTAATAGGAGCTGTCCTACCAGGGTCCAGGGTCTGGGCCATCTCCTGTCTTGATCCCTCATTCATAGTCCACAAAGCCATTGTACTATTTTCCCACTGGATCCATTCATTTTTCCTCCTAGAGCTGGGCCAGCTCCCTTCTCAGACCCACAAACTCACTCTTCCTCCAGCCTGCTCAAGACTCACCATTCAAAGTCAGCCTTCTTAGTAACTGATTATATCCACTCTGAACTTTCCTTCCCTGGGTACCCCGAAGGGGACAGCCTGCCTGCTAATCCTTGTGTCCCAAAACCAAGTGTTAACATCAGGAGGAAGACACCTGGCAACCTCTCATTGGCTGTACATAAAGGCCCCGTGCAGACCCTGCTGACATGTCAAGCTTTGTGCTGGGGCCTGCAGGGAAAAGGCTACAGAAGGGCGCTGATGTGAGGATGATGATGGCTTTACAGCATTCGTGTTTGATCTGTGTCATGGCATCAGGGTGGCTTCTATACTCTTCTTTCAGCAACTATAAACTTTTTAAGAGTGTAATGTTCTATTAGAAAGGGATTATCAGCACTCCAAGGACCAGCCTCAGACAATGAGATCTCTGGGCCCAAGAGCCCAAGGTCTCCCACAAGGGACATGATCATCCTCCCTTCATATTCTCGTGATGTTGGAGGTTATTTCACAAACTACTTGCTTAAGACTGGGACCAAAAGTTCAGGAACTTTCCTCCAACCATACAGAAACCACAAACAACAAAATCGCTAAGTCATGGCTGTGTCCAAGAGGAGAAGGTCAAAATAATTAGTTCCCACAAGAGTGGAGAAGTCAGCAGGCTTGACACCCATTTAAACACCAAGGCAGGTTACTGGGGGCTGTTACATAGGTTGAGCTAACAGAAAAGAGAGAGAGGGCAGGTCTTTCCCTGTGGCTGTGGCAACCCCACCCTCACATTTCTCCAGAACGCAGAGTTCCAGGCAGAAAGCACTACCTAGAGAGGGCTCTAAGGCACTGCTAGCAGGCAAGGAAGGGGGATGGTTCTAGTCTAGATCGCTCATCTACAGCCTTCCTCTGGCAAGTCCTGAGTGTGCCTCCCCGTGCCCAGCTCCACAGCACTCTCCTTACCTCAGTCCTCAGCAGCTGGAGAGGCAGTGACCCCCACCCCCACCCCTTGCATCCTAAGCCAACTAATCTAGTTCTTGGGTCTTTGGTTTCTTCAGGTGGTGAAAGGCCTGAAATACATGCTGAACATGGAAATTGGGAGAACTACATGCAGGAAGACCGCGCACCCCCATCTGGACAACTGTGACTTCCAAATCAATCCTGCCTTAAAGCGGGTAAGACAGAAGAAGAGCCTGTGTATTGAGTCCTGGTCCCCATCACCCAACTCACCTTTCAGGACTGTGGTCCCTTCACTAGCAGCATACATACAATTCATGTGCTATATTACCACATATGATCTCTACAGAGAAAAAGCAAGAGCTATGTGGGAAACTTCAACATAGCTATAGATAGATAGGTAGATGGATGGATGATAGATAGATAGACAGACAGATAGAATATTTCATAACTATAGGTGAGTAACATACAGTCTTGAATCACTCCAACTTTTAGTAGGTTTGGAGATTTTTAAGATAAAAAGTGAAGGTAGGGATGGGGGAAGCTGCCTGAGCACAGAATATGTATGCACACAGTCACAGTTCCCAGTTGTCTGGCATGCACAAGGGGTACCAAAAGAGCTGCCCTGGGCAGTCAGTCTCTGGCAGCTGGTTCTCAGATAAGCCCTTTTGCTTGTTTGTTTCAGGTTCTGCACTGCTACTCTGAAGTCTGGGTCATCCCTTGGCTCCACAGTTTCAAGGTATCTGTTCTCCGCTGCCACTGACTTCTGCCTCTTCAGCAAGACCAGGGCTGTAATAAACTTACACACGTGCCCCCTCCTCCTCACTTTCCACCCCAGCCTGACCATCCTAAATCCGCAGGGCCTTCTTCCCAGTGAGCAGATGGAAGAGCCAGCTGGTCATCAGGTGACCAGGATGGGAGAATGCAGTGCCCTCCTGGCCAGATTAACTGTATTCATATTTTCTTCTAAAATCAACTCTGCTGGTGCTGCACACCCAGTCAGGACATGGGCATAGACAGGCTCCTTTGATGGCATCACTGGAACATGGGTAGAGCAAAGGAGACTGTCAACAAGGCAGAAGTGTGGGGGCTTCCTGATACCTGACTGAACAGATTCTGTATCCATCTCTTGTCTACCATTAACATCAGACCACAGCTGATGAAAATGGTTTGTCATAAATAAAAAGCTGATCCTCTCAAAGCAATACTGTGTATGTCACCGTCTATAGGAACCCAGAAATGTGGGCAGCCTGTGAACTTAGCCTCAGGAGGCTTCACATAGTGATAAGCTGTAAGCACAAGTGTGCTGAAGACCTAAGCACCTGGCCCAGACCTGGTCATCAACAGGGTAACAGCACCCAGAAAATAGAGAGGAAGCATTTCTGAAGGAACAGAGCCTCCACCCACATTCTCTGCTGCCATGAAGGCTAATAGTTTAGGAGTGTTCAACACCTGAGGAGCAGGCTCAACACAGAGTACATGATGGGACCCCTCAAAGCCATGCACTGGAGACAGATGGAGCCCAGATGAGGGGGGTCGGGGTGGGGATAGACAGGCTGTGTGGGGCCCTGGGAGAAGGAGGAGGCAACCAAGAGCTGCAGGACACTTGGGAAAGACACCAGCAGAGCTTGAGCTGGAAGGTGCAGAGAGAGAGCAGAGGGTAGACCCAGAATGGGCTGGCAGCCGGGTCTCAGTGCCTTCATTCCCAGTGAACCCTGACTGAGTACCAAGGAGCTCCAGGGTAGACGGAGGGGTCACTCACTGGACTTCTTTGGGCTCTCCTCAAACTGTAAATGCAAAGCAGAAAGATGTGGGCACCTGGAAGCAATAAAGACTTGATAGCAACTGGGAAAGCAAATCTGCATCCAATGCGCTTGGCAATGTAACCACTGTAGCCCTCAGACAGGACAGCAATCATCTGTCCTGTGTCCTTCAAATGCCACCTCCAGGCTATTCTAACTCAGGACAGTGATAACAGCAATGCCACAAGGCAGTGACTTCACTTGGCATTTGTGGAGTCACTAAAGCCAATTCTTAAGAAAGGTCCTTGACCCCACATCAGAGTCACAGGGTGCACAGCCAGAGCCCTTGGGACACAGCTGTGTGAAGTCCACGGTAAAGCAGTAGAAGGGTCTCATGTCCTGGTTTTTCCAAGTATCAAGGACAGCACACCAAGGTCTGGAGAATCCTGACAGTTAACTCTGATGTTCCAGAGCTTTCTCCAGCCTTACCATTGCCACATGTTCCTCACCAGATACACTGTGCCAGCTCCTTGACGGCATGCTTCAAATACCTGCTTCTGCTCAGCTTAGCATCCCTTGCAGGTGGCAGAGTGAGCTGACCTACAATTATTCTCCATAAAACATCACTCTCACCCCTGCCCATGGGAACTCCTTGCACCACTGCTGCCAGGCCACCATATGTTATATATTTTGTTTGTGTTCTGATAAATAAATAAAGGGCGGAGCTAGCCACAGAAGCCAGATGGTGGTGGCACACACCTTTAATCCCAGCACTTGGGAGGTGGAGACAGGAAGTGAAAAGGAGGGGTGCTGACAGGATCTCAGCCCTTTTGAACTGAGGAAGGAGACAGGTAGGAAGCAAGTGGCATCTGCTCCCAGTTCTCTGATCTTTCAGGGTCTTCCCCCCGATATTTGACACTCGACTTTTTATTGATTAAGATTAATTAGATTAATGCCTCAACCACATACACTCTAAGGCACCTTAAGGGACCCTGCTATCCCACCAAGGTCCTGGCTCAAGCCTAAAAACTACAGCAGCCACTGCCTCAAAAGCCTTGGGAAGGCCACCTGCCTCCTTGTCCAGCCTTACAGAACACTCTTCAATTATTAGAACAAGGACTCCAGCTTAGTCATGCCCTGGCTGTGACCCTGAGTGGTCACCAACCCTTGGGCCTCAGCTCTCATCCATACAAGGCCATCCATCCCTGCATCACTGATTCAACATGTACAAACTGGGTATGTGGTACACACGGTTTTAGTTACATAGGAGCTGAGGTAGAAGAATGGCTCAAGCCCATGAATCCAAGACCAGCATGTACAACATAGCAAGACCATGTCTCGAAAAAATTGGTAAGATAGTGTATTTGGAAAACCCTTAAAATTATACACAACTACTCTGTAAGGATGGATATGTTGACCATAAAAATCTCAAAAGGCATTTCATTACAACATCTGGCAAAAAACTGACTCTTGACAGAGTTTTGAAACAGTATTGAGGCAAATTATTAATTACCTGATTAATCTTCTGAGCATATTAATAACTCTATGAGAAGATGCCCTTTATGTTCACAAGAAAAGCATGCCACATATTTAAACCTAAGACAACCCTCTTTAGCACCTCGTCATGTCAAATAACCAGATGAACACAGGAAATGACACTTGGGAGCTGAGAGAAACAGCTGAGTCAAAATCAAAAGTTCTTTGCTAAAAGTACAAGAAAAAAAAATTATACCTTCACCAGGGAAAACTTAGTCCTAAAGGTAAAATTCTCTTCTCAAACCAACTGAGTCAACTTACAGGCCCAGGACATGCAGAGTTCTTACAGACTCGGCTATTCATGCACACCTGATGGAGGGGACACGTCACTGCTATTAAAAGTGTTCATATGATGTTCAACTTTCTTTCCTCTAACGTTCCGTAAACGGTACTGACAGTTGTTTAGCTGGTGAGACACAGGTTGCACTCATTGCTCTGAAGTCCATCTTACTACAAACCTACTGTTGCTTACTTCTACAAGCCAGTCCTGGAGAGGTGACGAGGATTAGGAAAGACAACTCATCAAACTCCAGCGGCTTCACCAATTGGACATGAGCAGTGTAGGGAGGGAAGGGGCCAGCCAATGGTTTTCATTTACCGCAGCTACTGACTCTTTTTCAATTTTTCTATCATTAACTATTCAAACTACCTTTCTATCAAGTGATTTCCAATACTTCAGAGAGCCAGTCTCTTCAGCGTTCGCACACCAAGAGAAAAGAAACGTGCCAACAGCAGAGGACACCAACAGGAGAGAAGGCCAACATCAACTTACCTGGGATGAATCAAAATGGGGAGGGGCCACTTGAGGACCCTGGGAGCCCTGAGGGGTCCCCTAGCTTCAAGTCTAAGCAAATCGGATGGCTGTTTAGCCCTAAAACAATCCTCTTACCAAAACAGTTTTCATACTGACATTGTTAAACAATTAAAGCAGAAAAATAATTAAAGTAGAGAAGAAACTCCCAGGCCATTTCATCAAAAGAAATAACCAGCAGCAAAATGAGATTTATATTATTTATTCTTATCAAAATTAAGACCAGTGTATAAACATACTTGCCAAGAAATAAGCAACTCTGAGCTTATTACATTAGCACAAACATCACATCAACAGGCCTCTCCTCACATTTGTAGGTCTAAAGGTAAGAATCAAACCATAAAAAGAACATTTCGTAAGCACCCTAGGCAGGGACAGGCTCGCTGGGTCACTCAATTCCAGTGGACGAGGTAGTCTCAGAAAGAAGCCCAATAAAATCCTCTCGGCCACCGAAATAGGAGTCTTGAAAACGCTCTGGCATGAAAAGAGGCTGAGCCACAGCATGCAGAGGTGGGGAGGGAACCCCTTTACTGTGGAGGAAGATCCAAGTATTCTCACACATCTCACGTGGCCCTGAGAACAAAGTTTCAGCTTGCGTGACCCCAGCCAGCAACGTCAACACACCTGCACTGGCACTTCCATGCCACCCCCAAAAGCGTGACCCCACTTTAGAATGAAGACACTGAATGTGGCAGACAGAGCCGATCACAGCAGAAAGGTCCCTGCATAGCTAATCCCCTACTCTTATCACCAAACCCTGAGCCCTGGGACAAGTGTCTGAAGTCTTCCAAGTCCTAGAGAATTTGTTTACTTTGCATAATTTTTGTAGAGGAATGGCTTTCCATGAATTGTCTTCTCCACAGCAGATACACTGTTTCCCTCAAAAAGTGACATCAAGTCCAGGTGAGAGGCATTCTTGAAGACCCACACCTTCCCCAGGTTGCAGCAGCTACTCCCACACTTCCAAGGACTAGCAGGAACACAGGGACAAAGCTATGTCCATGGCACCCTCCAGACCGATGGTGGCTGAGTGTGATGATTCCTGGCATGCACAATGGGAGCAGCTGCTGGGCTGGCTAAATGGACTGGAGGTTGAGTCTGCAGATGAAGGAGGATCTGAAAGAACCCAAGTACAGGTGTCCGTCATGTTCATGGGCCTCACTCACATAGGTGACCACCAGTCCGTCAGGATCATGTAGGCTTCTCCGGAAGGCACCGCTGTCACTGACTTCTAAGACCAGGCTATACCGTGGCACAAACTTCATCACGGTCTCCTGACTGAAGAGCTGGAAGAGAAATATCAGGGAGAAGAGTGTATCTTCTGACAATTTACCCAACTTCTTATTACCTAAGAGTAGCCCAGCATCTGGGGATAGGGAGGTCCCATAGGGCAGGGGCAAAATCATGTCCCCTACTCCCATGAGGATCAGACTAGGGACAGCAAAGGCTTAGCTAACCACAAAGAAAGGCAAGATCACATTCCAAGAGATCACCACATTGAAGTAAAGCTGAGAACCATCTTTGCTCACCAGAATATTGGGTCAAAATCAGTACAACTTAACCCCAAATCCTCTAGTTGGGTTTAAAATACTTAAAGAGTATAAGAAGCATGAAATGGGAGTTTTTTTGTTTTTGTTTGGGTTGTTTGTTTGGTTTTTGGTTTTTTTTTTTTTTAGTTTGGAACCTGTCCTGAATGAAACTAGCTCTTATAGACCAGGCTGGCCTCAAACTCACAGAGACACGCTTGTCTCTGCCTCTCAAGTGCTGGGATTAAAGGCGTGCCACCACCGCCCAGCTGAGATGGGAGTTTTAAAAGCCTTTCGAGTCACAAAAAGGCTGGGAGGTTTAAGCGAGCAAGTCCATCCTATGATATCACCTCTGAACAAGCCCATTTTGTCCTCTTCCTTGAGGCCTGGTCCGCAGTCCCTGTGGGCACGCCCCCGCCCAGTGACGAGCTGAGCACCTCTGAGCACAGCCACAAACAGACGCAGCGTTGTGGAGCTCAGAAAAGGCTTAAGCAGAGAAATCCCTTGGAAGGACATGATTTCTGGCAATAGAGAAAGACACGGGAAAGGAGCAACCTGTGTGGAGTTAGGACCGGGCCTGAGTCTCCTCAGGGAGGACAACAGCTATAGCATGGCTGTACTGTGAGGAACTGGTTAAACAGTAAACACATCTGTGCATGGCAGCAAGCATCTGTAACCCCAGCACTTAAGAGACACAGGCTGGTAAAAATGAGTTCTAGTCGAATCTAGGCAGTTATGTAGTAAATCCTGTCTCAAAAACAAAGGAAAGACATACAAGATAAGGGGACCCAGGCATCTCACTATAAGACAAGGAAGGTACAAAGATGGGGAAACTAAGAAAACTAGAATAAAGCCCACACGGCTCAGTTATACTACAAGTAATCTGCATGAACTATGGCTTCAAAATTTAAACTAGTAGGATAAATAAATGTAGGTGCGAACATATGTTTGTTTCCTAGCTTTGCCCTGAGGAACCTATAAACAGTGTTGACCAAAAGGATAAACACTTGGCACCCAGAAGCCCAAGTACTCCCCCAGAGAAATGGCCAATTCCAGGACAGGGAAAAATGTAATATGGGTGTGTTCATTCCTCAGAATTGAAACATTCCCTTCTGGAGAGGAGAGAGGGGCTCTAAGATCTGGGAAGCCAAGGAAAGTCATGAGGCTCGAAGGGTAGAAGCAGGCTGAAATAGCCACTGTAGACAGACAGCAGCAGGACTAACAGGCAGGGGATGGCTCTGAAGTCAGGAAGGTGAAGAGAGAAAAACACTCAGAAGCAAGGAAAACAGAAGGAAGAGAGGACGAAGACTCAAATGTTTCAACTTGTATTCTAGGCTAATGAATAAAACCTGTTTATAGTACTAGGGGAGTCCCTTTGTCAGTAAAGTGCTTACCACTCAAGCACCAAGTAAAAAGCCACAAGTGGCGCACACACCCAATGCTGGGGACATGCAAACAGGCAGAGCCCTGAAGCTCAAAGGCTGGACAGCCCTGCCTACCCATGAACCCCAAATGAGACCCTGTTTCACAAAATACAGTAGACGGTTCCAAAGGACTGACCCGTACGGTTGATATCTAGCCTTCACGCACATGCACACACCTAAGTGAACACATACATATACTTACAAGCAGGTATGACAGGTACCAAATATTCTATCTAGAACTGTGAGTTTGAGCGCTATTCAGGCCAATGGAAAGAGACCATCAGACTCAACTCCATCTTGCTTTCTGGAATCAGTTTTCATAATTACCTTAAAAAACATTCTCCTAATAAAAGGCTTCTCAGATAAGAAATCCAACATGGAAAACCCAGGGTTAGCACGAATTGTCGCAGCAGCAACCCAGTACCCGCCAGAGCTGCTGGGCCGGATATTGTCAGGAAATCCAGGCATGTTCTCCACAAACATATCTGCCCCTCCTTTCATCAGGCCAGACACATAGACTCTGAAAAACATGCCCAAGTAGGCAATATAAAGGAGAAAAAAGTTTAAGGAAAAAATTTAAGGCAAGCACAAAACTGGTCTTAGTTCAAATATATGTACGGAAAATACTATCCATGTGTCTGTCGTGAATGCAAGCAGAGCAGCTGGCACACATCTTGAGGACCACACAGGCAGGAAGAACCAAAGCCCACCAAATAGGGAAACAGACTGCAGGCTACTCAGATGGCATGACATCCAGACACACTGTGGTCTGTGACCCTCACAGAGGCTGGGGCATGAGGAAGGAAGCCAGAGTAGGGACCCGAAGCATTCCAGACACTCATTCAACTCTCTCCTATCCTGCCACAGCCACGACAAGTAGCTCTGGAGAAGAAGCGACAGCTCTGTTCACACCACACACACACACCTTCGTATCCTGGCCATGGTTGTCTCTGCAACCAGAACAAAGTCTTCCTCAGGAGACAGCTGAACGCCATTAGGGAACCGCAGCTGGTCCAACAAAACCTTGACTTCTTTCGTCACAGTATCATACTCCAGCAGGCTGGGGAAGGCCCGACACCGCAGTCACAAAAGGGAAGACCAGAGACCTCCTGTGGGCTTGGGGAAGGGGACAGTGACTCCCACTGGAGTGATAAAACCCAAGTCGGGGGTCTGTATGGACCTGGTCCCAAGCTGGCTAGTAAGGGCCCTTCCTGTCCACACCAGATCCTGTATCCCCTTACTGACCAGAGAATTAGGTCAACACAGTGAGGGGTAGCACACCAACCTTTAGGGGCATGACCTGAAACTTAGGCCTGCTGGGGGGCCTTAGCCACTCTGTCTAGAACCCCTATGGACAGACTTCACTGTACTTGCTCTGAAGACACTGAGCCATGACCTGACTCCAGAGCCACTATGGTCTTGTTCCTAGAATGACACTGTGCTAAGACCCTACTATGGCTTCCAGCAGAAACAGGGTCTGTTGCCCGTCACCCGTGGCTAATCTACTAGCTGAGGGGAAGGCCTGAAAGAAAGACTTGCCGCCCATCATCAGTGCCTTCCATCACCAGGAACAGGTAGTCCCGCCTCTGCCACTTGCTGCTAGAGTCCGTGAAATAGATCTTCCTCCCATCCCGAGTGACGGTGAGGTCATTCACAAAGGACATTTTCTTGCCCTCAATGGGAGTCTCAGAGGACAGCAGCAGTTTCACCGCACCTGAAGTTACAAAAAAATCAAAGATGTGCTGTTATTTTAGGAACATGTTCCTTGATAATGTCACAATGTTAATCAATCCAACCAACGTCAAGAGAAAAAAGTAAAATGAGCTTTTCTAGTCCCCAGTGAGAACAGTTACCAGCCATTACACAGAAATCTTATTTTTTAAGATGAAACTTTACCAAAGGCAGAATTATAAAGATGAAGAACACATTTTTTAGTTGATAACAATAAACTTTTTTAAAATCTAGCACTGTCAGTTGGAGAGAAAAAAAGTCAAAATATTCTATTCATCTGCTTTTACATTAAGCAGCAACAAAAGTGAGTTTTTCAAACTAGCTAGGAATGACGGACACAATGCAGCCCTAGGCCCGAGGGGAAGAGATTGGAGGAGGGCTTAAACTCAGTAACTGAGGCCAGCTTGGGCAATGCAATGAGACCCCCCAGTTAAAAACTCACATAGCAGAAGGGACATATACTGAGTGCCAAGCTTCCTATCTACACTATTATTTAACCCTGTGTAAGAATCCACAGGCAAGGTCCACTATTAATATTCCCTACAATGTGGAAAAACAGGAACAGAGAAGCTATATAACCTCTCAGTCTTAACCACCAGAAAGTAGAAACCAGGCTGCAACGCCCATGGTCAAACCCCAAGCGTATATCCTCCATGGAGAGAGTACACAGCACATATTATAATACCAGTTCTGGTAATATCATGTCCAGTTGTGGGAGAGAAAGGAGAAGGAACTGTCTAAGGGAAAAAAGATTTTCAAACAGGAGGCTGAGGAGTAAATGTTCACAACTCAATCCTTCTGAAAGGCAGTGGCTGAAAAAGATGCTGAGGAAAAACTGGTCAGGGATCAAGGCAGGCTTAGAAAGGGAGCTCTCTGCTGGCCAACACAAGTACCTGTAGGCAATTCTTGTGCTGTTATTTAGTAAGAAAACACGGTAGTTGTCTGTAGACTATATTTAACAACCTTATTAAACGTGCTTTATGTGTGTACTGTTTGAAAGAGCTGAAAATATTGAAGAAACAAGTTGTCACATACGTTTCTGAGGATTTACTTCGAATAATCCCTTGTATGCATCAACCACAAAAAGAGTCCCATTGGGCCCTGCCCGGATGCCCAGGGGTCTTCCACAGGTAGGTTCATCATCTCGGGTTTCTAGGAAGACAAACAACAGGAATCGGCGGCCACTCCAAGATTCTACCTGTGCCCTCTTCAGTGTCCAAGTATCTCTTCCATACCTCCCTAAACAGACACCATGCTGTACAGAGCAAAAAGACCACAGCATTAGAAATGGACCTGCCCCTGCAGAGTCCCACCGCAAGATGATCAACATGGGTGCTTACTTTAAGTGCTACCACTGTGTGTACTTACAGAATAAGCACACTATAATAAGGTGCTTACTGCAAAAGCTACTGCACCACAAGGGGTGCTCACTGTCCAGTGCTCGATGGAGACGCTGAGTGCAGGTGTTATGTGTGCAGTGGAAAGGGGAGACTGAAGAGGCAAATACGGAGTGTGAGCTTGAGTGTCCATAGACACAACGCTTCCTGAAAAGGTCCCCATTGAAACAGTAGACAGTCACTTCTCAGAGGACCCTAAGGGACTTTTATTTTGATTTTATATGTTTATGCTTCTTTTATCTTGAAACGAAAATGCATTTTTATAAAACATCCCAGCTATCAAAAATAATAACTAGGCTATAAATCGTAGTGGTAGAACACTTGCCTGGTAAACAGGAAGTCCTGGATTCCACCAGAATACCACAAAAAAATAAGAAATTTACAGTAGGTTAATTTAAAAAAATGGTAAGAAACCTGTGGACCAGTTTTTAAACAGTGTGATTGTCTGCTCATCCTTTCCAAGTGTAAATGATTTAAGGGTTCTCAGACTTGACTAACACAACTGAAATCCCTGAGGAGCAACTAAGGAATCACATGTAAGCCCAGGACAGTCACAAAGCCCCTGCCTTTATAGAAAGCAGCACCCACACCCACAGCAATGAACAGCTGAAGTTCCCACAGGGCAACCAGAGACTGAATGAGAAAAGGAGGGGTACAGCACCAGGAAATACACAGCAGGTACGTGACCAAAGCCCAACTGGAAAGCTAGGACACCAGAATGACTACCATGGACTCCACTGGGCACTCTGAGGACAAAGGACCACCTGGCAATAAAAAATGGAGGTGACACCGGTGTGTCCTGTCTGCCAAGTGGTCAGCAGTTTTCCAGTTATGAAAGTGACATCCAGGAGAAAGGGACAACCTTCTGAATGATGTGTCACCAACTTACTGCAAGGGCCTGAACCAAATCGAGCGATGGTCTCTACTTCCCCATTTTCAAGTTTTACAACTCTGCCATCTGCTGTGCCAGTAAATATCACATCTGTTTAAGAAAACAAAAAGGGGAACGATCATTAAAGGGCTGGCTGGAGAGCTATGACCACACTGTCTCTTCTATATAGAGAGCAATTTGGTTGTATTTCAACAGCCAGAAAGGAAACAGCAATTCTGAAGATGAAGGAGAAATGATGTATGGGAAATTTTTAAATCCTTAAAATGTAAAACAACAAGCCAGCAGTGGTGGTGCACGCCTTCAATCCCAGCACTCGCGAGACAGTGGCAGGCTGATCTCTGTGAGTTCAAGGCCACCCTGATTTACAAAGTGAGTCCCAGGACATCCCAGCTAGGGACACACAGAGAAACCCTGTCTTGAAAAACAAAACAAACAAATAAATAAATAAAGGAACAAAACTATGGAGGCTCCCTCAAAGGATACAATTGTACAAAGCTGTACAAAGTCTGTACAAAGGCAGTATGAACAGACCTATGTGTGTTAAAGAAACTGAAAAAATAATTAAAATCTTGCAAGATAGAAAGTATCAGTCCCTAACCAGCTGACTCAGTGATGAATTCTCCCTTAAGAAATTATAGCCGGGGGCTGGAGAGATGGCTCAGCAGTTAAAAGCATTGCCTGCTCTTCCAAAGGTCCTGAGTTCAATTCCCAACAACTACATGATGGCTCACAACCATCTGTAATGAGGTCTGGTGCCCTCTTCTGGCCTTCAGGCAGAATATTGTATACATAATAAATAAACATTAAAAAAATGATCTGCCCAAAAAAAGAAATTATAGCCAAATCTCTAAAATTTGCTTCAGAAGACCAAAGTTGAAATAATACATCTTAGCTCATTCTATGAATTGCAACTCTGCACTGCCCTAAAGACATTAAAAGAAACTACAGAGCAGTATCTCACATAGATGCAAGAGATCTAGAGACTGTATGTTTCTAATGCTACAACATTCTGAAAGGGCAAACAACACAGAAATTCAAGTCACTAGTAGATGAGAGTTAAAGAGGGAAGGAGAACACAGGTGAATTTTAGGATGGTGAAAATATCCTCTATGATGGCATTCTACAAGTGTCCAAATCCACAAGAACAATGCTAAGAATGAACCCTAATTTAAAAAGACAGTGGGAATAATCACCCAACTATGGTGGGAGATAGCAACAGAAGGCTAAACCTGTGTGCTGAACCTAACACCCATTCTGATAAAATCTCTTCTTTTCCGTTACTGTAAGTCTAAAACAGATCTTAAAAATAGTTTGTTCTGGTCAAAAGCCCAAGGCTGGGGAGCTATTCATAGGTCCCAGAGGGGAACCTACTGATGTTTTGATAAATAGAAATTGTGTCAAACTGCCTTCTAAATATGTATGTTTATACACATAGATTAGCGCTGCCCTTAGCCTTGGCCAGACCTTTCCTTTGCAGTGGATGATGGCTAATCCTTAACTGGTCAGACTGCTGGAGATAAATGACTGCTGGGTGGGTGCTCAGCCTCAAAAGTCATCCATATCACCCCCTCAACACTCAGGAAACATCCCAGAAGAGGGGACAGAAAGAATGTAAAGCCACGGGATGGAGAAGAACGCTGTGAAATGCTTTCTTCTGCATGTGCCATGGCTGTCGCAGTCATGAACTACGGTTACCTACACAAAACGGGGCTTGTCAACATTTCATCATGGACGAGGGAGGAACTCACGAGTAACTCCTTGAGGAGACACTGCAAGTAGTGGCAGCTGAGGGAAGGGAGACGGTTTCTTCAGTGATGCAGTTAAGCTGCCCACTCTCTCTCTAGAGAGAGTGCCAAACTCTTTTAGCAAGCCACCCTCGTTAAGCTCAGTGGATCATTTAAAAAATAAATAATAAAAACACAAGCAAAAATATGTGAAAACATCTTCCCAACTCACTGGGAAGAGCAAGGCATTCAGAGAGAGTGAAAACAGGAGAAAGCGGGTGAAGGCGTAAAAATGGCATATATACATATATGTGTGTGTTTGCAATTATTAAAGAATAATAACAATAAATATACAAAACTGGAACCATTTTGAGCATCTTTGACAGAGAGTAAACAAAGTAAGTTTTATAAGTGTTGGGAGCCACGCAACCTAGTATTAGATCAGCATATGAATGCCTATCCAATAGGTTTCCTTGAGGCAAGACCCATGAAGATGGTCTCTCACTTGGCAAGGACCAGTTGACCTGGGGCAGCACAGGACACTGCTGGATTTGCACGGATTGAAGGCTCTTTTCGCTTTCCTTATGTTGTTGATTCTTTTGAACTGTTGAGGTTAGGGGCCCTGGATACCAAGCATATGGAATCAATGGTGGGATCTGGTATGCGGCAAGAGGAAAAACTGCAATGCAAACTGTGGGATGGGCGGATCTACGGTTACCATACACACGAGCTTACATTAGTGGAAGAATAATGGTTTGGTGGGATGGGAAAAAATGCCTTGTCAAAGTCTGCCCTTTATAACTTATGCCAACCGGCAAAAGTGCTGCAAGAACAGGATGTGCCTGGTTTGATATTTAGTTAAGCTTGAAAAAAATGTTAAACTCTACATCTGGAATGAGGCTATGTAGGAGGTGAGAACATGTGTTTAATAAATAAACTTTGAGGTTAAACAAACTCTCAAGGTTCATCTTGGACTCCTACTTGCAAGCAATTCAAAATTTACTGTCTAGAAAGAATTTCTACACTATTTCTGCTACAGAAGTCAATATCAATGAAATAAACTGCTGAAAAACATTTTTAAAAATGGATCACTTAAAAACAGATAAAATAAGGCACGCTAATTGATGGCTCTTCTCCTCGAGCGCCTTCCTGAGGCAGTCAGCACCTGCCAGTCTCCCCCAGGATACTCTCCAAACAAAGCTGCACCAACAGCAGCAGCAGGTGTTCTGGGTGCCAACTTGTAGTTCACAACCACAAGAATAGAAGCAGAGAGGTCCCCTTGGGTTCACACCAAAAATGGCACCCAGTATACCCAGCTCCTCAATATGGAGAAAGGGAGAGGGCAGAACAGGTGCACTCACTAATGCAGCAAACGAAGACCACCAAGCAACACTTCCTAAAACAGATGGGTTCTGTTCAGTGTAAACAGTGAGAACCACTCCTCTTCACTTTGAAATAAAACCTATGCAAAACAAAGACAAAGTAAGCAAAGAACTAGGGTGCTGTCAAGTAACACCTATCTAACTAAATAAATGAACTCAATGGCAGTGTCTGCATTAGCCTTTTGCCTCCTCACAATACTGCGCAGAAGAAAACGTTCTGTGGAAACTAACTCAAAATCACCCCCACGTACCCAGCATGGTGGTGCACACTTTAATCCTAGGAGGCAGACGCAGACAGATCTCTGAGTTCGAGGCCTGGTCTACAGATAGAGTTCCAAGAGTCAGAGCTACTCAGAGACACTGTGTCTTAAAACACAAAACAAACAAATAAAACATGCAAAAATGGGATGCAAACCAGACAGAAGAAAAGGGAATGGCTCCCTTGAGATGTTCACAGCTGAGACACAGCCCAGAGCCCCTTACCTGGGAACTGTGTGCCGCTGCAGCTGATCCTGCTCACCCTGAGTAACAGCAGCCTGGAAACCAGCCAAGTGCATTCCCCAGATCCCTGTTTACTTACCCCCAATATTTACCATGGACTCTGGCCCACTGAGTTGGTTCTCAAATAGCCTTTCTGCTTGTCGCAACTTTGTATTTGGTTGCAGAACACCAAACATTAAAGGGGGTTCTTTGAAGCTGTAAAACAATACAATTGCAAGGATTGAAGCTGTAAAACAATAGAATTGCAAGGATTTGTGCATTAAAATATTCATGAAAGAAAACATTTCCTGAGGACCCGTGCCATGTCTATCTCCCTGTTCTGACACACAGATTCCCCTAACACCCTTAATACCAGAAAAATAAAGGTTAAGGGGGAAAATTCAAGAATATCAGGAAAGATTATAGTAGGAAAAAATTGTGAAAATACAAATATTGCATGCCCCCATACCTCAGACACAACAGTTAGACCCTCCTCACACCCTCTGATACAGAGAGCCCTCTAGCGAGTACCTATAGTGCGCTGTCTGCCTGACACAGGGAGCAGAGCGCTCTGCCGACCTTCCACAGCTGACCACCTTCTTGCTTCCCGTGTAAGGGAAGGGAGGGAGCAAGCCACAGAACAACATCCAGAGCTCACGACCTCATACAGGTACATTCTGCTGAGCCCTGGACCATCCTCCCCTCCCACAGAGTAACTCCAGCAACTTTCCTCCAAACCCATTCCCATCCACAGGCAAAAGTGCCATAGTTCCCAGCTACTGTTCAGGCCACTTTTAAAGAGATGATTGCACCGTCCTCCCAGGTCCTCTGCTGCCTCTACCCTGGCCAGTGTCTTCTCCCCTCTGCTTCCTATCTCTACAGTCTATTCTCAATCAAGCAGTTCACAGCACAGCACAGCACAGCACCTGCCTGCTGATCCCTGCAACTGTCCCATCTCACTCAGAACCAGAGTCCTTGGAGTGGCTTCTTATGCTACCCAGGCTGGCCCTGTCACCTCTGCTACCTTGCTGTTTCTTCTGTTCCCCATGCCAGCCCCCTTTGTAGGATCTTGAGCACCAGGCATCTTTAGTCCTTAACTCTCCCATAAACTCCTTTCTTCCTTGATGAAGCCTACTCTTAGCACCCAACTTCAAGTTTGCCCTCCCCGGCCCTGGCCCCACTCCTGCTCTAATCTTCCCATCGCACTTAGCGCCTTCTCGTGTACTTTTGGATTCACTTTCCTGGTGTGTTTGCCTCTCTGGCCCACTAGAAGGGATGTTGTGTGGACCAGGGATTCCTTCCTGCTTCCCTCTGCTACATCTCAAGAACCTGGCAGACAGGGAGTTCCCAATGCACACTGCTTAGGAGGAGGAGTATTCCCATCCTCCCCACAGCCTTGCCATTCAGCAAGGAGAGGCAAGGGGTCTAGGGGCAGCTGAGAATGTGTGGGATAAAGCGCTCTCTACTCTGCCTGCCTCTCAGTTCACAACAATGTACTTTACTCTCTGTTGCCACTTCTGACACCCCCACACCCAGATTAAACTGTCTCTTCTTTCTCCCTTTGCTCAGGCTCTCAACCATGGCTTTCTACCAGCAAAAAAAGACAAACCCTTTCAGCTGCTTAACTAGGAAGTTTCAGTGCCTGCCTGCTTTGGCCAAGGAGATCAGCTGACAGGCCCAACCACCAAGCTGAGCTCGCAAGGCAAACCACATTTGAGCATAAACCCTCCCGACCTTGGCTTAAGTCCTTCCACTCAGGAAGTTCTCAAGAAGCATTTGCGTGTTTATCCCTGTCCACAGGCAGCCTGAGGGCAGTCCCAGTAGGGAAATAATAAGAAAATTTAAAGCCAGGCATAGTGCCTCATGCCTCTCATCCCAGCACTCAGGAGGCCAACGCTGGAAGATTGCCACAAGCTTGAGGCCAACCTGGACTACAAAGGGAGACTTTGTCTCAAAGCTTGAGGGCAACAAGGACAGGGACAGGCAGACTTGGATACAAAAAGCAAGCAAGCAAGGTCCCCATAGCCGTAGTTGGCAGCAGAGGACCAACCACCAGGAAGCCCAAATCAGACGATGTCACGGGGCCTCACCTGGCTAGCCAGGCCACAGGCATCAGTTAAAGTCAGTGACACTAGGTCACCCTTGCTAAGTCTACAGCTGTACTGTTCCTGTCGTTATTTATCTTTCTCTTGGTGGTATAGTTTCTCACCAAAAGTCTGTTTGCTCTTTCCTCTGGGATCAAGCTTACTAAACCCCTTGGCAGCTCTGTCAACTCTAAGTGTGCTGAGTATGTACTACACAAATGTCCACATGCAGGGCAGTCCAGAGGCATGCCATCTTAGATCTTTGCTCCACAGCCTCCACTGCAAATTATATCTCAGGGCCTGGGAAAGCAGATGGGTTTCTGCTCAGAAAGGAAGGAAGAGAATGCTTTCCATAAGGAATATGGGTGGCTCTAGGTATCGAAAAGATAAACTTGTCTGCATCTTAGCCCTTCTTGCCTCACCGGGCTCCCCTACAGCACAACCAGTGCTCACCCTGAACAACTACAAATCCTCACTGAGCTGTTTCTCTGCCTGCCATGGCCACACACCCCTTCTCAGCTAAGTTTCTTCCCATTCTTCCCACACACAAACTGGCCTTCCCTGAGAGCAAAGGATTTCAGTCACCTGCTGTGTGCTGCTCCCCTTGACAAGGTTGCCTCTAACCCAGTTTCTGATCACCATCGTGCCCTGCTCACTCCCCTGTCTTAGTCAAGGAGGCCTAGGTCAGTTCAGCTGTGAGCAGAATGACAGTTTTCTCCATGTCAAGGCCTCTGGCCAGGGGGCAGCAGCGCACACCTTTAATCCCAGCGCTCTGGAAGTAGAGGCAGTCAGATCTCTCTGAGTTCGAGGCTAGCCTGGTCTACAGAGCTAGCTCCAGGACAACTAGGGCTATTACACAGTGAAACCCTGTATCAAAAAAAAAAGAAAAATAAAAAACTAAAAACAACAAAAAACAAAGGGCCTCTGACCTCTAGAAGAATACCATAAGTCCTTATGCCTGAGGCTCAGACAGGAAGTGTGAAAGAGTACCCACTAGTACAGATAATTAGAACCAACTCCGCAAGCTGACTAGGCCAGCATTCCCTCTGGATCATAAGATGCAAGCTAATCCTATGGCCACAGCATTATACACCTTTGTTTGTGGTCAGTGAGCATTTGGGTTTTGGTTTTACAGTGTTCGGGATCAGATTGAAGGTCTTTGCACTTGCAAGTACTCTATCCACATCTCCCAGACCCTTTAATTACTAAAGTTTAGTCTAAATCCAACAAACAGGTGACTCTTGCCCACATGTCCACCTCGCATCAGAACTGAGTCCTCCCTTAGCTACTGAACATGTTCTAAGTAAATTGATTCCAGTATAAAAATCTTAATAAAACCCAACACATTGTCTTTGCTCCATAGTTAGACAAAGCTCTGTATGACGTCCTGAACGCTTTACATGGAGTACTAACTCATCTAAACTACACTTCAGACTGTACTGCCACGAGTATCTCCAGGGGGAACCAGGAGTCTTCAAAGGCTTTTGGCATGATGACTTGGAATTTCATTATTGCAGACTCTATGTGAATTCCCTAGGTGAATTTGTCAAACTTACTCAACCAAATAGAAGAGCTAGGATTTCCTTTGATTTCTAAAACTGGGAGATACAAAAATATTAAGAAATTAGAGGTTAAGGAATTGAGAGAGCTCCTTCACAAAAATCTCAACCTACCTCGTTCCCTTACTCTCCAGGCCAAACCACACAACCCTTCTACAATCAGTCAGTTCAGTGTCAGCAAACACCAAAGCAAGCCTGACTGCCCCCTGTGATCACAAACATGACTACATGGTAAGGGGTTTTCACCTCACAGACCTCCACTGGTGAATTATAACTTAGCAAAAACAGAATACTAATTACACATCATAAAAATTAATTATTTATAAAAGTTACATAAGGTGATTTAAATCACTGCAGTGTACTTCTGCTGCTTCAAATGAACTAAAGTCAGTTACTTCTAACACTTAAGCTTCTTTAATTCTGATTTTTGTAGCTGGTTTCTGTCACAATGGCAGGGACGATTTCACACATACTGAGTCTGTTATTATTCAAGCATCTGTACTGGCCCTTGGGGTCCTGGCAGGATACGTCCTCAGCTGTAGCCACTAACAGCACCTCCTGTGCACATTCACTATGTTCCTTTTTAAAAGGTGGGCCTTGCCCCACCTCTCATCTCCCTCCCTCTCTCCCCCTCTCACCCACTACTCTTGTCCCCAGGGACCGGTCTCTGCCCCCTGCCCCCTTCTCTGTCCCCCCTCCGCTCCTCTTCCAATAAACTTTCTGTTGCACAGTGCAACTCCTTCCCACCGTTTCTTTTTTAAATTATAACAGAGTTATATCTAATTCAACGTGAAACTCAAATGCTAAAGAAAGAGTTCTCCTACACATAACCAAGCTCCAAACCACACTGATTCTATTGCACACTCCCACTTGACGGAGGACCCTTTCCCAACACTGCTGAGCACTTACCTGAGAATCTGGGGGTCTATGGGGGACTCCAATAGCATCATGGCTCCAAGCAGGGGAATGACAAGGGAAACAGCCAGCATCAAGAACGTCATTCGGAAAACTCTGCCACTAAAGGAGCTGCCAGAAACAAAACAGAGTGAAATTCAGCACAGCCACACAGTGACAAACCTCTCTGCTCCGAAGCACAACCGCTCACCCAGTTTCTCTGCTCACCAAGTTTCCCCATTGCAAGGTCACTGGCTTTGTGATTCATGGCTTAACTTTAGCGGTTTGTCTATCTTGGCAGACAGGACTATTTCTTTGTGTACAATCTTGCAGCTATGTGCAATACTCTGGTCAGTTATACTCCAGATATTCTTTCTTCTAACAAAATTTCAAAAGAAAATCTCAAAGAATTGATGAACACAAAATGCAATGGGAAAGCCAGGCACAGCTCACAATCTGTTAACACCAGCACTTAGAAGCCTGACGAGGGAGGATTTAAGAGTAAGGCCAGCCAGGACTACATCCCAAGATCCTGACTCAGAACAGGAGGACAGACTTGCAACGATGCGATGAACATAGTTACATACTCACCTACAGAGAAGATGGGGAGGGGGGGTTGAGATTTTCCTAAGGAAACAGGAGTCCTGCCAACTGAGCCCCTAATTTCTCAAACATTTTATACCTGCCCATTTTAGGAATCAAAGGAAATCCTTGCGCTTCCTTTGCTGGAGCTCAGCATGTGTTCCTAGGGAATTCACATAGATTCTGCAGTTAAAATTCCAAAAAGCTTTATCAGTCTAAAAGGTACCTTTGGAATCTGGGTAGCTACCAGACAAACAACAGGAATGACCAGAATTCCTCACACACATTATCAATCTTACCTGGATTCTAAAAAGTGACAATCTTTAGCCTCTTGCTACAGAAACCTCATAGAATCATTATCTGCGTATATAAATTATATTTTAAGTTTACTAACCACTTGATATCCAGATTAACTTAAGAGGGAGGGCAACAAAGGATAAAGGCTCTTGCTGCCAAGGCTGATAACCTGAGTTCAATCCCCAGAAACCACATGGCAGAAAGAGAGAACTACATGCACACTGTGGCATGGATGCCTAACACCTACACATTCACACATTTACACACATACATACTCTCTCTCTCTCTCTCTCTCTCTCTCTCTCTCTCTCTCTCAGAGACTTAAAAAAAAACAGGTTAACTTGAGAAAAAAAAAACTAAAACCATAAACTTCCAAGAAAGTTTCTGTCTGTAAAATTTAAATGCAGACTTAAAGAAAAAATGAGTTCTATCTGACAGAACAGATTGGAGGGAAGGGTTTTAGTTTTGATATTCAATGCCCACTGACAAAACTGGAAGAACATTATCAGAGCAGAAAGGACTTGCTTAGCAATTAGCAGAGAGTGGAAGATGCCTGGAACCAGAGTCCTTGGGGTTTATTATTATTTAAAAAAAAAAAAACCTGTAAAAGGCCATGGTGCTGGGTCTCAAGAGTCGTTCACAGTGCTGTCTCAAGACTCATGTTAATGCAACCACCACACACGTGACTTTGAGCACCTAGCCTCCCTCTCTAACCTGCAGCGAGGCAACTTTAACCCAGAATCATTCATTCTGTTTCTTGTTAGCAGCTGCCACTTGTCCAGCAATTCTGTGCAGATGCCTTGGCTCCGTTGTCAGCTTGCAGCCCCCATGTTAGCCCTTTCCCACCACTGTCAGTCCCTCCAGGGCTTAGAGGATGAGACAGGCCACATTCTTGAAGCCTCTACTGATGTGGTTGGGCCTGATGCTCCTAAATCTTCCTTAGATCTCGGTCATAGAGCCAACCCCATCCCCAGCCCAGAGTTACAGGTGCTGCACTGTGGAAGCAGCTTGTGTGTAAGACCAATTCTCAGAGCAGGGTGTCTATGCTCAGTCAGACTGCTGTGTTCACTCATTCGGGGACTTTCAGGTTCCCAGACCCTTTGAGGACAGTTACCAGTGGTCTAATGACCTCTTGTACAGTAACACCAGGCATCATGGAGCCTCTGTGCTGCCCAACAAAGAGAGAACTTCTATGACGTGGCATAAGATCTTTTAGGTTTGTTCATGTATTCATGATATACTACATTAGTATTACTCCTTTTACTGGTTTTTACTGATAGAAGACAATCCCTCCCCACCATGTGTGTGTATGTGTTGAGTGTATAACAAATGTTTATCTAGTCATCCACTTAAGGACATCCGTGTGTGAATGGGGAAAGGGTTTCTTCCACATGCTGTAACTATGATTACTTATTGGATAAAAGGTATCTTAATGGAATTATGAAAGTAACTTACCAACATTACAAACACTGTAAATCTACTGAGCATCACACATTAAAATGGTAACTGTTGGGGGCTGTGGACCCAGACCCTGAATTTCCTGTAAACAACTTGTTATGCTTGCAGCTGCTCTGAGCAAACAACTTGTTTTCCTGTATTTGCAGCTGCTCTGAGCACGAGACCCTCGAGAGTTCCTGACGGCAGGGGAGTGGTTTCTGGTGGGTTTGGCTGGGGCATGGCTATCAGTTAAGGATCCCTATATAAGCTGCCCTGGAACACAATAAAGGGGGCATTCTTGTTTCAAGGATGACCCATGTCTCTATCTGTTCGTGTGTTTCAATCTCCATCCCCTTGCCCAGCTCACAGATGATCCCATAGTGCAGGCAGTACGCTACAAGTGTAATACCATAGTACAGGCGCTACAGGACCATAGTATACATAGTAGCAGGTAACTTATGTGTCACATGAATTACATCTCAACCCAAAAAAAGATCTAAATTTATACAGTGGCAAATTGTTGCAAAATTGCACCACTTTATAAAACAAACAAAAAACCCATGAAATTGGAGATTTTTAAGTAAACTCTGTGATTTGTTCCCACTAAAGGAAAAGAAACTAAAAGTCAGTGGCTTCTCTATGCAGAATCCAAGCCAAAGCCTGGGACACTGAACAAAGGTAATTTTCTTGATGTGGCCAAAGATTTTGACCACAAGAAAAATAAACTGAGAGGTAACTGCTCCAAAAACCAGGGCTGGTTACAAGTACCAATGACAGAAAGATGGTTGTTTCAAAACAAGAGTCCCAAAGAGACAAACCTACTCAAAGCACCCAGGGAACATTATTCAGTCCGATCAGGATATTCTTGTCCTTTAAAGGATGCTAATGCAATCCTCTGCTGCTTCACCTGAACCAGCAGACAAACACTATAATCCAGACCTGTGGTTGTCACTTGTCACCAAAATAAGTAAGAAAATCTAACCAAAGTACAGTTTTCTATTCTTCATTGCCTAACAAAACAGATCCTCCTAATCTGTGTCAGACTGACATGAACTCTCCTTTACCACACTGATCCTTACACGGGAAGAAGGGTGCTGAGAACAGAAACCAGGGCCATGCATGTGCTGAGCACGCGCTGTCCCGTTAAGGTCCATTTCCAGCCCTGTAACTTTCATTTCAAAACCCTTAACTTGGTGATTGAGAGTGTGTGACTTGAGTCACTGCCCCTTCACATCATGGTAAAAGGTTCAATTGTGTCCAAAATAAGTTCAGCCAGGACTCAACACAACAGTGCTTATAGTTGCAAAAGTAGCCAAATTCCAGAAATGGCAAGGAATGGGTGTCCCACGTCTCCCATCTTGTCAAGATCTGGGCAAGCACCTTCTATTATTTTCTTTCTGTGGTCCTGGTGATAGAAGCCAGGACTTCTTGCATGTCAGGCCAACACTCTTATCACTGAGTGACATCACTGGCCTCTTGAAAAGACTTGCTGGGATCTAACACTACTAGTTTCTTACAGCTAACAGGATCAAAGCTGGAAAAGAATTTAGAAGCCCCCTGTTGGGTGCTCCCAACTGAACACTGTTCACAGTTTTGTTTGTTTGGTTTGGTTTAGGATTGGGGTATTTGTTTAAATACTTTAAACAATGCGTAGAGATTCTGGTCTATGGGTCCAGAGTGGGCCTGGAAACACATTTTCCCATCAGTGTTCTTATGAGGAGCTGGACATGGTTAATCTTATTCAAGTTCCGCCTGGACTTCATTATCCAGCTTCTACTAGTATTTTTGCTGGTCAAGTTTTAAGAAAACTCTGAGCACCACTGTCCAGTCTAATCTGCAACGATGATGAAAATAAAGCAGGCACTGACTAAGCACTTGAGATGGAGAGGGTGTGTCACACAAATGAGGCAAACTGCTCTTCCACACTTATTCTGTACACACTTATTTTGGCCTAAGATTAACTTTTTGACCAGCCCTCCTCGCTACTGATCCTGGGAATTCAGAGTCCACTTCAAGCCCTCCATGTTTTCTCCACGTTGTCTTTCCTCAGAGACTGTGCACCTGCATCGGGTCGACCAGATGTCCCGCTGGACTCTTTTTTTTTTTTAATAGATAGATAGATAGATAGATAGATAGATAGATAGATAGATAGATAG